>CAXIVR010000007.1:105753146-106108154 GCA_964035755.1 Teleogryllus oceanicus
ATAGAAAAAAAAAAGTGAAAGTTCTTAGAGCATGATATCATTTAAATGTTTTTTTCTTCCACTCGAAACATTGAAATCTTGTAATGTCATTTTTGTATACATACGTATATAACAGACTTTTGAAACTCTGAAAGCGATCGACTTTGTCTTGCCACAAACGAGGAAACGCAAATTTGTGAATTTATGGAAGTGGCGTAGTTCGTATACATTTCCCACTAGATTCTAATTTTACTTTTTCATGTATGAAATATAGAGAAACAATGTTGCTGTAAAAACTCGATATCGAAACTGAGACGGAAGTACACGTTTTGGGAGTTCCTGGTACCGGAAAAGTGGTTTTCTTCAACAAGCCTGTTTGTCTTTCCAACTTTCCGAAATTTTCTCAAAAATGGCTTGAACTTTTTCTTAATTTTTCTCCCTCGAATAGAGCATACTTTAAAAAATGATGCAGGTCAAATTTTCAGAAAAACCTCTAAAATTCCAAAAATTACAAAGGTTTAAATCTTTTTGAACTCCCTCTTACAAATGCATCATCGAAATAATGATTTTTTATTTTCTCGTATACCACTTGCGTAGTATAGAGAAATTATTATGCTGCAGCGAAAATGGCGAATTTTCGACAGACAAAATTGTACAGAATACCGTACTCATGTGGAAAAAGTGTGTATGTGTACCTATAAGTACCTATAATTGTGTGCCTATAAGTAGAAAATTACTTTCTGTAAGAAACTGCAGTCAGAATCCAGATTATGCGGGTCCTTCATATCAAACAATTTGTTTATAACAAAACGTCTCTCTCCGACCGTGCACCACGCTAGATTAAACCGTTGCAGGCTTTTCACCAAAATTGATAACCCCCGATCAATCTTGTGGCGTGGTCCCTTGAATTTGAAACGGGTATTTTGATTTTGGGGGATGTTTTAAACGAAGTTACCATCATTTTTCTTTTTCAAAAATGGCTCCTAAGTTGTTTTTCTTTCATCGAATTGAGCAAAGTACGGCATAAAATGGGGTAGGTCCAATTTTTGGGTGTAACTATTTGAATTTTCGAAAACGAGCACAGATATATTTTTCATTAAAATCTTTCCTCGAAATTAGATTTTCAAATGTCATATGTACATTTTTTTTTATAAACGAGTAGTTTTCGCGAATGAAAGATAGGCAATTTTAAATCCCAATTTTCTCAAAAACGGCTCCATTTTTTTCTTGGTTAGTGGAAAGTATGTTTATTAAGATGGGGCAGGCCGATTGCACTCTCTGAATTTTCGAAAACTGCAAAAGTTGCAAATAATGTTAGAGTTTGTGCTGCTGAAGCACCGCTCATTTATTTTCTTGAATAAGTATAGCATAAAGAAAGTTACGTAACGCTGCGGAAAATCGATGTCAAGATGTCGGAAATACACGTTTTGGGATCTCCAGATACCGAAATTGCTCCCTCCGTCTCTGAGCAACATCCGGTGTAATACAAACTATATGCAAAGGCTCATTAACAACAGAGATTAGCTAATATTCCTCTTCGTGTCTTTCATGAAGGAATCGTGGAGGACTTCCTGCCATGAGAACATGGAGAACGATCATTTGAACATATATATTACTCACAGAACTGTAAAAGACGTGTACAGATATAGTGAACTTACATTTATCTCTACAAGCAAAACAAGGAGCCATCTCAGCAGTCGGTCCAAGGATCAGGGAACCTGGACGGAAAACCTGACGGAGATGGGGAGGTCACTGAGTCAGATACTGACGTACACAGAGGCGGGATTTCGGATCTTTTATTGAGGTGGCAAAGGGTCCCCCCACATACCATAGTAAAAAGTTCCCTAAATCATATTTCATTGAGCAGTTAACCTATAAATTAACATTCGAATAGGTTTCTAGGGCCCCATACTACAGCCAGACGCGTGTATTTTTTCTTCAATTTTTCAATCTGATTGAAAAAAATACGAAAAATAAGAAAATAATTATACTATTATCAGAAATATATTTTTAGTTTCTCGTATACGTACGTATATACTGAGTAGTATAAGCAGTATAGAGAAATTTACGTAATGCTGCGGAAAGTTGCTTTCGAGATTCCAATGAAAATATATGTTTTGAGATCCCCGATACCAAAAAAGTTTTTTATTAGTCCGTCCGTCTGTGAACAGCACTATCGCTTAAACCATAGTAGGATTATTTTCCAAAATGGATATTCCCCATTTGAGCTGGCTCGACTTGAGACGCTGAATTTTGAAAAACTTTCTTCAAAATTTGGGAGTACATTCCAAGAAACCCCCTCTCAAAAATGGCTCCAAATGTTTTCTTTTAAGTTATTTTAAAATAGAGTAAAATACACTTATAAAGGTCGTATAGGTCCGATTGTCATTGACTGAATTTCACTTTAACTCTGAATTTTCGAAAATTGCAAAATTTTGAAATTTTTTCGGCGTCTTCTTACAACGATATTGAAGATAGCGATTGTTCCTTCAAATGAAATTTGTTGTCCGTAATTAGTTCTTTCATTATGGCCATGTACATTTTTTGAAGATTTGGGTCATTTACGTGCAATATTTGCAATTTTAAAATATAACAAAAACAAGAGTTTCTCCATAAGGCTCGATATCTTTTCTTCAAAGTTTTGATAGCGATAGCGTTAAATGCACTCTATTGTATTTATGAGTACATATACTTTAAATAATGTGCTATAAAGTTTCTCGAAAACTCAACAACTTTCACACATTCCCTGTGAAAAGGAGTTCAAAATGCCGCATTTTCAGAAATGCACAAATACCGTTTTCTCAGAAATTGCTTAAAAATGTTTTTAATTTTACAATAAAATTTTTTTTGGAATTCATTTGCATTTTCAAAACTTACACAAATGTTTTTTTAATATATCTCGCCGCTAATATGCACATTTCGGGCGATTTGTAAACACTATTGCATTTGTGAGTTAATGTGCCTCAAATGTCTTTAAACGAAGTTTTTCGAAAATCACACATTCCCTGTGAAAAGGAGTTTCAAATTTCGCATCTCCAACAACGCTTAAACGCCATTTTCTTAAAAACGGCTCTAAATTTTTCAATGAAAATTGTCATTTATGGCGAGTTTTACTCTTATTTAATATTCTTAAAGTAATATTTCGGTTCTACTATTAGAAAACAAAAAATTTGAGAAAATGCCAAAAAAAGTACTTTTGGCGGCGATGGATGGCAGCTGACAAGAGAATGGGGCAAGACAGTAAAGCCTGTCCACACCAAGTAAATTAGAAAACTTTATTGCGAGAAAGTTTGTGCCATTCTGTAGCACAACTAGTTTGACATTTCTCAGCGTCAAATTCAAACGCAAAATGTTTTTTGAAAAAAAAAATTGCCAATAATTTTCACTCTCCGTGAACCCTGAAACAGGCTTGAAAAAAGATCAAAAGTTTCTCTGAAAACAACAAATTCTTGTGATTTGTACATTATCGCTACTGATTACGCAGTATAGGGAAAGTTATAATGCGCGAAAAAAACACGAATTTTCGGCAATAAACTTATTGCCGAGCCCTGATAACGAAAAAATAGATAAATCCAGGTGCTGAATTTAGAAAAAAACCTCTAACACGTGGTATAGCCAGAATCCATGTTTTGTGGGTCCTTGATACCAAAAAACTCGATTGACGGCAAAATTTCCTTCCGTCTGGTGTATGTAAAGAACACTAGCGCCTTAAACCATGTGCAGGATTTTTCCCAAATTGAAAACAAAATCCCCGCCGAACTTGCTTGAGTCGAAAGTCTGCGATTTTGAAACATATTCATTAATTTTGGGGATTATAAAGGTCCTCAAGACATTTTCAAGATGTTCTAAAAACCACCCCAAATATTTTCTTTAAATTTCTTATGAGAATAGAGTGAATTATGATTATGAAAGTGGCATAGGTCCGATTTTCCTGTTAACACTGAATTTTCGAATACTAGTAGTTTTCGCACAATATTGCGTGCAAATGTGCAATTTTAAAAAATAACAAAAACAAGATTTTCTTAAAAAGGCTCCAAATATTTTCTTCAAACTTTTGTTAAGGATGTACATGTACTCTATGAGATGAAATAAACGCCATATTGCTCTATTGTTTCGTACTTTCAAAAAGAAAATATTTTTTTTTACTTTTCTCTCACGTCGATAATATTTGCATTTGCGTCAATTTGTTCACATTATTGTAGTTAAGTGTAAATGTGATTTAAATAATGTCAGATAAAGTTGATCCAAAACTCAAAACTTTTCTGTGAAAGCAAGCTCAAAATTCCGAATTTTTAGAAACACTCAAATATCATTTTCTCAAAAACGGATCCTAATATTTTCTTCTAACGTTTCATTCGGATAGTGCTAATTGCTGGTTAATATGATGCAAAGTTCATTTTGCTATATCCTTTTGTTTTTACAAAAATTACACAAAAGTAGTTTTTTTTAATATGACTCACACCTTTTATATGAATTGATTTGTATACATTATTGCATTTGTGAGTGGAAGAGCTACAAATGACTTCCAATAAAGTTTTACGAAAACCATAAAGATTTCTGTGAAAAAATTTCAAATTTCCATTTACAGTAACGCTTAAACATCATTTTCCTAAAATCTGCTCTACAATTTTCAGTAATATTTCGGTTCCACCACTAGGAAACAGAAAAATTGAAAAAAGTTTGAAAAATATTAACTTTGGGCGGCGAATTTTGGCAGCTGGCAAGAGGATAGGGCAAGACTGTAAAGTTCTCCCAGACTAACGAAATTAGAAAACTAACTAATATGAGAAAGTCTTTGCCATTCCGTGGCACAACTAGTTTCGATTGCTGAACTGTAGTTAAAAAAAATAATAAAAAAAATTACCATTTCCCCGTGGTTAAATCATATTGATTTTAAATATACTTTAAAAATGGCAGCAAAAGTTCTGTGAATTTATTTTAGTATTTATTATAAATTTGTAATGAAAATGTTTGTCTTAAAAATAAACTTTTTGTTGTAATAATGGAACCGATTTTATAACATTTAAGTTCAATTTTTTCTGTGTACACTTGGCATCAAACGAATATCATGCATTAGTTACATTGTATCTTACATTGTAATGGAAAAACATACAATATACTATAATATAATCAACCGTTTTACCATCATTCATATATTTTCACTTTCTCAAAAATTGTAAATGCGCAGTTTTTGGTCTCTAACACGCTGTATTTACAGGCTAGAACTTTCTTGTTTTTTTAAAGATCTGTTAAAGAAAATCGTTTTTTCTACGTGGACAGGTCTAGAGGTTGCAGTTTGCCGACTACGCTTCCGTAGATTACATGGAAAGCTGAAAGAAACCCAACACCGCACGCTTACGAATGTTTCGTGAGAAGCAACTATTTTTCGGCATTTGAATTATTTAAGAACACCAGGAATTGAAAAAATTTATATAATCATAATGTACGTTAATTCGAGTGTTATAACTCGTGATTTTAGGCATGAAAATGTTAATTTTCTTAGTAAATAACGTTAAAAGCAACATAATTGAAAGATGACGTTAATATGGGATATTCACAGTAACGCTGAACATTATTCCGCGCGTTTTGTAGTAGGGAACTAAAGTTCATCAATTTATTAATGTATCGAATTAGTTCAGCTTAATAAATGTATTCTTCGCTTGATTATTATTAAATTTCTAAAAATACTGAAACGTACCCACACACTCACTAATGTGCGTGTAATTTTCCCCTACGTTTCGCCTATCTTTTAAATTAACCTGAAGATCAGATTCAAAAGATGTTACTCGTAACCAATTTCCGAATTTATAAATAATTTGGGCGCCAGGAAAAGGTTACATCTGAATCCCTGATTCTACATTACTGACTTTCGGATATATTACTAATAAATGTAAATCCCGCTAGCTCGGTCGACGGGTTCTTATGAAATACTTGTTGCTACTTTCTCCGCAACCACTTACTCAATCTGCCATTCACACGGAGTGACGAGGAATCTGAAAAAATTCTGAAATGTCTACTCTAGGATTGCACGTAATGGCAAATGAGAATCAGCTTTCTTTCAAACTATGAATTATAATTTATTATTAATGCAAAAGTCATGAAACTATCATTGATTATTACAAATTATCGTTAGGTCATGACTAGGGAACGGATTTTCATGTAAATACATATTTTTACAGGGACAAGATACCTGCATTCACTAATATTTTTTACACATAACACCTCACTAATTAATTTTTATTTTATTTGTAGGTCGAAAATGAACATTTCACTTGTGATGTTCGAAATATGTTACTTGGAAACTAACTTATTACTGAAATACTTAAAAAATACGCAATGCGCTTGTATTAACGCCGGACAATCGCTATTAATTGCCAAACTTATCTCCCCCGCCCCACTGCTTCTTGGAAACAGCGTAGTCGGGATCAACGATGAGCGGATGTAGTATGTGAAGCAGAAGGAACTTCAACCACGTGCTTACTCGTGTTTCATAGACCCCATGCGTAACTCGATACAAAAATTAGATCATTGTCTTAGCCCTTTTCTGGAATTGGGGTGGGAGTATGCTCCCTTTACCCCCCCCTTCTATCACAGGCTACACGGTACTATTCACTTGAGCTTCGACTCCTCGGAAACAACATTGTATATAATACGAAAGTATTATGTTTCGGAAGAAACTAGCGAATAATTGCTTCTGCAGATGTAAAACTTTCATTCAGTCTCTCTGAATCCATGTAAAGTTCTGATCGGCAACGTACTCTGCTCGGAAAACGCTTGAAGAATGGAATTGTAAACATTATAACGAATATTTATTTCACATATTTCCTATTTTTTCTTACATATTTTTGAAAAAATAAGTACATATATATGTACATATTTTGCATTTTTATTACAATAAAGTCCGTTCCTAGTCATGGCCATATTTCTCGTCATTGCAATAACGGCGTTAAGAACCTTTTATCCTTTCTTGCCTCTTCGTGCGACGTCGCTCGATGTCGCCACGTAGAGGAGACCGATCTTCCTTCTTGTTGACGTCCACGATGATTAGCGACTAAGACGAAACTTCCTCCAACCATTTCATAAGCACTGCCTATACTCTTTGCCTTGCGACTCAAGTGGACACCTTTTTCAATTTTTCCAAGTCGGAATAATATCCCTCTAATTTTATTTTCCATCACCTAACCTGGCAATTCACAATTCACTGGTAAAATTTCTAAGTCAAGTCTTGTAACTCCACAAAAATTCAAGTTCCATTCACTCTAAAATCAAAATTTGATAATTAACCTCAAGAAATTTTCTAAGTTCCACAAATATCACTTGAACTTAATAAAACGCGCAAGCGATCCGCTCACCACCACGACACGAGACGGAATACCCTAATTCCCCATCTGGTCAACCATTCAAAGCTCGCTGTGTTTTTCTCTCTATTGTTTTGACAAACTCCACGATACATCCGCTGGCGTCACCCTTATTATCATATTTTAGAACCAATTACAACCTCGTGATCACTACGGTGCACCCTGCTTCTAAACAAACTAGTTTCGCGTTGCTACGGTGCCTCCTATGTGATTACCTCCCAGCTCTCACAGTTCCTAAGGTGCCCCCGCAACTGTCTCAGAATGAACTCGCGTTGCTGTGGTGCCTCCTGTGTGTTTACCTCCCAGCTCTCACAGTTTCTAAGGTGACCCCGCACCTGTTCCAGAACGAGCTCGCTTGTTACGGTGTCATCTGCATGCACCATAGAAATCCACACCTTTTGCAATATCTATAATATTTATTTGCCTAAATAAATGTCGGTCATTTTTGGTATGTCACAATACAGAAAAAAGTAAATCGTTTATGAGAAAAAATGGAAGAACCGCGAAATGAAATGTTTTTAAAAAACTTGTCCCAATATTGGGGGCAGTTGCCCCCCCCCCAGAATCCCGTCTCTGTAGGTACAACACTTGTTACAAGATGTTTAGAATTATAGAGTCCAAATGGCCATTAATACATTCACAATTATTGTTAAAATTAATATTACTTCCTCTTGGTGCTCGGTATAGCCTCTAATTTAGAAACAGTTACGGAACAGAAAATATTTTGACACATTATCGATTTTACTCATTTAATGTCATCTGGCAATGTTTTGTAAAATAATGTACATGTGTTGTATGTGAACTTTTTGTAGTGGGCTGTTGATGCTGACACCTGATGAATGATTTCTACGTCGAGTGTTATAGTTGATGATTTAGTAATATCTATAAATACAGTCGACTACGGTTATTGTGAACTTTAGTCACTGGCCCCGTTTCATTTACATTACAAATAAGCAAAAGACGCTTCGGTTATAGTGAACCTGAACTTCGGCTATAATGAACGTAAGAAATATAATGTCCTGGAAATTAATTCTCTCCTGGAAAATAATATTGTCTCAGAGCCACAAATTCCAACATAAGGCAGCTTGAAAATATATTGTCGACCAAAGGTCATTATCAAAGAAGTCTCCTCTAAGGTTAAGGTAGCGGACCCCGAATGGGCACCTTACAGATGACCTTATGCCACTCAATTTCACTGCGGAAACAAAAGGCTCGTGTCCTGCGTGGGCTCCAACTGGCGGCAGCGAAGCGCGATTGCTTGCTTCAGTTTCAAACTTAATGTTACTTGATATTCCGTTGTATACTTGGGTTTTTTAATGTGGCATCTGTGGGTAGTACCTCCAAGATGAAATTCAGCACGACTTTTTGCGTCTTTCTTGGACCTGCAGCAAGATATCGCATGATCGCGACTGTATCAGGCAGTGCTGCAGATTAAGCGACTCTAGCGGCTGGACATAGAATGATGCAAGAAGTCGAGCCGAATTCCATCCCCGCCGAATCTTGGAGATACTACCCACAGATGCCACGTTAGGAAAACACAAGTATACATAGGCGACAGGAAGCACGCGACCGCCACAGCCTGGCAATATCCGCCGTACCGCGCGGAAAAGCTATCAATTAGTCGCTTGCGCCATCCCGCTATCGAAAGGATCTCATATGTTATTTGGCGAGTAAAGGACCTTGGGTGAGTGGGACGGTATTCCAAGAGTGCAAGAAGTATTGAAGGGTGTCAAGACTGTTTTACGATACTGAAAACAGAGGACAATGCAGAATTAAGTATGGAGAGAGCGCGAACTCTCGCGGCTCTAGAGAAATCCCCAATGAAAAATAACGGAGCAAACAATTGAAAATAGATTTGTGTGTGTGTGTGTGTATATATATATATATACATATATATATATATATATATTGTGACGTCATGGGATTAGACAACCCCATGACGCCACCATCAGCTACGAAAAAAGCCCACGAACAGAGAGTTGGGTACGCGGCGGAGCGATGGCTGGTAAACGCGCCATCTACCCACAGCTTTTCGAACTCTGACGCCCGAACTAGCGAATAATGTTTTTCCGGGAGGTCACGAAAAGAAGAGAATATTCACCCCTCCAAAAATTTCCCCAGGCGCGAGTACCGTAAGTATCGCGGCGCGCCTCGGAGGAGCCCTCTTTGATTGCAGCAGCGACGGCGACTAGACTGAGTTCTGAAGGCGATTGTAACTCGATAGCATAGGAGTTTATTCCAACTTGGTAGTTAAAAGTTAGCTTGAGAAGCGTACCTTCGAAAGTGAGGTAATTAAGAAGTGGAGTGCACAAACATCCTTCGCATTCACAATATTTGAGAGAGGAAGTGAAGTGACTGACTCCGAAATAATTTCAAATTTGTAAAATTCGCGCAGAAGGACATTAACTAAATCCAGCATCTCATATTGCACGCTGAGACAACACACGCACAAAGTGTGGTAGGTAGGCCGAGCATTTATAGCATAAGTTCAGCAACATTAATTATTCGAGGCTGGAAGCGCGAAAAACGTGGACGAGGCGGAAGAGAAAGGAAAAGGGGGGAAATTAAGCGTAGCGGAGTCCAGTGTTCGAGGGAAGGGAACTGGTAACGTCGTGGGACAGCAAGCGGAGAAGATTGGCGACGCGGGCGAGCAGCAGAAAATCCCCAAGGTTACCTACAAGCGAGCGATGCGGAGCTGTTGAGGTAAAAGAACTGGTAACTTTTATGCGACGATCAGTTGGAGAAAGAATAGCCGTAAAATACACGACAATTCGTGCTAAAAGTGGGTGAAAAGTCCAGAATAGGTGAGAGAAGTATCCCGAATGATGTGTTCAAGTTCATTTACTGCACGTGTCATTAAATTGATTCAAAGAGACCATACCTTGTACAATTTTACTTAATTCATGATTTTCACATGTTGTACAGTTGATGTTATCTGGAAAAGTCATAGTTTATTGTAGTGTTAAAAGTAATTGTTTTCTGTGATATGTAAAGGGGTTAGATTTAAGTAACGTGTACGTTACGTTTTATTGTTGTTGTTTTTTCTCTTTAAAGTTCAGTGTTATAGTGAGTGCGAAGCCCAAGGCTAGCACCTGTGAACGGGATACCTTAAAACAAGCGTAAAATTCATTTTAAAAGCCGTGCACGGAAAACTAGAGGCTAAAAAGAGTAAAATAATTTGGTAGATGAAAATTCAGAAAGAGGAATGAGCAAATTGTTAATTGTAATTGGTGAAAGTGTGTTCAGGCAGTCGAGGAGACGCCAATTTTTTATTTTTTTCAGTGATCAGCTACTTAAAGTGCATAATCCTGTTATATAATTGTGTCACTGTGATTTTTTCATTGAATATATGCTCAGTTTATTCGTATTTTATGTGATTCATTGTGTCAAGGGTTCAGACCTTTCTCATACCCAAAAGATCCTGCTTCCTGAGAATTTGTTGTATTTCTACATTAATATACGAGTAAAATCAATCGTTATGGAGACATTCTATTTAATTTTGACATTAGATATAGTGAAGTAAAATTTTACTCCACAGATATTCACTATAACAGGCGTCAACTGTATGTAAAGAAAAGGAGTCTAGAGACGAATATGAAATGTTCGTGGCGCCCGAAGGTGCTTTTTACTGCGTTTGTCCACAAAGGAGCACTAGGTACAGCAAAGGCCCTGGTACGTCTTGATAGCGCCGACAGATAGAATCTGGAAATTGTGTCATTCTGCAGCACCACTAGTTCACCATTCGTCGTTATTTATAATATTGTCATTGTCAATACCTTCATTGTTCACTCCTTCATGCAAATAGGACTATAAACTGTAACGAACAGAGAGGATGGGATTTAACTGAAAACGTTTTCACATCTTTTTATTTTAGAAATACAGGTGTGATGTTTATAAATTTTACATAATTTTTATTTTTCAAAAATTACGTATTTGAGAACATTTATTCTACTATTTCTTCTTCTTTTTTACTTCAACGACAGGTGCTTGCGCTGGGGTTGCGTATGTCTGTTGAGAAATTCTGTTCACGTAGTACAGTCCAACCAGGGAGAAAATTAGACTGAAAAACAATAATTCATCGTTAAAATAATATTAAAAAAGTCAAGAACATTCAATATTACTCAGCAATCACAAGTTTCCACTATACACGACTCACTCCTCCCCTCCGACGCCATTTCTTTGCTGCACGAATTTCTACAAAGTAGGAAAAACTGCTTACAGGGAAACGCACTTGTCAGAGATAAAGAAGGAAGTGCAGTAGGCGGACAGATAACTCAGCTTAATTAAGTCCTAGAATAACTCGGATGCAAAAAACGCCGATAATACGCAATCTGGGTTAAAGAGCAGAACGGAATTTGACATTGACATAACAAACTGCTTTCATATGACAATAGTTTTTACATTACTTCGTAAGAAGAGAAAGTGTAATCGTGCGTCACAAAACGGCGAACAGAAAAAACTTATTGATGGGCCTTGGTAGCAAAAAAGTGGATAAATCTTGCTCATATACAGGTGTTCGGGAAGGAAACAATGAAACTCTGAAAATAAGCTCGTAAGTCATTTTTAAGCGGATTTTGTCCAATGAACATCGTAATTTCGAATGTCTATGCAGTAATAAGCACTCAAAAGCTGGTTTGAAAAAATACTTTCAAAGCTACTACTACGACACAAATTTGCATTTCAGAAACATGAACATTCAAGAAACAAGTAAATGTTTCATTATTTACAAAATAATTAATATATTTAGAAAGAAAAATTAACACAGAAATAAACTAGAGATGCTACAGAATGGAATACACTTTCTCGTAGCATATTTTTCTAATTTTCTTGGTGTGGTGTGGCTTTTAGATCTTGCTCCATTCTCTGGCCAGCTGCCATCTATCGTCGCTCAAAGGACATTTTTTAAAAACTTTTCTCAACTTTTTGCTTTTCTAATAGAAAACGATTTTATCGATCAAATAAAATTCTCCTAAATCCTTTTAAAAAAAAAAAATTTTTCAGGGAAAGTATTGAGTTTTCGAAAAACTTCTTTAATTTAAATGTAAAAATGTATACAAATTTGGGAATGTGCATATTAACGGCGTGAGATATTTAAAAATTACATTTGTGTAACTTTTGAAAAAACAAAAGAATACACCAAAATGAACTTTACGTCATATTAAACAGTGCATTTACACTATCCGTTGGAAAAATTTAAAGAAAAAATTTGGAGACATTTTTGAGAAAATGGAGTTTGAACATTTCAAAATCCGGAATTTTGAGCTCATTTTGACAGAAAACTGTTGAGTTTTCGGCAATATTTATTTGACATTATTTAAATCGCATGTACTCATAATTATAATGTAAATCGCATCGAATGTAATTACCGACGCGAGAGACACGATCAAAAAATTACATTTTTATAATATTTGAAAAAATAAAAGAATAGAGCAATATGACGTTTATGACATTTTATAGATTAATTTAGCATTATCCCTACCAAAAATTAAAAGAAAAAAAATTTGGAGCGTTTTCGAGAAAATCTAGTTTTTATTATTTGTTTATTTATATTTCACGAAATATTTCGCAGAAACTACTGAAAGCTTCAAAAAATGTGTCACCTTATGAAAGAACTAATTATGGATAACAAATTTCATTTGAAGGAAAATCTCTATCTTCAATATTGTAATTGTAAGAAGTTGCCAAAAAATTCATACTTTTACTAATTCCGAAAATTCAGTTCACCTTGAAAATCGGCCCTAGCGACCTTCATAAGTGGATTTAATTGGATTCTTACAAGAAATTGAACGAAACATTTGGGGCAATTTTTGAGAAAATTTTGAAAATGTCTCTACTGCTTCATATTCCCCCAAAAATTAATTAATGTTTTTCAAAATCGCAGAGCTTCGACTCACGCAAAACGACAGGGGTTTCTTCAATTTGAAAACATCCTGCGCATGGTTTAGGAGGCACTAGGTTTGTTCACATTCACCAGACGGACGGACGTTTTGCTTTCAATTGTTTTTTCGGCATCAAAGACCGACAAAACAGGGATTATGGCTACACAACGTGTTAGAGGATGTTTTTTCTTAATTTAGCAACCGGATTTATCCACTATTTTGTTATCAGGGTCCGGCAATTAATGTTTTTCAGACGAAAATCCGCCATTTTTTCGCACAGCATTACATAACTTTCTGTATACTACTATATTACTCCGTATATACGTATGTATAAGGAAAATGCAACTGAATTGCGTAAATTGGGTCCTTGTCTTACTGCATTATTAGTGGAGAATGAATACATGAATTGCCTATTTAACTCTTAAATGGTACGATGGGGTCTACGAGACCTTCGCGGGTATTTTCTTTCACAGAACTCGCGTTTTCGAAATTGAGAAGAGTCGGCTTTTAGAGATCAAGAGAAGTAGCATATCAGAGGCTCTCACCTTCTCTGATTGACAACCGATTATATTTCAGGAAAGGTCACAGATGTTTCGTGCCAGTTGCGTTAGTGTTCTTGCTTTCGATCCTTCGTGAACTTCATTAGTTTCTATGCTTTGGATACCTCGTTTTCTTCTGTACGATAGATGTGGTCGGTTTTGTGATGAAGCCAGTATGTCAAAAGCCGTTGTTAGAGGAAATGAGAATGTCGAGAAGTTGAATGGCCCTGTGAACCATGTATTGCATTATGGTGACTAATGAAGGTAATATTAAACCATATATTAAAAGAGTATGTTATATTGCCTAAAGTTTGTACTTCTCTACGCTTGAGCAATGCCAATGGTAAAATGGCAAAATGAGTTCTGACAATGTTTTTCTTTTAATACATAAAAATACGGTTTTGATTGAATTTACATCCTCCAGTGTCTTAAAAATGCTAACTCTTCACTGAAAATCGTCACATGATGAGAAATGGCCATACCATAGAATATAGTAGCTTCATGTTATTGAAAATATCAATAACAATTACTACTTTGGAATAGCATTATATTTGAGGCGATCAGAATAATAACGATGGCGGCAGATCCCAACGGAAGTTCGTTTTGAGTATATATATATATATATATTATATTAAATTAATATATATATATATATAATATTATATATATATAATATATATATATATTTATTCATGTAAAATTTTATCTAATACATTTTTATCCTTTTTTCACGTTTCATTATCATTGCGGACAAACTTTTGAAGGTGGAATTTGAGGGTTTAGCCTTATCCCAATTCATTTGATATTTCAGCATTTAATAGCTAACTAGAATGAGTTTACAGTCATCCTTCTCACTGAAAATCTTGAGCACCTCATTTCATTATAAATTTTTCCACTCAAAACATTTATTTGGACATTTTATTACCTAATACTCTTTAGGTATATTGTCTTTGAAGGTAAAGATTGCGAAAAGTTTACCTACAGAATGATAATGCGGAAGATACTGACAAAAATATCGCGGAGTTTAGCACACCACATTGTACCAGATATGGGATAAATACCTACACTGGAATGGTTTTTGTTTTCTTACATATTAAATAAAAAAATAGAAAATTAAGGGCTTACTTTGTCAGACTCAGACTAATGATATGTGGGAATTACATATTGATATATTGAAATTTAGTTCACTTGGCAAACGTAATTCTTCTGGTAGCTATTGATAATGCTTTATCATCCCAGCAGATTCGTTGGCGGACCAGAAAAATACTGAAATATAATGATCTCTCGATAGAGCAGAAAAGACTCGAAACGTCGAGGCCCGGAAATAATTGGGACCCATATAATAGCCATTACAACAATAGTAATAATAATATTAATAGTAATAAATTTGTCTCACATTAACGTTCTTAAATCTTCACTCTTAGGAGTGAAGCAATCTCTCTCAAATGCTGTCTGTGGTAAATGAATTCAGCCAAGTCATCTGCATGAAATTTGGACTCGACAAATGTGCAAAAATAACTTGGGAAGAGGCAAGTAGTTATGATGTATGACATGCACCCAGTGATTCGTGACCTTGAGTCTGGTAAAACCTGTAAGTACCAAGGCACTGAAGAATGTGAGAACATTTTGAACGACACAATGAAGAATTCACAAGGAGTATTATTACATAAGAGAAAGACTTGTCCTATAGACCTCTGCATTCGAATAAAATTTCCGGAATAGGATATATGGATGTGCCTGTACTTGAGTAGTTTCAAACTGGTGAACTGGATTGAGAAAGATATTCGAACCATGATCCGAAAACACAGAAAACTACTTACAATACCCGCACTCCAGCTTGATACCCTTCACGTATCAGCCATGTTCATACACTTCGTGTATCACGCGTACGACGTTGAGAACAAACTGAAGACACAAGGCACAATGCAATTGTACGTACGAGAAAGTATGTGGTCATGGTCAGTCATCAAAATGACCTACTTATTTGGCTGATCATTAAATCTGACCGAAAGAACACCAATAGGAGCACTGTAAGTGCACCGAGTGGTTTTGCGAAAGAAACAACACATGATATACACAATATGACAATGAACTGTTGACGCTGCTCGATATTTAATGTGGGAAAAAAACAAACAAAACAACAGAAATCCAGGAGAAAAAAACACTACTCCACGGGCAATAAAAAGAGTTGACAAGATACAGACCAACAATTCCAAATCAAACAATGTTGCTTAAAAGGAGAATGGAGCCAGAATTGGAAGCATTCTTGATAAATGCCTAAGATCACGCACTGAGAACACGACACTATACAGCGGTTCTCAAAATTTTCCAAATCATAAATGATGGATGTATTCGTCAGGAAACAAATAGAAACCTTTGATTGCCTCATCTCAGCTTGTCCAATTCTAGCAAAATCCGAATAACTTACAAGGCTCGACAGGGTCTGTAGTTACATCCACTGGCAGATCTGTAACGCATTTGAAGTGCCGAACATACGTCTTAAGTGCTACATACACTCCCCAAAATCTGTGACAACTTCAATGAGTACAATAGTGTACGATCAACAAATCCACGCTTCGTCTGAGAGCAGCAAACAAACCGGATATGGTTTTTGTGATATTGAAAAAAAGGGGGGATTAATTGTACATGCAGCTGTATCACACGATCATAACTTCGTAACCAAAAAGACAGTAGAAGCATTTGGAAATCGAGATCAGCCGCATGTGGGGGTGTACAAACGCAGGTCGTACCACGACAGTTAACGGTGACCTGGGATTTGTTCTCCAAAATCTATGTAAGAAATAGTCTACACTCTCCGGTCATTTAAAAGTCTGAGAAGAGCAAAACACTCAATTATTACGAACAACTCGTGTTTTGCAAACTAAAGATTTTAGAAGACCCACGATCACAAAGCTTGCTCCGTAGCAAGCTGGTGGCAAGCTGGAGTAGATTTTATAACCGATTCTTAACTTCTTTAGTAGTGAATTAGGGGAAGAGTAATAATATAATAATAATAATAATAATAATAATAATAATAATAATAATAATAAAACTACAGGCCAATCACTTGTCTGCCAATAATGCACAAAACTATAACCGCAACCATAGTTAACAACATATACAGTCACCGAGAGAAGAACCATCTGTTGCTAGTTGAAGAGGATGTCGTATAGGTACCTATGGTTGTAACGAAATCTTGCTACTAAATAAAGTCATCTTGAATGATATAGCAAAACGAGAACGAAATTTAAGCATTGCTTGGATTGACTACCAGAAGGCCTTTGACAGTGTACCACACGATTGGATTGTGAAGACACTGGAGATCTACAGATTTCATGTAAGGCTAGTAAGACGTTGTGGGGCTCCAGATTACTAACAAACAGCGGAGAGAAAGTAGCAGGAACAAGAAGCATTCAGCTTAACAGGGGAATTTTTCAAGAAGATTCGCTATCCTCTCTGCTTTTTTTGCTTTAGTTTGCTCACATTATCTAGACAATTGTCGTACACTGACTTAGGTTACAAGCTCCATGGTCATCACATCAGTATCACATTTGTTTTACATGAATGATATTAAAAGGTTTGTTAAGAATGATGCGATTCTCTCCAAAATGCTGCCTGTCGAGAATGATTTTAGCAATGACATCTGCATGCAGTTGGTCTTGATAAGAGTGCACAAATCAATTAAAAGAGAGGCAAACTGACGTCAGAAAACATTGAAGTTGATTTGCACACTGTGATTCAAGATCTTAAGGCAGATAATATTTACAAATATCTGGGCATTGAGAACATCTCGAACGACACAATGAAAGAGAGAATTCGCAGGTAGTATTAGAGATGAGCGAGACTTGTCCTGCAGTCCGGTCTGAACTCCAGGAATACAATAACTGTCATAAGTAGTTTGGCGGTGCCTGTTACCGCGTACACTTTCGGACAAGTTGACTCGACTGAGCAAGAAATTCGAATCATGGATCGAAAACCAGAGAACTGCATACAATGCATCATATCTCCCACCCTCGAGCTGATGTACATAGACTTGTATGTGTCACGTAAGGAAGGAGGAAGAGTCCTCAGACAAATTGAAGCCTCCTGGCACAATGCAGTAGGTCGGGATGGGAAAGTGTGTAGACAGTCATCAAGACGACTCACTAATGAGACAGGCCGTTAAATCTCACAGAAGATAGCAAACAGAGGCATTGTAAGTATAGCAAGAAGTATTGCGAAGAAGAGTAATGCAAGACACGCATGGTAACACAGATACAACTTCTTACGACACTTAACATGAAATGTGAGACACAAAAAATGTTACAGAAATTGTGGAGAGACAAACCACTTCATGGACAATATTGAAAAAGAATGGACAAGGTGCAGATCACTAAAGATCAATCCTTTATGTGGCTTAAAAGGGGAAGAATGAATCGGAAGAATGAAGCCAGAATCGGAAGCATTTGTATTAGCTGTCCAAGGTCATGGGTTGAGAACACGATATTATGATCAAGCGGTTCTCAAAATTTCCCAGGAACAAGTAGAAACCATTGATCACATCGTCTCAGCTTGTCCAATTCTAGCAAAGACACGATTGGGGTGTTAGTTTACCTCCACTGGCTGATCTGTACCACCTTCGAAATTTCAAAAGCATGTGCCAAGTTGTACGAGCACTCAGTAAAACCTATAACGTCTGTTGGACTCTGTACAATACTGTACGACCAAAAAATTCAAACTGATCGCAGGATAGCGTAAAACAAACCGGATATTGTTATACAGGATTTGGAGAAAAATCGTCTACTTGTAGATGTGGCTGTGCCGTAACCTCGTAACCAAGGAGGCAGAGAAATGTCAATACAAGAGTTTGGAAATCGAGATCAAGCGAATGTGAGGCGTAAAAGCACAGGTTGTCCCAATAATTAAAGGAGGTCTGGAATTTGTTCCGCAAAAGTATTGTAAGAAATTGGCTGAACTCGCAGATCATTCAAAAGACTGGGAAGTGCAAGACATTTTCTTTATTGGAAACAGTCCACATTTTGCGCAAGGTATTGTAGATGCACCGACAAACTTCTCCTAAGGAAGTTGGTTGCAACCTGGGGTAGATTTTATAACCAACCGACTCATAGCATCTTTAGTCGTGAAGTAAATGAATAATAATAATAATAATAATAATAATAATTAATAATAATGGATATTTTTGACTATTCAAAGAATTGACGGCCCCAGGCGGAAATCGAATCCCGGATCTCCTGGCGTACGTCCAATTGCTCTAACCACTTGATCTACCTCGAACAGCCTTAAGGAATTCAGAGCCCGTGACGTGTGACGGTTATACTCAACATTTTACCACCGAGTCACAGTTGGAAGCTAAACAATAGCGTTGGAATGTTTCCCATTTCCCAATTGTAAACTAACTATTGCGGTCTCCATAAAATACTTAGTAGAATGTATGATGATGATGATGATGATGATGATAATAATAATAATAATAATAATAATAATAATAATAATAATATACTATTGTGGTGCACGGTTTTGTAGAATATCATGAGTTTCCCCTATGTCGGAAGAGGCAACTAATTTTCTATCCCTATACGATATCCTGTTCCTCGCACCTGTTTCCCTTCTCTACCCCCGAGAACTACTCTAAAGCCTCAGGACGAATAGTTCTAATGCCTTTTTCCTTCTCCACGTACATGTATGTACGTATGTACTCAGGCACTATAGTCTCGTGAGGTTAAGGCTTGCCATGAAGCCCATCCTAACGGTTTGGGCTCGGGACACCAATGGTAAGAAGGACCCTTACACCACTTAGTATTTTCAACCTGAGAGAAGCTTTCACATTACCACATAGCAATGTGAACGGAGACGCTGTAGTGAAAAGTGACAACTTAATATTGGCGCCATCTTGGAATCCAACCCGGAGTCGAGACGGAAAGCAAGCTCGCTAGCCTTGAGCCTCCAGTTTCTCTCCATTCTTTTCCCCTTTCTTACCCCGAAGATGAAGCAAAATACCTAGAAGAATATAGGCTTCCCCGAAGGAGGCTTAACCCAGATGTGAAAACCAGCACATTAAGGCAATAAATGCAAAGCCAAAGTAATCCTTTTGACTAGCATCTCACGTGCTTCATATTTACATTACCGGCGATTTGTTTACGTTGTTGCATTTATGAGTACATGTACTTTAAATAATGTCAAATAAAATTTCTCGAAAACACTTTAGTTTTCCGTGAAAACGAGCTCAACATTACGCATTTTCACAAACGCTATAACACCAATTTTTCAAAAACCGCTCCAAATTTTTTCTTCAAACTTTTCGCAAGGATAAGTTCTAATTCCACTGTTTAAGATGATCTAAAATTAATTTAACGGTTTTCTTTTGTTGTTTTTCTTTCAAAAATTACACAAATTGTTGTTTTTAATATCCTTTCATGCCTTTAATATGCATTTAAGCCATTTGTATACATTATTGCAATTGTGAGTAGAAGAGCTTTAAATCACTTCCAATAATTTTTTTCGAAAACACAATCGTTTTCTGTGAGGAAAAAAACAAGCTTCAAATTCCACATTTACATTAACACCTAAACGAAATTTTCGTAAAAACAGCAACAAATTTTTTTCAAAGAAAATTATCCATATACGACGAAGTTTTACTCTATTTTATTCTTATAATAATTTTTCGTTTCTGTCATTAAGAAACAAAAAATTGAGCAAATGTAAAAAACAAAAAGATGTTTGGGCGGCACTGATGGCAGTTAGGAACCTAACAAGTACGCGAAAATCTGTGCGATTCTATAGCACCACTAGTTAATAATGTAAGTGTACATTGGATAATGATATAAAATCCAATCAAGTTTCAATTAATGAAATAGCGTTACCAGAATTTACTACAGATAAGACTCGAGTAATAAAAATTGTTAAAAATTGCAAAGCTCCAGGAATTGAGAAAGTACATATATTTAAGCATTTGAAAAGTTTTCAGCGGCGTCTTTTTAAGTTCAACACAAATTTTTGTGTTGCTCGCTGATCGAGAGATCGCTCCATTTTTACCTCGCCGAGGTAACCCTACTAACTCACGCGTCTACATCCTCCAAAAGCTCGGTGGCGACTGGTACGGTAATCACTGGAAAGTTTAGACCTCCATCCAACTACCACAATCACTCCGGTTGGTCTGCAACGTACAGACGCATCAGAAAAAAATACGACGCATTACTTTTGCGATAGACCCTGTATGTACCTCGCAACACGGACAAATATATGGATCATCATTTCAAATCATTTCTAAAAGGCTAATTGATAAATGTATAACACAAGCTCGACTGTAAATAAAACCGCTTTATTTTATCGCCGCCATCATCTCGCCGTTCAACAATGAACATCTCAGATATCCATTGCGCGCCAATCCATCGTTGCGCCAATCTCAATTGTTTGCGGATTGCTTAAAAGAGAATACTTCAATACATTGAGAATACCAATTGTAGAATAGAGCAAAAATAGAATTAATACTGGTATTTTCCATAGAGAATTATAATTAAAATTAAATTAATTATTTTTCATATTCTCTGGATCCTTCCTGTTCTCCGAGTATTTTTTTCTGCAGAAATTTGGTGAAAATTGCTAGTTTTTTCCAAACGAATGTCATGAACTTTTTTAATGAGTGTTTTTTTTATAAATCAGATTTTATTTAAGGCCAATATCTCTATCTTCGATTTTGTTAAGTTTTTGCAATTTTCGAAAATCATGGAGTTCCACGAAAAAAAAAGCCATTCTTTTAAGCGTCCCTTTAAGCGTTCCACGAAAAAATATTTTTTTTAAATTGGAGCTGCTTTTGAGAAGAAAAAAAAATTTTTAGAAATTACGTAAATTTCAAGCGCAAACAACACATGACTAAAAACTTGTTTTTTCAAAAAGTTGTACATGACCGTTTTTAAAAAGATGAACTTTTACAAAAGACGGTTTGAGGTTAAAATCTGTCTTCAATTTTGTTGTTTTGAAATGTGTTTGCTGTATTCAAAAAGCCGAGCAATACCCGAAAATGTGACTAGCACCATATTTTCTACCGTCCCTTATTACATGTGTGGAGAAAATATAAACAACAAATTTGAAGCTGTATTTGAGAATGTTTCTTAATTGCCTATATTTCCGGCAAAATTACACGAAAATTACTCATATTATCGAAAAGTTGAATACGATCTTATTTCAAGATCTGTCTTTAAGGAATAGATTTTATTTAGGAAAAAAATGTATGTGATCAATACTAAAGTTATAGTAAGACGCGACTTAAAAAAAATTGGATTTTTTGTAATTTACGAAAAATTGGGGATTTCAACGAAAATGAAACCTGCACCATTCTCCTAAGCGTCCATTATCCTATACGAGGATACACTAAAAAAAACTAAAAAATTGGTGTATTTTTTTATAAATATCCGAGGGGCTTCATGTAACGTACCCCCAAAATCAAAATATCGGCTTCAAATTCCAGGAGTCACATCAGCCAGAACGATAGGGGAATACCAATTTTAGAGAAAATCGGCGCTAGCGTTGTGCAGACGGACGGACGTTTTACCGTCAATCGATTTTTCTGTATCAAGGACGCACAAACCATGGATTCTGGCTACAACACATGAGAGGATTTTTTTCTTTATTTAGCAACTTGATTTATCTACTTTCTCATTACTAGCGCCCGGCAATAATAGTTTTTGTGTAGGAAATTAGCCGTTTTCGGAATATTTTCTCTATTAACATTAGTAAGGGCGAGAAAGTATAACTGTATCTTCAATATTTTGGTTGTATCAAGACTCCGAAAAAATGAACTTTCGCAATTTTTCAAAAATTAGCGATTTCAACGAAAATTTGACCTGCGTCATTCTCTTAAACGTCCTGTACGCTTTCAGAGGATCTTTGGTTTTTTCAAAAATGACAAAAATATAATTACTTTTGATTTATCTTTCACGTGGATATTTACATTAGCGGCGATTTGTTCATATTGTTGCATTTGTGAGTACATGTGCTTTGACTGATGTCTCGAAAATTAAAGTTTTCTATGAAAATGAGCTCAATATTCATTTTCAAAACGCTCAAACGCCATTTTCTCAAAAACGGCACCACACTTTTTTTCAAACTTTTCATACGGATAGTGCTAATTGCACTGTTCAAGATGACATAAAATCAATTTTGCTGATAATTCTGTTTTTCAAAAATTATTCAAATGTATGTTTTAAAATGTGTTTTTAATTTTTTATTATTATTTTTTTTTAAAATTTAACACAGAATTTTGAAAATGTGCACACAATTAACTTTTCCCCATAGCATGTCATACGCAGTTTTAAATGTTTTTTGACATAAAATAAATAAATAAAAATATCTCTCAACCGTTAATATGCAATTTGTATACATTTTTACATTTGTGAGTGAAATTGCTACAAATGAAATATTTCGAAAACAAATGATTTTGTGATAAGGAGCTTCAAATTTCACATTTACATTAGGGCATAAACGATTTTTTATTAAAAACAGCACCAAATTTTTCAATGAAAACTTTCATATAGGACAAGGTTTTACTCTTCTTAAATATTTTAACAGTAATATTTTGAATCTATCATTTTAAAACCGAAAAAATTGTGAAAATTTAAAAAAAAATTGTGCTTTTGGTGATGATTGGCAGCTGATATGATGATGGGGTATGATTGAAAAGCTAGCCCAGACCAAAGAAATCAGAAATCTAATTCAAGAAAGTCTGTGACATTCTGTAGCACCACTAGTTTCTTTCTTGAAAAGGGTGATTAAAAAATGGTGCAGCTCCTGTTTTTACTTTCTGAATTTTCGAAAATTGCAAAAGTAGTCAGTAATGTGAGAAAGTATGTGCTGTTGCAGCACCACTAGTTTTGCCAGGTAGTTTCTACTTTTGTACTAGCCCTAACAGTTACTCTCCTTTTTGTTTGAGGTATGTCCTGGTTGTACTTGACACCCCACACTTGACTTACCCCACACTTCTAGTGTTTGCACCAGATAAATAACCAAAATTTAATTATGAGTATTACAAAATGTCTGCAGAACAATTTCAAGAAAATGCAGATATTTTGCAAATATCTTTCAAAAAAATTTTTCAAAACCATTTCAAAAACATACACAGAGAATAAAAAATAATTTATATCAAAGCAATCTGCCCTCTATAGATTGAAGAACTTGAGAATATATGTTTCACAGACATAAAGATAAGTAAATAATTTCTTTCCATTCTATTAATAACTTACTCACCATGTGGTAGTGCAAACTCGATGCACCATGCCGGATGCAGTCATTGCAATACCCAAACAGAGAATGACTGAAAATAAACAAGCATCTTAGTTACTTCAAGAAAATATCAAGAAAACTATGAATCATAATTTTCAACACTACATACCTTCAGGAAATAACTTAGTCTGAAAGTTCTTTCCAAACATGGCAGTTTCAACATTTCCCACAGCCTGAAATTGCTAAGGAAGTTGTTCAACGAAGTACTAATGCCCAATTAAAACATAATTTTAAAGCCTTTTTAAAAGAGATGAGGTATGCAAAAATTAATGTTTCCAGCATCTGATAGCAATGTAGTCATAAAACATGAACAGCAACTACTTTCTTGAGTAATTCGATGGGCCACAACGTTATTCCTTGTACACTGAGGATTACATAGGCTTTTTTTAATGGACTTTGTTACTTAATTCAGTGATTTAAATCAGATCAATCAGAAGTTGGTCATTGTTTTTATCAGCTCTTATTTCCTTCTCATATTGTTATAAGAATCATGATACATTGATGATGATTTCCTACAATGCATCAATGTTTTTGTGTTTAATGTTTTGGTCAGGGACCATACTTGGACAATGCTACAAAAGAATTTCCCAGAGGAGATTGTGGACTTTCAGATAATTTTGTGTCTCTTACCAGGTTTGAAAATATTTCTCTGCACCAATACAACAGCAAAATTTTACTTATGTACATTGGTGTGTCATATTTGTATTCATGAATTGGCATTTTGGTACCACTACTCTTTATCAACTACTTATATTACTAATTTCCAGTGCATGCAAAAACTGGAAGAAAAAAATGCAGCAATCATCTTTGCGAGTGCTACTGATTTTTAAATACTCAGCAACTCAGGAAAAATCCAAATACAATGACACTGTTTAAATTTTGACTGAAAAATGTAAATATCTGATTCTCTCGTCCCATCTATTTTCTACTGTTAACCAACTGATACTCATTACATCACTGCTTACAACACAGCTGACGTCATGCAACACCAAGTCTCTAAAGTATAGACAGCTTACCATTAAATATTTGATGTTTACATGTTGTGTTATAAACAACTCTCTCAATACTTTAGGTATGTAGAGAACTGCTGTACAGCACATACACTACACCACATTCTTGCAGTATTCATGAAGACTGTTTTTGTTACAACATTTAATTTATTGCAGTGCTGTACAAAAGTATTTATTTGTTGTTCTTCTGCAGTGTGCATGCTACTGTTTGAAACATCATTTTGAGTGATTTTATTCTGCAACATTTTTGCAGCTGCAAGCCATTTGTTTGGCTTTACTTTCAACAGTTAAATGATCTTAATACGATATCCCCTCCCTCCCACTTATTCCCAGTCTAATTGGCAAAAACTTTATGAATTGTGGGAATTCTGATTTGGTGTTGTTGACATTCTTATAAGAAGAAATAAAAGAGATCATCTTCGTCAACATATTAGCTTTATTAAGATAGCCGGCTTTTGACGGCTTTGCCATCAAAAAACTTTATGAACTTCTTTACTATAATTTTTTGTATTTTATTTATATAAAATGCTTGATAAGCAGCAAATCAAACATGCTTGCTATTAAGGCGGCTTAGCAGAAAGTGGTACCTTCCATGAAAAATAACACATCAAACATGGGAGTCAAAATTGCACAAGTACTGTTAGAAACCCCAACTTGTAAGCACATAATTTGCCACCTCAACAAGCCAGGCTTGCAATGATTTTATTAAGTTTTTAAATTAAAGTAATTTGTCAATACAGTCATAACTATCTCAAATCTCAATGAGTTTCCACAGTAGATTAAGAAGTAGAGTACCAAATTATTTACTAATAGCTTTGAGGAGAATTATCACCAATGTCCTCAGAGTTCTACTAACCCCCAAATGTCTCAATAGAACTTTCTCACTCTATCTACATATGAAAAGGACAATAATATGCATACATTACATTAATTAACATTAATGGCTGCATACTAATGCCATTCTGATACCTGAAGAACACCAATAGAGGGAGGGGGGTAGTAATGTTCGAGCCCAGAATAAATTTTAACATTCTTGAAAGAAAACTTATATTTAAAAATTAATTATATAAGTATTAAGAACATTTAACACTAATTTTCTGCCAATTTGCGTTAAACTAATTTTAGTTTTAGAGGTATAACAATCCATATACATTGGAATCATTTTCCATACTTGCAGTCCTATCCTCAATGACATGATGGCAATTATCTTTTTTGGATATTACTCAAAATTTTCAATGCTCCTCAAATTGCACACCACTTACATACATCAACAAATACTAAAATAAGATTGCAATGTTTTTATAAGCAGGCCTTCGTAAGAGAACGCCAGTTTCCCTGAAGCAATTATGTGTGACAAAGGTTTCAAATATTTTTCTAAACATCTGATACACATTAGAAGACAAAACAAATTTTTGAAAAATATTCTCATAATAAAAGTCATTGATGATGAAACTAACTCACCTAAACAAAGATGAAGGAAAATGCTATGCTGGCTCATAATTGACCCCTCCCTTGCTTTGCAACTGTTAAGTCACAATACACCTCCTTAATAACTATTAAGACCCAGCTTTAACTTTCTATTACTTGAAATTTTAGCAACCACTTGAAATTTCTGAATAGAACATCTCGCACTTCACATTTCCCCCTACATCAATGTTCAGAAATGAAGGAGCAATATATAGTTTTTGTGTAATATTTCCCAAGCAAGTGTCACAATATGAGAGAATTTGAAAGGATACAGTCAAAATTAGAAGGAACAACACAGATCCTAAATAACCTCCAAAAATTGTATGAAGCTGGGAAGACGCCAGCCACTGCCTGTACATCTGCATTCCAGAAAATGTGAGGACAGTCAAAAGGGATGCCAAAGCAAACGATGTACCACTCGACGTTGCTGAAACAAAAATTATAACTAGTGTGTTGCATTTTCTTTTAATATCATAACATGAAGTGTTAGGTTAACTAATATACCCATGTTTTCTCAAGTCTGTTTTCAAATTTAAAAATATGAATCAATAAATAGATATGTCTTATTATCTTCGAATGAAAAGTGTTATTAGCAGTATATGTTACAACAAACACGTCGCAATCTCCTAGACACACATGCCAGCCAAGCCGGGTCTCGCCCGTCACGTCACCACCAGGTCATCCACTGCTTTTTTTTATTCCCCTTCCCCAGATCCTTACACATGTTGAGTTGACGTGTATGTTTCAAAGACATTCTATAATAATTTTTATTAATGAGAAACGGCGCGGGCATTCGCTATTCAAAGTAAACGAATGCAAAAAAGCCATTCAAAAAGAAAACTACTCCTGTTATCTCCATTTATGTGTGGACTCCATTTATCTTTATCTCAACAACATAGGTTTCAGTTAGGACTATCTCAGTTCCTGAAAATACAAAACACAGCTTTCTAGACAGAGCGAAATAATGTCTTATTTGTGAGAGTGAATAAATGAATAAATCGTTGGCTTACGGGTGAGAGATGCGGGGTCGGGTTTTCAAGTATTGGCAATCCTAAAAATGGTAAACATTTCCTAAATTTTTAAAATTTTCTAAATTTGGAGAATATTTTAAACTCTAAACATTTGCTAAAATTTAATTGATCATATCCACCTGTTTAATTTTTAACTTAATTTAATAATCGAATAGATTTATAATACATTATTATTATTATTATTATTATTATTATTATTATTATTATTATTAAACACACGTAAATCATTAACCATTATCTTTCAATGTTTTCCGTTTCTCTCACGGGCTGAACTATTGACTTGTGTTTTCGCTTGCATGATGAGATTCCCTTTCTTTCTGGTGTTTTGTTATTAGAAAATACGTACGCAATTTTAGCTTCTTCAAAACATCTTTGAAACAATCAGTAGTACTTATTAACATTTCACTGATTTAAATAATTTCTTTCCAATCCTCCTCTATACCTAACTTGCTGAGTCACGAAGTAATTTCTAAATTTCAGTAAATCTATTTCAACTGATATATTCGTGATTAATTTTTAATATATACCTAACTTAAAATTAATAAATATGCTGCGAGAGCATACCTTTTCTATCAACTCCTTCCTCCCTCTTTTCACTCTTGTATTTTATGTGAAAAACCTTTCACTCAAATTGCGTACGTATTTTTCCTTGAATAACTTCCTTTTTATAATGCGCTATTGTAACAAATTCTGATGTGTCACGAAGTATGTATTCTAGCTCTCACTAATAAAGACATCCATTCATTCGTTCGTTTGCTTATTATTTATTTGTTTGATTATTATTTATTTATTTATTTATTTATTTATTTATTTATTTATTTATTTATTTATTTATTTATTTATTTATTTATTTATTTATTTATTTATTTATTTATTTATTTATTTATTTATTTATTTATTTATTAGGTTCCGGAACGCAGTCCAAATTATGTATTCATTTAATAAAAATAGTTATATATTTATAATATACTTTAATAATTATCACCGAGGTAAAGGAACGCCGTTCTGTCATGTTCCGTATGAAATCAAGCCCGTAAGACCAAAATCCAAATAATCGTGTCCAAATAACTGTAACTGTTTCTATACAATTAGAGACTATACTGAGCATCACAAGTAACATAAATTTTAACAATGATACATAATGCTTTATTTACCATTTGAACTGTGTAAATGAGTATAAACAACCTGTAACAACTATTGTACTACAGCTTCCGGGTCAAATGACCCCCATCTCGATCAGGTTTTTCGTCCAGTTTCCCTGATCCATTGAGCAAATGCTGAGATGGCCCCTTGTTTTGCTTCTGGACATAAATGTAACTTCATTTCCTGTGCACGTCTTCTAGAGTTCAGTGGGAAATACAATTGTATTATAGCTTTTTTTTAATTTTATTTTTTTTTCTTCAAAATTTATTGCTTATTTATCTTTGAAAATAGATTTTATTACATGGGAGTTTTTTTGATTGTTTTTTTCTCCCTTTCAAAATTCATTGCTTATTTATCTTCGAAAATAGATTTTATTACATGGGAGTTTTTTTTTTTTTCTCCCTTTCAAAATTCAAAATTTATTGCTTATTTATTTTTGAAAATAGATTTTACTACATGGGAGTTTTTTTTTGTTTTTTTTTTAATAAATTTAAGTAGTATATGACTTAGTGTAGGGATCACAGAATTTTGAAAATGTGCACACAATTCACTTTTCCCATAGCACGTCATACGCAGTTTTTAACTGTTTTTTTGACGTAAAATAAATAAAAATAAATAAATAAATAAATAAATCGAGAAAATGGTATTTCTAATCCTGTTGTGTGGGTTTAAAAGCTGAACATTCAGAAAGACCGAAAAAAGTAAGATTCTTTTGAAGTATGGGCACGGAAGAAAATATTGAAAAAATATGGGCAGGAAAAAAAGGCAAATGCCGAAATTTTGAAAAGAAAACAGAACTTTCTCTAAAAGCCAAAGTCAAAATATTGAAAATAAAATATGTTGGACATACTATGTGTCGAACAAAATCTCTAGAAAAGCATATTATGCTTGGAATGGTAGAATAAAGTGGAAAGAGCGGAAGAAAAAGATGTAGGTGGCACAATGAAATAATTAAGGCCACCAATCACACATGACCAGACATCAGTGTGTTGAAGACAGAAAACAGTCGAAAAAACGAGTACACAATATCACAAACAAAAGGAAAAGGCAGTTCGAGTCCGAGTGAGCAATGAACAAACACGCTGGAATCCTATCACTGTGTATATCTAGAAAAGCTAACGAGTGATGGCTTGCGATATATGTTCTTGTACTATTTCTCTGCGCGTCCAGACGCCGCGGCGTCAATTTGTTTTTTCGGCTTGCTCTCGTATTCGTAAATATTGCCGGTAGACAAATTCGTACTCACCATTAGAGCGAGTGCTTGTTCTGGAGAGAGTAAAGATGGTTCCTGATGCAACGATCTTCGAACTTTTTTAATTTTTGTGCCTCTATTAGGAGAAGCAAGTACAAGTTCCTTCACTATGTCCGAAGAATCTTTTTTCCCTTCATTCCTTAATTTCATTCCGGTAGCTGTTCCCAATTCTTCTGTGGACAAACATAAGAGCCGTTTTACTCTCCGTCCTTTAACTCTAGGGCCACACGAACTAAATGGTTTAACTGGACGGCCAACACCCCTAGAAGTATCATCTAATTGTGATGTACTTGGAGCAATTGTCGATAAATTTATTGAAAATTTGATGTCTTCCTGCAGCCACGATGAGTAATTTTCTAGAAAACGCTGTTTATGCCTCGCACATTTTTTCCATTTTCTCATGATAAACTGACAAAAAAATTTTAATTTGAATTTTTATGGGCATGATTAAAGTGTCGGTAATAGTTTTCTCACCTAATTCGTGTAAAACATACGATAGCACGGCGTCATACCTTGCTTCCGGAGAGCTTTCACACCACACATGAAATAGCGTCCTCCTTGAAATCAAGCGCTCCACTGCGAAAAAAAATTAAAAACTCCTGAGTGCGTAGGTATGCGCAGCTGATCTTTCATGATTCACATAGCCAAATGAATAAGGTTTAATACCTACATAGTCACAAACGTCAACTCCTGTAAACTCTGTATTAAAAGTCTAGGTACATTTGTAAAATGGCGCGAAAGTAGAACTAAAATTACTTACTTTTTTAAAAGACCCCCACGAGCAATCGCAGACACTTTTTGCTTATCTTTAGGCACTAATAAAAAGAAGAAACACCCAAAAACACAATTATTTAATCACTACTTCTCTGTGAGTAGATGGCGATGAGCACTGGTCTCCAACAAGAGATGTACTGAAATGCGACTGATAGAGCCGCGCGGTGTCAGCGCGAGATCGTGCAAGTTTGAACTTGTTCTACTGCCGCCTCAAGCGATGCACAAGAAAAACAATACCCAATTCATACACTATGGACATTCTAAAATCAAACAAATACCCAACTTAATTCATTTGAATACTTTGGAAAATTGAATTATGTCCACCTAGATGGCCGAAATTACACACCGTGCGCCGCTAAGAATTGGGGCTTGCAGATGAAAGGAGAGATTCTCACAACCGCTGCTAGGCCGGGACTGGAGCCGACAAATAGACATCATCGCACTGAACATTAAGTTTGATACCCGCAGTCCTTCATGTGTTCATTTTGCCATTATTTGAGAAAAACACGCAGAATTATCGGCGCGTCCTCTCCCAGATTCGGATAGCAAGAAAATCGAAGGCTTGACGCTCAAATAATGCAAATGCAAACATTAATGTACAAAATTAAAACAATTCTCAAAAACCTGGTTTAGTAACCTCGAAAAAGTTCGTAGAAGATAATTTGTTTTGACAGTGGCCGTGATTGTTAATTTATAATTACGATTTAGACAAAATGGCAGAAGATAGGAAAAAGAATAATAGCGAAACTAAGCCTGAAAACTAGCACTCAGGGTCATCTCAAGGAGTCACAACTTCCTCAAATGGGTACAGGAAGGTGGGCGAGAGGCCTTACACCTACAGTGCTTGAGTTGGCCGCCTCTCCGGGTACGGGGGGACATATGTAGGAAATGCCAGAAAAATGGGATTTCTTGGGCCGAAGAGTCTACTGGATGGAGATGTTACAATCAGCGTTCCCTTTATTCAACACATGAACTGACAGTCGTATAATGCAATATTATTTCAAATTTTAACTTTTATAAAATTGTGATTCTAGATTCTTTGCATTCACAAAGCTTAATTCATCAAGCTTAAAACATGGATAATAAAGATCGGGTTTCATAAATATTTCATTTTTTTACGAAATGTTCGTGTGTCTGTATGAATCTCTGTTTTGAAAATATCAACATCAATGTTGCATCCCTATTCTCGACACCTAAATGAGGATCGCGATTTAATACTCTTGCATTCTGACACACATTCCCTAATAGGAGGTTTATCAGTGAGACTTCTAAACCACGTTTTACTAGTAGTATGTTAAATGTAATAAAATTGAGAATGTAGTGAAATTGCTACCCGATTAAATGTTACTGAAAAGCGTGTACGATGTTTAGAAAAATTGTATCTCAATGTACAAATGTAAAAGTTGCCGAATTAATAACTGTATAACAAAACATAATTTATCCGCCTCATAAACCTATTCCTCTTCTAGTGTGGTGATTCTAAGGGTTAAAGTTTAATTCCTTTCATGACAATTTAATGCATTAAAAATACATAAATGTGTCACAATACAATGATTTATATGCATCTCGCCTGCGTGCTATTTTACCACTTTTTCAAATTTGTCCGAAAGCACGAAAACAGTTTTAAAATTGCCTTGGGCGATTTTACTGGGTGAAATCTATCAAGGTGACAAACGCCGTTTTGAGATCAAAAATCGAGTCGCAGGATAAAAGAGCTCGTGCGTAATCTCGGCTCATTCTTTCTGGTAGTGGAATAATAACGGAAGATCTTAGAAGTAAAATGTATGTAAAATAAGATGTTAGGACATGGAATATTGGTGATATCTACACAATTAGTTCAATTCTTTTTGAAATCAGTTTCCAAATCGGAAACGATATTTTGAGAAATGCCTCAAATAATTTTTTTGATGGTATTCCAAGGCAGACGGAAATACGTGAACGAGATATATACCAATAAAATACGACTATTACAGATGATATGAGACCATTTGGTTGTGTTACAGCATCGCTAGTTTGATAAGTGGAGAAAAATATGAGATTGAAAGGGACGAAAGCATAAACCGACTGCCTGCCTAAAAGTTCAGCTTTCTTTCGCGCCGGGTTTGGCTGTTCGGCTGCGTGGAGGGAGGGCCCACCAGGGTCGGGTGACGCAACTGTGTGGAGTGGTGAAGGGGGAGGGGGGAGGAAGGTGTTTTCCAAATTTCACTTTACGCCGCTCCAATTCATCCGATTTGCACGATTGACACGGCGTTGGATTCAGGAAGCACGTCGTCATCGCACTATACCCCACATTTTTTAATTTCTTCCCGAAACTATGAGAGAAAATTATTTTTTGAAAAAATGGCTTCGTGGAGTAAATTCTATTTTAAAAAGGAGTCCAATGCCGTTTAAAGATCGAAAACCGGACCATTTCTTCCGACTTATCGGTCCAGTTAATTCCCTGTGATAGTGCTGTGATCTATTGATTTTTCCTATAAGTATTTTTCAGTACATTTAGCCCTAACTCCACCAAATAAAATGGTGCAAATTTATTATATGAAGTACTTATGATTAATTTTAAAAACTGTCTTCATCAATTCACAAGTCTTTATTAGTTCTTTAATCAACTATTGACACATGGGATTAGTCTTAAAAATGATGGGTCATTTTTTCTTACTTCCTTGTAATAAAGTAACGTCGCTGACATACAAAATGTGAACTTGACATATATTCTGAAAGTCTAATTACAATTATGAATAAATCAATCCTGGTACCTTCCTGTTATGGAACACTAAGATATATTCAAAAAGCATGTTGGGCTCATTGATTATGGTGTCGGGGCAATAATTCAGTTGAAAATGCATTTTACTCTTCATATCTTTATTGATACTTTACACCACACATCTTTTACATTTTCCTTTTCTGTTCATTTCCTGTAATTTTTTAACTAAATTATTTTTTTCTTCAAAATCTTAGAAGCATTCCAAAGCACTTGATTCCTGGTGTTGTTCCTGAAAAACACACACTGCAAGGTGGATGAAAGGAAACTGGTATAGGTTTCTAATAAAATAAAATAAAATGGAATGAAACAAAATTACAAGGAAAAAAACAGGAATTGGAGATGAAGCAGAGGAAAACAATATCACCAAAAATTGCAAGGAACAATTACTACCACCTATTAACATGCACATTTCATTGTGCATTGAGAAAAATGCTTCTTTCGCTACATTCTTTAAGCCAAGCAGAACCGTTTAGGGCAATAAAATTCTGAAGTGTGTGGACTTTGGTACCAGAAAAAACAAATGAGAAATGAGAAATTATTAACAATAATGACTTCATACAAGCCAAACTGAAAAATCACTGTCCTATACAATTGTCATGAGTTTACTATTATATGTAATAAAATACTATGCCAATGAAATACACCATTTCAATACAAAATATCAAACTGCAATATTTACAAAATTGTTCCATAGTACTATAAATGCTTCAAGTATGAATAGTCCCTAATTAACACTACTTCCTTAGAAAATGTAAGAGATACCTAAACTGGTTTAACTGCCAGTGTATGCTGGATTTGGCTTTGGTGAACCTTAATATTAAATGTATAATTTCAAAGATCGACTCAAATTTTATAAAACTTTATATTAGTACCTAAATACTGGCAAATACCTTATACAGATTGATTGTGTATTACAAATTCATTGCAAAAACTTAGATGTACACACATCACTCCACCTAAAAGCTGTTTTACTGTAAAACCTTGAAGTGGCAATAAGAATTTTTTCATTATAGAATTTATTGCCTTTAACAAAATATTCCACTTCTTCCATGTTCTAGTATTGACCACACCAGTACATACTTTTAACTCCTTACAATGCTAAAAAAAATACACAAACCTGCCCAAAATACATTCTGTAATTCATCACTTTTGAGAATGGTCATAAGACATGTTTTTATAAATAAAGCATTGAGAAAATTAACAATTTAAATAACTAGACACTCATCAGGTGCATGGTTGTCTACGCTACAGCATGCATGTTAAAATCTCTTTTCATGCTAGTATACACAACTATACATCCATTGTTTAGGTAAAACTAACAGAAATATCACTTTAATTCAGAGGAAGAGGATCATAAAATTTCACAGGAATGATTGATCATGTTAACATATCGTTCAAAATTTAAAGAAACTTCAGAAGAAATTTGTATTATCTCATAAGAACAACAAGGACTTAAATTATTTTTTCGAAATCAAACATTCCTCGAAAATTTGCTCCTCAGCTAAGGTTTCACAGAAATAAAATCAAAATTAGCAACACATAAATATTAAAGACAGTAAAAGAGTAAGTAAAGAATGACTGAGCACAATGTATTTTTCTGTCTGGTACATGTACAGTATTAGAGCAATAAACCACCCAATATAGTAAAAGCATTATTTCTGTTTACAAGTGATTACAATACCTCCATGCTGCATTGTGCTTAACATAAAATGAATAGCCAGACTAGTGCACTTTGTCATAGTTTTTGTGTACATTTATAAATATATATTTATATATTATGTTATGAACGTACTCTTCACTCTTCCAGATTCTTCCATTGTATAGTACATAACATACATACAACAGCAAACCCATGACAAATGTCTGCAGAAGTTTCTGAGATTTTAAAACAGTACGCAACCTTCCAAAGAATTACATTTTTTATGCGCACTTAGTCTTCAAGTATGAACTATAAAATTAACCATCTACACTAACAGCCCTCCAGAAAAGTTAATCTATTCAAATGTACAGGAACACAATTTTGAAGTCAGTCAAACCTTGCAGTAAACAAATCAGTGCTTTACTATTAGTAATTTACAATTTCCCGAACTGTCAATCCCTTGACACATACACACCTTAAAAATAATAAAATTCAGGGAGGAACAAAAAATTGGGAGAACATTATAAACTATTCCATTTTCATTATCTTTCACACTCTCACACATCCTTTGACATTCAAATGAAATCAATAGAAAGTACTATAACACGTGGAACAATCTTTTCCCACAGGAATTAACTGAAAGAAATACATACAGAGACTCTAGGTTTCCAGAAACCTTGATGTCCTTTTGAAACTACAAATCAGGATATCCAATGACACATCATAAAATTCATGAAGTCTTGTAAATACTTCAGTACGGCATGTAGTATGCAGCCCTTCCTCGATAACCTCTGTAGACAGAAAGAGAACACTTTTACAATCTAATTCAGCCTGTTCATATTTACCCAGTGAAAAGTACTTCGAATTCCTTTCTTTAGTTAATAGAGTTAAACTTTAATATGAGGTTAGATTAATTCATTTATGAATTAACAATATTCAATAATTACACCAATAAATTTTTCTCACAAGTATCAAAAACACCTTGTAAATGTGTGTAGGTTATGCAACACCCTTTCTGCTTAAAACCACTTTATACTGAATTTAAAATAAAAGAAGACTACCTAGAAATTTGTGATTAAAAAGTTGAATCTTCACTTCTGGAAGAAAATGCATAACATTCCCTATTACTCGTAGGCTGATTGGCAATAAACCTGTGTATAAAATTGTGTACTGTAACCTAATGACAATGGATTTAATTTACCAGAAAATATTAATTTACACAGGCATCAGATTTGAAATAAATGTACTAATTCCCTACGCAAGCAATCAAACTTACATTTTGAAACCTCACAAAATGATTATAAATTTTGCCTTTGAACAGTCAAAATCCTTGGTCCTGTCAAGAACAAAAAACTAAAGAACACAATGAAAGCATATTTGACATGGTTGGAGATGCATTTTAAACAGACAACTAAGACAGGAAGTTCAGGAATCCTTATTAACTAAAAATACTGAAAACAAGAGGTGTACCCTGATCCTTACTCTTTATACCTATGATATAGTAAGAGTTTGAATAACTGTTCAAGTAAAAAGTGATCTCGAAAATTATTGTTCTACGGTTTGCTATATTTTTGTATACCATGAAATCCACATAACAGGAATGATAATTCATTAAACCCGTGAATGTTCTTTTTGAAATTACACGTAAAGTCATGTAATCTGCAAAATTAACTTTGATTTACTAATTCTGAGACTTAACTAGCATCTAATTTTGGTATTTGCAAAAGCATCATTATTTATTTTGCAACTGATTTTCAAGGAAATCATCCAGAAATGTGTCTGAAGACCATAACCCTTCGTTTTAATTATATCGAGTTTAAATTAACATGTCACAGAACCATTTCACATTGTCACCATTTGTGCTCCAACAAAAATTATTAACCTTTCTTCTTTAACAAACATTGGCAGCACATAATTCATATGAGAAATTACATCAAAAGAGAATCACCTTATACCAATACTCTTCCAACACAAGTATCTACAATAAACACCATTTGCTTCAAGTACTTACAATGGTTATAAATATTGGGTTTATCCCAATTTGCAGGCAAAAAGAAAATATGCTTTTATCATGCACAATAAATTTCATGAATATTCAATTGTATTAACAGCAAGATGATACACCATAACTTTGGTTCCATCAAACTGAACAAAATTTTTCGAATTACTTGCAGAACCGGAGGTCATATTTCATCCCATGGTTTCTCAGTTTCTTCCAACACCATCCAACTATAATATAAGTCAGTCATTACCAATGGTGACAACTGCCACCACATATTTAAAAATTGTCTATAGCAGCTACCATGCTTTCAGAATTAACTGAGAAGCCCTTACTAAAAAAACCAACAAAAACGCCAACTAGCAAGGCAACTACAACATAAGTAATCACATGACAGAATAAGCATTTGAAGTTTCTTCTACAAAAAAACATTGCATTGGTGTCTATTGTATTAATTAGAAATTACTCCATTTTCTAAATAGTTTTTCAAATAATAAAACCTTTCACATCTACCTCTTTAAAATGTGACAAAGTTTGTTTTGCTTTCACTAATAATCTGTATTCAGAATGCTTTTATTTCTTTGGAGAGAAATTAAAAATGAAAGTTAAATGAATTAAGATGAAGGAGATTTGTGAACAAGAAAAGCAAATACACAAGAAGAGAAAGAAAGAAAAATGCAAAAAGGAAAGGGAAAAAAAGAGAAATGAAAAGAAGAAAAAGGAAGAGAAAGAATAGAACATGAATGTGGAAAACATTCTTGTATCATAATTGGATACAGTGAATTCAGTAAATAAGTCAGACAAAATAACTTTGTTCCTTTTGAGTATTCACTAGAACATTATTATTATTATTATTATTATTATTATTATTATTTTGGTAGGTGCTTAAATTAATGAGTTTACAAAATAGCATTGTATTAAAGTCTGCAAATTGCAGAGAATATTTCTTAGTATCAGAATTTCTTTAATTCATTCTATTCTTTCCAGTTTCTAAAGTATAATCTTAAAAAAATGAATTCTTAATGCCACACATTAATCCATTAATTGTACAATGTTACATAAACAACCTCCAACTTTTAACAGTTCAGATACACAACACAGCCATCATAATCATACTGAATTTTGACAATGCATGAAACTCTCATCCACAAATCAACTTTACAGAGCTTGGTCAACTACAGCAAAGGTGAAGAAGTGGTAGAACTGAAAGTAATGGTGGTACTGGTCTGGCCTGCAGCAACAGAAACAACAATTCCACAGCAACAGCAGTATCAACAGACCAAAAAGCACCAGCAGCAACAACAAAATAAGAAGCAGCAGCAGTAATAGGAAAAGCATCAAAATAATATATTTGCAATTGCCTTTTACGCCCCTACTTATGGAAAGATGAATATACTTGAAATAAAACTTTATTTTTGTGATTAGGAAAACATAACAACAAAGTTATATAATAATAATGATAAAAAAAAGGGCCACTGTATACTATTTTTACATGGTACCACTTTTCATTGTGCTTATCATACAGGCGTCAAAGACAGCATTGGTTCTCTCCACTACCCCTGTCATGTGAGCAAGATCTTTCGTGGATAATGTAAAGCAAATACCAGATTTCAATCCTATACTTTTAGTATTATCAGACTGATATTGTCTGAACATGGTATTTTGATATGGGTGTAAATTCATGGCAGAAGTGCTCAGTTGATATGACCCTCTACCCTCTTATTTATTCATTCATTCATTCAAAGTTGTGACAACTAGTGTAGATTACATTGCTGGAAGAGCTGCTGCTATTGTGTGTTTCTAAGAAATCACTTCATCAGACTGTATTTGGTCTTATTTTAAAGACAGAAAATTGTTTTAGGAAAACTGTTTTACATTATAATACAATATGATTGCAATATATATGTAATACATTATAGCTAATAGTAACATTTCAGAATATATTACAATCTTATGTATTTTTGTAAAACCGTTATCCTAAAACAATTTTCTGTCCTAAATAAAGACCAAATACAGTCTTGAGAATTAAAAATCTATAGACAGAAAAGTGAATAATCATTTTAAGAAATCAATATCAGTATCAACCACTATCAACTTTACTCTCAAATGTCTCACACAAATTATTTTGATACAACATACTGTTTCTTAAGCCGACACTTTACCATAGATATGAACAAGCGTCAATGCTGGTGTCAAACTGAATTAACAAATAAAATTTTATAATTGAATATAGTGGACTTTGTTGATGGTGAACTTGGGTATAGTGAACTTAAATCACTGGTCATTTCACTTACATGACAAATAAGCATGAGAAGATTCAGTTATAGTGAACCTGAACTCCAGCTGTAGCGAATGAGGAAATGTATCCTGAAAATAATACAGAATGATCCTGCATGCATACTGAAAGAATATATTGCCTCAGTGCCACAGATTCCAACACTAGGCAGCTTGAAAAATATTGTTGACCAAAGGTCATAATCTAAGAAGTCTCCCTAGGTGACCCAGAATGAGGACCTTTGTGATGACCTTGTGCCACACAGTTTCACTCACGAGAACAAGGTCCTACAATTGGTGGCGAAATTCATGATTGCTTGCTTGCTTTGCTTGGAGTTTCAAGCTTAGAATGACTTGATATTCCATGGGATGGCGTTTCAGTTCTCCGTAGGCAACCGAGCGGTGACTGCCATGGCTCCACAGCCTGGTGATACCCATCATGCTGCATGGGAAAGCCATTAGTTTCATTAGACCTTGCATCATCCTACACGAAAGGATCTGGTATGTTATTAGACTTTCGGAGAGTGGGACAGAGTTCCAACAGTCGCGAAGTAATGAAGGGTGCAAGACTGCATTAAGATACTTAGAGACATAGGACAATGCAGAATCAAGTATGGAGAGACACAAATTCTGGAGAAGGATCTAGAGAAATTACTAATGAAAAATGTATGCGAAACAATTGAAAATAATGGATTTTTAGACAAGTAAATTAAAATCTTCAATTTGTGCTGATAACATTTTGGTGTATCTCTGTATAAATAAAATCAATAATTGTGGAGAAATTCTATTTAATTTTGACATCGGATATAGTGAACCAAAATGTTAGTCCCCAGGTTGACTATAACTGGAGTTGACTATAAAAAACTAAGCTGAAGTTACAAGCATTGCCTGTACTTATTACAATCTAAAAATGGAGATAAAGCACTATTAATGTTCCGAATTCCTGTGCAAAAAAGGAATAATTTATATACAAATCCACTTACCCTCTTCTTCTCACTGTCCTTTCCTTTAATACCATGTATACAGAACTATCAAGGAACTTTCATTTAATTGAAACAAAACACTACAAAAACATCATTTGCTGAAATGAAACACCTTAAATTCAAGTGAGAATTCTGTGGATACTTCAATAATAAATTCATAATCACAAACAACAATATCGACCAAACAGCTGTGGAACATAACCCTTGATCCAGAGGTTTACCATTTGTAACATTTTAGAAAATGATTACTCAGTCATCTTTATGATACAGCAGAGATAGCCTAGCCTAGTGAAGTTGCACTTAAGTCTCATGTTATGGACAATATACAGAAATTTAAAAGGAATTCATATATTTTACGATTATAGATTTAACTATCACTACACAAGAGTAAACCAAAATCTTTTATACATTTACTACTAACAGAGAAGTTGCTTCAAACACTACTAAACATATGTTAAAATTGTTTGCCTCTTTAATGTACATAAAGGCGAAAGTTTCATTTTAATAACATCTTGCCACTACATACTTCAAACATACATCCTTAAACTCAAGTGTCATCTGTGATATCTAATCACAAGTAATTTTTCATAATAATCTTGCAATATTTTGATATTTGAAATGTTCTCAAATTCACAGATAATAGAAAGTAATTATTTTTAATCAATTTACCTAAATCATTATGACTTTGTAAGGAGATGGCCCTTCAAACACCCCCATTACTAAAGGAAACATTTAGATGAAATAAAATGTCAATTACTGCTCTTCGTGGTCTGTAGCCATATAAGCTGAGCCTCCTGATTCTCGACTGCCACGATATCCTCTCCTCTTAGTGATGAGTTCGTCATACTCATACCAGGCGGTTTGTTGTTTTGGCATCACCTGTTCAGAGTCCTTTCATAATATATTCAAAATTCCTAAACATTTGTGAGCAGTGTAGAAAAATTTTCTAGTATTGGCATCGCAACAATCAAATACAATTCAGAAGAAAGTAAATTTTATGATAGTACAAGAAAATGATTCAGACAATTCAAGAAAATCTTCTATAATTCAAAAGTTTTCTTCTACAATTCTCAAACGTGAAGTAAAAGGAATTAATAATAAAAATTAACAGAAAATATTGACAGATTTTGAAACCTTACTAGTCCAAGTTCTGAAAAATCATATTTGAATAAGACCAGATTGCCTATCGTCTTAAAATAATTTACAATAATACAATTATTTTTAAAACCACTGAAGAGGAAGAATAAAGTTTTATGAGCCTGTCAAATTACTCAAAACAGATTTGTGAGGTTTCAAAATCATACCATTAATATTAACTTCATGAACATTGCTTTCCTCTGAAATTTTATTTTGAACATTTAGCTAAAGCTCTCATTTAGTATCTACTTTCACTTACCACAGTAACATCTTTTTGAATGATCTAACAATAATAATATGTCTGCTAGTACCAATTACACCATCACTTTCAAGTTTCCAATTCTCTTTACAAGCTACCCTGTCATTTCATAAATTAATTTCTACAGCTTTTCATAGTTAATTGTAATGAATGAATATAAATATTATGTGCGTTCTCACCTTTATCTGCCTCCCTCTAAATATACGATTCATCCATTGCCATTGCAGTTTGAACAGATTCCCTTTCTGCAAACTCTAAGCAAAGCCCTTAGGATGACGTCATATTTATTACACAAAATAGTAACACGATTGATTGACCCACAGCCATGAAAATGTTGCTCTAATTCTTCTGCTGTAGCACCATAATCAACCTACACAATAATCAACAATTGAAATTTGTAACAACAAAACACTCCTACAAATATACAAACCACCTTACATTGCCAACTATATAGATCTGTTATCTGCTCCATTTTCTCTTCTAGTGACATGTTTAAGGGCTGCTGTAAAATCATTATTCTCTGTATTAAAAATTGATTCAAAAATTCAAAGGAACAGAATGAAAAACTACAGAAGAAGAGCTAATTAGATGCTGAACCATCTTGCATGCCTTCTTACTACATCCATCACTTACTCATGCCAGGAGGACTACCCAAATTCATCTGCTTATCAACTTCAGACTGTAACTGCTTTAGTTTCTCTGCTTCTTCCTCCATTTCTCTGACTCTTGCTTTTATTGCTTCCAATTCCTCAAAAACAGAAATACTTTATCACACCAAAGCGAATGTTTATCTAAGATCAAAATCGCATCCAAGCGAATTCACGATTCATTCCCAATTTCACATTCACCTATCAACCACAAAAAGGAGCAGTATATATTTCTACAAACTAAGCTTAGAAATTACTGACAAACTTCAAGAGCTTAGTATTTTCCCAAAATTCCAATTTTCAATTGCTGTATCGCAAATCTTATCACCATTCCCTCTCCAAGTTCACTAATTGTTTCACACATTACAAAATATATATAAATAACAGCTCTTCATTTACCCAATTCTGAAATAATTCAGTAATAAAATCATGCAATATTCATCTAGGTTACCACACCTTCCTTTCCAACCTTCTCTAACTATTGCTCAAATTTCTTAAAATCCTATAACATACAAGAACGATAAGACAATGAAATGGAATATGAAGAGGAATCCACAAATAAAGACTTTTGATCCATAGCAGACAACAAAGTATCTATCCCTTTTTGTAACTACGTGTGCATCCTTTGTCAAAACATTACTGGTTCAACAGAAGTTTAACAATTCAATTTCATAGGTCAAATCTTGCACAAAATATTTTCATAAAAATACAGTTCTCATTCAAGCACTTCAAAACAAACCCTGCCAACAAGATCTTTTATCAACACTTCCAGAAGACAGGACAAACCAAACAAAAAAAACCCAATCCATTCAACACATTCCACAATTATTTTCTCACTTCTGAACACCACTAACCATTTCCTACATAACAGCCTCAACTCCGTTTTCATTTTGGGCTATCCTTTTGCTCATTTGCAAACAATTTTTTTTTTTAAATATCAATAGTTTTCAAGCTTTAATATATATTCCTTGCGATTACAAGAAAAGTAATGTAGTTTGCTTACATTCAAGGCAACCTTCATAACAAATTTAACATATAAATTCTGAGGAACATACTAACTTAAACATCACTAGTTATCAGATTTGCTAAATCTTGCATCTATCTCAGAAAAAGTTACAAGCCAAGAATCCTAATGTAACAAAAGATAAGTACATTAACGTTTACAATCCTGAAATTTTACTTTTGAAAACAAAATTTCGGTAATCAAGATTGATTTAAAATCAGGACACCCATGAAATGAAGACTGAGTATGTACCTTAATGGAAGTCAGCACCATAGAAATTCATCCTTATCCCTATCTACATGAAAACCCATTCCTGAAGATCATCTTTAAGAAACTACACTTTGCATGCTGTCTGCAGCAGCACTTCAAGTAATAGAATTGAGTTTCCTAAAATTACCAATGACATCATTGGCATGGAAATCATCATAAAAACACAATTACCGACATAAATTCAACACCTTAACAATTATGAGAAGTCTACACACTTAAGTTCACTTGAAAGTTTCATTTAAAATGTTACAATTAATATTCATGTTTAAAGCATAAGAAAACATCTAGAAACCACTGAACAAAGTAAAAAATTGTCAATGGTTGCAATTTTCTCCATCTATGCGCTGATTCCACTTACGGGTCATCCACACCACCACTACCTGCTCCCGATGCATCAACATCACCACCATCCCCTACATCAACATCTTGTCCATTTCTATGGCATCTAAAGCTTCAACTGTTCTTCAGCAGACAAACCAAGTTCTTCAGCTTCTGCCATAGCAAACCTGTACAAATAGTGGGGCTATCACCGTGAAGTTCTCCACTAAAACTTAATTTTTAACCAGTAATTTTTTCAATATAAAACATGTGCTCACACATCATACACAAATTTTAAAGGTCAAATAAGCTTAGTAGTGAATTGAAATTACGACCGTGCAATTTCACATCGATATATGAATTAATAAATGCATTTTATTAAACGTTTATCATCTTAATATTTTCTTTTAACTTTCCATCAGTACTGGCTACCTCACAATTAGAATTTCTATGCACTTAAAGATTACATGCTTCATCAACAAATACAACAGCCATATCGTTTCCTGATACAATTTCTCCCATCTTAATGAAACCAGAAACAAATCGAAAGAAGTAATACATTAATAACTTCATTGGTTCCAGTACCCACCGTGAGATGCTACAAGGCCGATGAATGCGGATATAAGCTCTCACAATTTTCCCTCCACCCTCTTCAAACAACAGAAAAGTCTCATAAAACTTGTGTCTTCGGCACGACGTCAAACCAGTTTTCTGCAATGCTAACGCTTCATGGAGTGTGCATATCAATTCATAAATTGTATCTCTATGTCGCTCCATAGAATTTACACAACGCTCATTCCTACTAATTTGATATACAGAACCAATTATACATAAAAATTTCATTGGACAACACGATGTACTGTGGATTATATTATTATGGAAGTTAATTACCTCACGGAATTAAAATCTTTACGGTTTATTCTAGTTACGTATTTTTCATCGTTTGTGAATATAAATTTCTACGTCACACGGGCGTTATTGATGATTCTGTGGTGGTAGAGGGTGCATACAGTACACATATCTCGATTGAATTATAACTATAATATTTTTTAAAATCTTATGAAGAATTGACGTTTGATCAGCTGCGCCGCGAATATCAATCAGCAGCTTCAATTCCAAAATTAAGTCTATCAAAGTTATTTTTGAAGTAATATTTGGATACACAAACGCAACAGCTGAGGATTATCTTCAAGATGGAATATGGCACGACTTTTGCGTCTTCCTCTGTCCTGGCAAGATGTCGCATGATCGCGACCGATATCAAACCAACACTACCTAGACACATGTCTAGGTAGTGTTGTTTATCATATCACATGTCTAGACACATGTCTAGGTTTTAGCCTTCTTTAATACTCTTAAAATAATATTTCAGGTTCTACTATTTGGTAATCGAAGAGTTGAGAAAATGGCAAAAAATGTATTTTTGGGCGCGATAGATGCCAGCTGGCAAGACCATAGAGCTGTCCACACCAGAAATTAGAAAACTTAACTCGAGAAAGTCTGTGCTATTCTGTAGCACTTCCAGTTACTGTATGTAATTTAGTAAATCCAAACTGCAGGACCACTTGCTTGAGACATGTACCAAATTGAAGTTTTTGGGATTCCATTTAATAAATAAAAAATGTATTTTCGAGGGATAATCATTTGGTGTTTCTGTAGCAGTAAATTTTTATCTCAGGTTTTTTTGCCACTACCTGTCTTGTAGAACTATTTTAAGTCTTTGTTTAACAGTTTGGCATTTTACCAGGAAGCATTAGCTATTTTCTAAACATATTTCTGATGGTTCTTGAGATGTCTGTTGGGTATAATCTCCTGAGTATGAGTACTTTTATTTAGTTATATTGTTTTGCAGAAATTGTGTGCGTTATGTCACATAACATGATTGGAAAGACATGACAATATTTTTAGTAATTGAAAAACTGTTCAATACCTGTATCAAATGTTGAGTAATTCTGGATGTATTATGGGCCTTTGGATTTTCATCCACGATCCATTGAGCAACTAGCATGCTTTTGGACAAATGTGTAGCCTGTGATATCGGAATATTAGTAAACCTACTAAGCCCAAAAACTCTGCTTTGAGATAAATAAAGTTGAAGTAGAATCACGAATTTTTTATTAGTTCATCACTTGTACAAGGTAGGAGGTAAAACATGTTTCTTGTAATGCAGTTTAATGTGTAATATTGCTTTTGAAGAAAGCACGCAAAAAAGATAGATTTTGTGAACTCTTTTGTGCAGATGCAAGTTTCTTGTTTATTTATAAAACGTATCAATAATATTCATTTGTATTGAACCTTAGTAGCAATTTTGTTAATAGGCTGAAATTTGACAGGTGTTGATAGCTGGAATGTCATTTTAATAATGATGCAATATTAAAGAAGTAATGGTCACTAGTTATATTTGGACAATTGTCTAAATTCATGGTTTTCAATATTTAGTCAATGGCAAAATAAAATAATCTGTATGTGTGATTACTTGCTTATATTTATTTTGTAAAACATTGTATTATGTGTATTGTTTATATTGTGTATGACTATTTACATAATTTAGAAATAAATATTGTGTTCATGAAATGACCTTTTATTTTGCACTCCCTGGACAAAAATTCCATTCAGTGACTTAGGATTCCAAATCCTAATGTTTTAGTCTTCTAAATTGCCTAGCATATTTATTTTACATCAAAATAATGTATTAATTTGACGCCATTTGAAAACAACTTCATTTTAAATTTCGGTCGTCATTCGCGCCACCTCCATTGGTAGAACGCCCTTCGACGCTATTGGCTCACACACTGGGTCTAAGATGGCTCTTCCTCCATGAAAATTGAAATTTGAATAAGGCGTTGGGATTAACGTTGAGTGCCGCCTCTATTAGTATTCTCTCTGGTCTAGGTGGTGTTGGATCAAGCAGTGCTGTAGTTATTTACCATTTGGACTGTATAAATGAGTATAAACAACCTGTAACAACTATTGTACTACAGCTTCCGGGTCAATGACCCCATCTCGATCAGGTTTTTCGTCCAGGTTCCCTGATCCATTGAGCAAATGCTGAGATGGCCCCTTGTTTTGCTTCTGGACATAAATGTAACTTCATTTCTGTGCCCGTCCTCTAGAATTCAGTGGGGAAATACATTTATTCAAATTATCCTTTCCATGTTGTCGGCAGGAAGTAATAAGAGCAAAATTTTTGCTATTTTCTTTGAAAATATATTTTATTACATGGAGTTTTGTGTTTTTCTCCTTTCAAAATTCAAAATTTATTGCATATTTATCCTTGAAAATGGATTTTATTACATGAGTTTTGTTTTTCTCCTTTCAAAATTCAAAATTTATTGCTTGTTTATCTGAAAATAGGTTTTATTACATGGGAGTTTTTGTTTTTCTCCCTTTCAAAATTCAAAATTTAAGTAGTATATGACTTGGTGTAGAGATCGCAGAATTTTGAAATGTTACACAATTCACTTTTCCCATAGCGTCATCGCAGTTTTTAACTGTTTTTGACGCAAATAAATAAATAAATAAAGATCAAGCGACTCTAGCGGCACGACTGAGAAGGCGTGAAAGTCATTGCCAGAGAAGTCAGAATGACGTCACAACGTTTGGCGGAAAGTGTTGGGTTGCAACCTCTGCTGGGCGCGTAAGCGATTCCTAGAGGTTTTGGCTGTATTATGCCGTTGACGAGTGCGTGTGTCTTATCACATTTGTTACACAATGATATTTAATTTTTTCGGTGTATTTAGGTTTGCCTGTGAATTTCGTCGACAAATTGGATTTAAAAAAGCACTATTTTATCAACACTCATCAAGTTGCTACCTTTGCTTTCGAAAACAGTTCTAAGAAAAATATTATCGTGGCCGTAGCGATAAGGTGTTGCTTTATAATAAAATAAAATGTATAGAACATTTGGTTCCACGTGTCCTTTCATCAGTAATGAAAAGTACCAACGAATTTCAAGCCCCAGTGCTATTTGAGGTAGAAGTGACTCCTGTATATTTTTATAAACTGTCGGCGTTAAAAATATTTAAGAAAATTGCATTAATTATTATGATTGAGAGAAATATTGCGTACATTTAACTTTCATAATCGAAAAGAATCCAAAAGTTCATAAATACAAAATGTTCGTAGTTTTTCATGGAGTGAAGGAACGTTCACACTAACTTAACAGAATTTAATATAATTAACTATTAATTTTTCAATGTATCTGTTTATATATATATATATATATATATATATATATATATATATTATAACACGCCCACCTACTACCTTCCAGCCGGTGGCGATGAAGCGTGAAACAATGAATGATCGTGAAGGAGCTTTGAATTCTCAGGAAGCAGGATCTTTCGGTATGAGAAGGTCTGAACCACTGACACAATGAATTATGTAAAATTCTGGTAAAATGAGCATATATTCAGTAAAAACAAATTACACAGTGGCACAAATATACAATAAAGTATGCACTTGCGTAGATGGTCACTGAAAGAAAACAGAAACAAAAAAAGAAAGAACACAACCACAAAAAAATGTATAGGCGTCACCTCGACTGCCTGAATACTTCAAGAAGTACTATTCACAATTCTTTTGCTTCTACCTCTTTCTGAATTATTTCGTGTACCTCATTTAACTTTTGTTAATTTTAAGTTTTCTCCGTACACGGCCCTTTAAGTGATTCTCTACAATTATTCTATCATAGACTTACAGAGGTCAGCCTTAAGCTGCGCATTTATTACAATGCTGTAAACTCTAACACAAGAATAAACGTGACACACACGTTACTTAAATCATGCCTTTACAAATTATAGCAACTAATTATCCTGACATCATACAATGGAAACATGACTTTCAAATAAGATTACTTTTACATTACATGAAAAATTATAATTTACCTTAGAAAAGTTGTACAAGGTATGGCATTCAAACGAATTTACTGGTGCGTACAGCGAATGAAATCTAAACTGCCGCTCATACGTTCGAAATATTTCTCCCAGTAATTATTTGGAACTTTCACATATTTAGGACGCTTCACCTGGTATTTAAAGTCACGGTTTCCCAACAAATTGCCGCATAGAAGTTGCCAGTTCTTTACCTCGACATCTCCTTCCCGCTCGCCATCAGTTAATCTTGGGGTTTCGGTCGCTCAGCTCCTCGCCACGTCACTTGACTGGTTCGATGTCCCGCGGTTATTCTACTTCCTTCGGTCGATATCAGGATTCCCACACGTCCAAATTCCAGACCATTCTCTCGATCTCGGGCTCGTACCATCCACGTATTTGGTCAAGTCCTTCTCGCCTAGCTTGAGTCTTCTCTGAGTCGTCCTTCTGCCGCCTGCCGCGTACCGGTTGTTCACGCTACCAGCTTTAAATAACTAACGTACTTGAATTGAATACTACTAGCACTCGGCCGACATACCACACTTTGAGCGTGCGTGGTCGTAGCGTACAAAATTAAATGCTGGATTTCGTTTAGAGTCCTTCTGCCGAATTTATTTCAATTATGAAATTATTTCAGTTCAAGCAATCACATCGCTTGGTTACTCGCGTAATGTTAGTGCTAACAATGTACATGCCTTCACTTCTGAATTCTATCACTTATTACCGCGTTTCTTAAATCAGCTTTGACTAAGCAAGTAAAATTATACTCCTGCACTAACCAATGACTATCGCCGAAGAATTAAGTTGAGTCGCCGTCGCTGTCGAAGTTGTAAGAAGCTCTCCGAAGTGCGTCGGGTATTTATGTGTCTCCGCCTGGGGACATTTCTGGAGGGTGAATTTTCTCCTCCTTCGCGCTTTCTCAGAAAATATTATCCCCAACTTCGGACATCAGAGTGCGAAAACCTGCGGGTAGATGTAGCTTTCTCGGACCATCGCTCCGCCGCTACCTATTTCTCTGTGTTCTGGTCTTTTCTCGTGGCTTATGGTGGCGTTACAGGTTCGTATAATCCCGTGACGTCACTATATATATATCACTAACTGCTACAATTATTGGGCGATTCGTCGTAACCCGTTTCCAAATTTCTTATAACATGGGCGCCAGGAAAAGGTTACGATAATATTTACTTTATTACTCTGATAAAAACTGAATATTATCCTGCTAGCTGGGTCGATGAGTAACGTCAGAAATAATCGCTATTATCTATAATAGCCGATTCCCGATCTACCATCTATACAGAATGGTGTGGAATCTGAAACAGAGATTATTTGATCTAGCTACTTATTAGCTTGAATTGGCCAATGAAAATCATTTTATCTTTCTTTCAAGAGAAACTTAATGTTTATTTCTTATCAATGCAGCAAATTAAAATGAAAAAAATTACATCGAAACTTTCTTAGTGATGACCTGGTTCGAACCTTATACGGCGATTCTGGTCTTCGCGTGCTCTGATTGGTGCTCCCTTGAAGAAACGCCTTCCTTCTTGTATTTGAAGCTCCGAAGTCCAGTTACCACGAATCTTCTTCTCTTCTTTGAAAACGAACACCACGATTCACCGCTTCGCACCACTCAAATATTTGTTCCAGCTCCACTATATTATGCCTGACGCCCGTTCTCACCGTATAAATATCAGTGCTTTTAGTGAGTACACAGCAAAACAAATCTCTAGTTCTATCTTCCGTTTATAGCAGAAAATACAAAGTCCGATATCGTTTTGTAGACAGCATACATTTATAAGTTCAAGAACGATTAGAGTTCACTCGCGAAAAAACTCCAAGTCTTATTTTTATGCACAGCAAAATATTCGGAACTCGACACGTTCCCCCAATCTTAGAAGTTTCACAAGTTCACTTCTGGTTTTGCCACGAAAATATTCAGAGTCCGAATATGTCCCTCAAGTACGATTCTTGCTCTACCACACGAAATATTTCAAAGTCCAACACGTCTTTAGACCCCGAAATTTTTATAAGACCTAGCATGCACAAATTAATCTATTCACGAGCGAACTGCTCACCGTCACGACATGCGACCGAATTAATTTTATCCTCCCTTTTAAAACCCACAATGCCTCGCCTTTGTTTTATTTCGACAAAATGCCCAAACTTCCGTTTTAAATCATTCGACGCTTCTTCAGCAATCCACGAATCTCATATTTCCTCCTACTCACGCCGCCACCTCCACGGTCAGATGAATGTTTGTTTATCCTGACAACAACCACGACGTCGTTACTAAGGCGCCATATTGCCTATTATTTGCTCCTAAACATTTCGCCCATTTACGACAAATATTCTGTAATAAACTATGTCCCCATATTGGTATGTCACTATATATATATATATATATATATATATATATATATATATATATATATATATATAGACATACCAAAATGACAGACATTTTGTTTAAGCAAATAAAGGTCAAAATATTGCAAAAGACGTGGTTTCTATGGTCAGATACGCAGAGCACCATAGCAACGTGAAAAAAAAGAGAAAACACAGCGAGCTTTGAAGGGTGGACCAGATTGGGAATTAGGGCATCCCGACTCGTGTCGTGGTGGTGAGCGGATCGCTTGCAGGTTTTTTTCACGAGGTTAATTATCAAATCGGGACTTGTGATATTTCGTGAGTGAACATTGGACTGGAACTTTGAAAATTTCCGCATTAGGTGTGCAACGGGAACTTGCAAAATTTACGTGTACCATACAAGCTTGGACTTGTAATATTTTCATGAGTGAACTGGAAAGTGAACTTTTTCGCAGTGAAGTTAAAAAATTTGACTTAGAAATTTTACCAGTGAATTGTGAATTGCTAGGGTGGCGATAGAAAATAATATTAGAAGGATATTATTCCGACTTGGAAAAAATAATCAATTTGAAATAGGTGCCCCTGCGACGCAAGATAAAAGTATAGGCAGTGCTTATGAAGTGGTTGGAGGAAGTTTCGACTTGGTCGCTGATCATCATGGACTTCAACAAGAAGAAAAATTGATCTACTCTACGCGGCGACATCGGCGACGTGCGTTACCTGCAAGAAAGGATAAAAGGTTCTAAAACGCTGTTGCAATAACGAGAAAAAATGCTCATGACCTAACGATAAATTGTAATAATTGATAATAGTTAACAACTTTTGGTATTTATAATAAATTATAATTCATAGTTTGAAAAAAAGCTGATTCTCATTTGCCATTAGTGCAATCCTAAAGTAGACATTTTAGAATTATTTTCAGATTCCTCACCATGTACTAGTCGCGCGACTTTCTTGACGTCTGAGCTCCTAGTGCTCAACACAGTACGACTCGGTACGGTCTGGTCCAACATTGGTCTCCTCGGAACGGCACGGCAAGATTGTCAGGGCTGCCAAGCTCTGCTTTCCAGATGAATTCAGTTCTCGCGTTTTCACTGTTAGTGTTGTGCCCTGTGATTTATTCGATTCGGATTTTGGTAATATATCTCCTAATAAGCAATATTATCGTTATCTAATTATTTTCACTTGTGGTTGCTATTAATTGTTTATTATTTGTTATATTTTATCGTCTATAATGTCCTGTTGTATTAAGAGCAAAAGAGCACGAATAGTATTAATAATGTGACGTCGGGAGAAGCCTCCTCTCCCGCACCCCGCGCTGGGAGACGTCAAGAAAAGTCGCGCGATTAATATGGATAGCAGATTGAGTAATTGGTTGCGGAGTAAGTAGCACAATTATTTCATAAGAACCCGACGACCGAGCTAGCGGGATTTACGCGCGCAACTTTCTTGAACGATGACCTTGCTTCCCTCCCTTGGGCAATAAACAGTTGAAGGCCAAAGCTGGCAGCAATCATTGATGACAACATTCCAAGCATTACGACTTCGTTGGCGCGAAACGAAGCTAGTCAAATTTAGATGCTTTCATAGTAAAGAACTTGTGATTCAGGTTTATTATCAATATCTAAGAAATGACTGAGGCAGGTCCAGGTTCTCCAGGAGGCACCTAAAACTCCTATCTAGTGTCCCTGCTGTTTGCCTACCCAGAGCGATGACCTGACCGCACACGTAGCAGGTTGACTTTGATTTTCAGATGTTGACGTTACTGTAAATACTTTATGAGCCAACTGCACTAATACCACTCCGCCGCATTTCCTCAATACATCGTTCAAGAAAAGTTGCGCGAGTAGTACATTTATTGGTCATATATCTGAAGACAATAATCGATAATCAGAATTCAAGGGTAACCTTTTCATATACCCAAATTGTTTGTAAATTCGGAAATTGAGTTACGATTGTCATTTATTATTAATAATTAAATAAAAAACGTTTCAATATATATTTAAAAGTATAAATCTTGCACTTTTACCCTGTTTTTAAAATAAATGTTTGCTGTTTCTTGTGCTGAATTCAAATTTTGATTGTCAATTTCAATATTCAAGTCACGGCATAAATATTACTTGTTTTTCCCCGATGATTTTAATATTAACATTTTTATAGAGCAATTTTCAATATCTTTGTTAGCCAGTTTTAATGAATATTTGATGCCATTTCTTGCAATAAAATTGAGTGACTGAATAGCCCTGGAGGCAGAAGAAAACAGTTGATTTAGTGACCTACGTAATTTTTTGACTTAGCTTTTATGCAAATTTCTTGAAGATGATTTAGATTTGACACAAATAGTCTTGAAGATCCACAAAATGTTAGTGGCTCATATATATTATGATGCTGTGTTTATACAACACGTTCAGGCAATACAAGTAAATGACAACTTATTTATTGAGCGCTTGTTCTTTAGTGGAGTGGAAAATCTACATGCTTCTTCATGAAACATTTGAAAATGACAGGAAAATGTTTAGACGTGTGAATTGCGAATTACGAAAATGGCGGAATCTGTAACCTACTATTGACTTGAAATAATCATATAACTTTTTTTTGCTTCAAAGCAGAAACTTTTTGACCTCTTTGTCTCGAGGATGCTATAATTTTACATTTCTGATTTTTTGGGAACTACGGCATCTAAAAAATCTTACTGTCTCTCCTGATCCCTTTGCCCCAGTCCACTATCGAACACAACTTGGTTATTGTGAAAATACAACTTTATTTTAAAGAAAAAAGAACATCTCACTGCGAGAAAGCGTACCTAAAGAAACAACAAAAACGGCGTTAAACCATTGTAGGCAGAGAAAACCTCCAAGAAGAATGACCAGGACGATTTAATAGAAAATCGACACATATGTCTTGTTTATCGATAAGATCACGGCTTGAGCAGCCTGCCACTTGCCACAGAGAGGCGGGTGCTGCCCTCCGACCTACTATAAGTCACGTGTTCTGGACATATCTATAGAGATCCAGAAAACGCGACTTTTCTTTTCTTTACAATCAAGTAGTATTTTCACCATAACCAAGTGGTGTCCGATAGTGGACTGGGGCCGTGTAGACAGTAAGCACAGTCTCCAAAGTTCGCTAACGAAGGGCACGGGAGGATGAGGGCCCTTACGCGCTCACAACGTACGCCGCCTCTCCATGTAGAAACACAAGGAAGCATCAGGACATCAGGTTAACCTGAGCGCGAGATAGTCTGCTCGAAGATAGTGCCATTGGACATTCTATCGAACAGGACGTGAACTAATTCGGATGCGTCTCTTATGGATGAGACGATACCACTTCGCTTGTGGCACCGTCTCATCCACAAGGGGCGCATACAAACAAACACAACAATCTTTATACAGCGTCAAATGGGCGAATGGTGCCAATTCGTAAGTGGCTCAGAGGTTGAGGGGAGGCCGGCAGATAGCATTGCGCCCTGTGCGTTTTAAAGTATTGATAGAGCATCGAAAGACTAAGTGCTCGTTCAAATGAATTACATATAAGATCACATTTTGAAAAAAACGATATTTTATACACACATTTGTGGGACTTTGTTCCTCTTCCTTTTGTTGGTGGTGCCATGGCATAAAGGCAGTACCCTACAAGCCGCCACTGATACCGCTAGCAAGAAATAAATAAAAAATATAATTAAATATGTTTTCATATTCACGTTTTTACATGCATTATTCTTTACCACAGCTTATTAAGCATGCGAAATCATCTATTCGTTTTCACATTTAACTCAATTAAAGGACGTAATTTAAAATGGTGTTTAAATAATTTCTAAAAGATAAATTTTAAAATGTTTAAAAAAAGCTAGAATGTAAACTAACAAAGAAATATGAAATAATGTACAAATTCTAACACGCAGCATACAATTCCTGGCACCACCATTACGTCGTGTCAGTCCATTTTAAGTGGTCCAGAATTTAGAAAATTGCATGGACCTTCTCGAAAAAATTCATATTTGTATAAATTTCCTTATGTTTAGCTGTTGAAAAATCTTCAATTTATTATTTGCGTTTACAAATGGCACCCATTTTGTTTTGGGCCTTGCGCCATTTTTTGCCTTTGTAGACATTTACTCTTTCTAAATCACTCAGCTCTAGGTAGTTCTAGCATTCTAAAATAAAGGTATTGAATTCAGTATACTCTAGCCTTCAATTTTTAAAGAAATTAGAACTTTGCAAAAAAAGCATTCATTCAAAAATCTATTTTGGTTGAAAATAATGAATTATACTTTATTATTAATAAACACAAAAGTTGCCTAATGTATTTCAATATTACTTTGATTTTAAAAAACAAACTTACATCTTGACATATACGTTTGTAATGAAAATATGGTCATTTTGATGTTAAAAGATGAACCGGATAATACACAAATATTTATAAAGATAACAAATAAATAAATTCAGATTTGTTCATTTTTCGCCTTTAAATTTGCCACACTGTTTATTATTTCTGAACGTTTCTTCAGAGATGCGGACGATTGCACAGTACTCACAGGAATAACTCATTAAGGCTAAATGTACCGACACTAGTTCCATTTGTGCCCCCGTAAAAGCACCAAAATAAGCAAAATTTACTAGACCGATAACGTCTGAACAAATTGTCCATTTCGATCTAAGCAGCATTGGACTTCTTTTAAAATAAAATTTATGCTAGGGTGCCGATTTTTCAAAAGATTTCCAAAAAAATTAATTTTTTCTCATGGTTCAGGAAGAAATTAAAAATTGTGGGCTTATAGCGCGATGACGACGTGCTTCCTGAATCAACGCCGTGTCAATCATGCAAATCGGATGAATAGAAGCGGCGTAAAGTGAAATTTCGGAAAAATACCGACCCCCTTCCGCTTCACGCAGTTGTGTCACCCGACCCATTTAGGGGGCTCCCTCGACGCGCCGAACGCAAACCCGGCGGCCTGGGGCCCGGGAGGAGCCGTGCTCTCAGGCAGACAACAAGCGAGTCGGTTTATAGTTACGTCCTTTTCAATCCAATATATTTTCTCCACTTATCAAACTAGTGATGCTGTAACACAACCAAACGGTCTCGTATCATCTGTAATAGTCGTATAAAACTATATATTTTGTTACATAGTTCCGTCTTCCTTCGAATACCAGCAAACAATTATTTGAGGCGTACTCAAAATATCGATTCCCATTTGGAAACGACTTAAAAAAGAAAATGGATTAATTTTTAGATATCACAATATTCTATGCCATAACATCTTATTTTACATACATTTTACTTCTAAGATCTTCCGTTATCATTCCTCTACCAGAAAGTATGAACCGAGATTACGTACAGCTCTTTTATCTTGCGACTCGATTATTGATCTCAAAACGGCGTTTGTCTCCTTGATAGACTTCACCTGATGAATCTGTTTTCCCAAGTAAAATCGCGGAAGCTAAATTTTAAAATTTTTCTTTTTTTGTTAATTTTAAGACTACTTTCCGACAAATTATGTAATCGGGTACCAGAAAACTCTTATTGTCGGCCTGGTAAAGTAAATCCTCTTTCTAAATATTACATTACTTCTTCTAACTCGTGGTCTAGCGAAAAATACATATGTCCTTGATACCTACAAAATCGATTGACCTTAAAACATGTCTGTCCGTTTATGGTCAGCTAACGCCCAAACCGCTCTGCCAATTTTCTCCAAAATTGACCTTCCCGAATCTACCTGAAAGAACTCGATCCTTTGGGAGTTTCAAACGGATATTTTGATTTTTGAGGGTACTTTACATTAAGCAAAATTACTCAAAATCATTTTCAAAATCTTCGCAAACTGTCACCAAATTATTTGACTAAATTTTGTCCTCGCGTACAGAACCCAAATGTGATTTATTGTTTTTTGACATCACTTATTTTTAGAAAATTGCTAACATGCAATTTTGAGGCGTCTTCCTTCAACTATAATATTGATGATATATTTTTCCTTACTGAAATATGTTCTGACAGATCTGAAAATAAGATCAAGTTTAATTTTGAAACATTTGAGTAGTTTTCATTGCAATTTGGGGCGAAGTACAGGCAATTAAAACAATTGTAACTTTTTCTCAAAAAGAGCTCCAATTTTTTTGTTTAAAGACGATAAAAAATATGATGGTGGTCTCATTTTCACCCACCCCGCCGTATTTTCGAAGATTGCAGAGGGCATGTAAGTTTATTGCAAAACCGCGTAGTTTTAGAGTAATTTAAGAATGAAATTGATGTATATATTTAAAAAATCTCAAAAATCACAACAATTTTTCCACGGATAGAAGGGAGGCTTAAAAGAATTACCATTTTCGTTGAACTCTATCAATTTTCGAAAATTTTAATTTAGGAATAATGCCAGAAAGTGTGTGATGTATCATCGCTAGCTTTTATTTGAAATTGTATTGTAAGGATACTTACACAGTGTAATTGTACTAAATTATTTCTAATGAAATTTGATGTTACATACTGCAGGAAAATCTGACTTTGCATATTCGTTTATTTAGCGTTTTCCTTATATATTTATGTCCATATTTTGCAATTTCATTCTACAAATTTTCGGACTTACCCCTGGCATATGTATTAGTACTACATCAAGCTGGGTACTGAGATTAGTACATTGCTGATCACACATACTAGTTCATAGAGAGGGTTGAGCAATATTTAAATACTTGTATTTGAAATATGTTTTTTTGTATTTAAAACTCTATTTTTGAGTTTTTGACATGTATTTTGGAGATATATTTAAATACATGTAATAGATATTTTAAAAAGAAATACTTGAAATACTGTAAATACAAATGAAGAAGAAAACAAGGATAGTTTGTTTTCTTTGATTCTGCTAGTGAACAGCGACCGAAAGGTATTGATAACCGGTAAAAATATCATATTTTTCATACCTTTTCAAATACCTTTATTGTTTTATACTAGTAAATACCTCTATTGGACTTTTTTTGCCGGTATGGACGTCAATAAACGTTATACCGGTATTTTCAATAAAAAACAATAAACACCATCCATACATGTTGACAAAATAAGTTACTTTAGTTAATAATATCTCACACATTTTTATTAATCAAATATACTTTCATAATTGTTATTAATTGTTTTTAAATTTTTAATTTGGTTTATATATACTCAGTTGCTAATAATTAAGGAAACGCGAATGATTCCACTAATTCTTATAAGAGTATAATCTCCCCTTCGTCATTGCACAATGTTCTCGCCCAAAACTACTCACCGCCCTCTTCCTGCGCTTGGGCATCAGATTGCCTAGTGCTACGCACCCGCCGAAGAACGCGGCGAGATGTCTGCAGAGGTCAGAAAAGTCACGCTATCAGAACAGCAGTGTGCAGAGGTTTGGGCCCTGCTTCCAGCTCAGAAGGGTGACTACACTTGAGGCGCGTGCCCTGGCAGCGCTGGGCTTGGATAGAAAGGCGCGAAATGAGACAAACATTCAAAACGTGACATATCCACTTTACTCCTTTCAGAAAATGCAAAATGTTATGTCATCAAAATTATGCAGATGTTTTATTTGTACTTAATTCTGAATTATGTAATAAGGATAGCTAAATATATTATTAATATAAAATTTAAAAATTCTATGAACTTACATTTAAAAACAACATTTATGTCAACTGGTATAAAAGGCCTGAACATCAACGGAAGTGATATACATGGCAGGCGAAGTTAAATATTTTGAATTACAATAACAAATTCTGGATACTGTTACAGAAAATCTAAAGAGAGGAATAATTTTGAAAAAGCAGCGGAAAGAAAATTACAAAATTCATAAAATATACAGGCATATCAAGTGTTGATTTCTAAAATTTTAGGTCCCGGAACGCGCTCAAAATGATTTATTAATTTCATAGAAATAATTATATATTTATAATATAATGTAATAATTATCAGCGAGATACAGGAACGCCGTTCCGTCGTGTTCAAATCAGAAATCAAGCTCTGCATAAGACCAAATCCAAATAATCAGAAAATGGTATTTCTAATCCTGTGTGTGTGGTGTAAAAACTGAACATTGAATAGGCCGAAAAAGGAAGATGCTTTTGAAGTATGGACACGGAAGAAAATATTAAACTTACAATGGGAGGCAAAAAGATAAATGCCGAAATTTTGAAAAGAAAACAGAACTTTCTCAAAAGCCAAAGCCAGAAAATGGAAAATAAAATATTTTGGACATACTATAGAGTCAACAAAATCTCTAGAAAAGGATATTATGCTTGTAATGATAGAATGAAGCGGAAGAAAAGGGTGTAAGTGGCACAATTGAATAACTAATACACAATATCACAAACAAAGGAAAAGGCAGTTCAGTCAGTGAGGGAATGCTGGAAATTGCTAGCATGTTATTGCTGTTATATCAGATAGGTCTAACAAGGGATGGCTTGCGATCTATGTTCTAGTACTATTTCTCTGCGCGTTCGGACCCCGAGATTGGGACCTGCAGATGAAAGGAGAGATGCTCACAGCCGCTGCTTGACCAGGACTGGAGCCGACAAATAGACATCGCACTGAACAGTGTGTTTGATACCTGCAGTCTTTCATGCGTACATTCTGCCATTATTAGGGGAAAAACTCGCTGAATTATCACGCGTCCCCCCCCAGTTTCGGATAGCAAGAAAGCGAAGGGAAAGATGTAAGTAATACAAATGCAAATATCAATGTTCAAAATTAAAAAATCTTTCAAGAACCTGGTTTAGAAACATCGATCAAGTTCGTGCGGAAGATAATTTGTTTTGACAGTGGCCGTGATTGTTAATTTATAATTACGATTTAGACAAAACGGCAAAGAAAGTAAGAATAACAGTGAAACTAAGCCTGAAAACTATCCTTGGGGTCATCTTATGGAGTCCAACTTCCTCAAATGGGTCAGGAAGGTGGGCAAGAGACCTTACACCTAGAGTGCTTGCGTTGGCTGCCTCTCTGCGTACAGTAGGACATACGTAGGAAATGCCAGAAAAATGGGGTCATTTCTTGGGCTGAAAATAGTCTACTGGATGAGGATGTTACCATCACCGTTCGCTTTATTCGAACATGTATTGACAGTGGTATAATGCAATATTATTCATATTTTAACTTTTTTATAAAATTATGATTATCAGGGTTTTTTTCATTCACAACAACTCATCAAACACATCGATAATAAACATCAGGCTTCATAAATGTTTCATTTGTTTGAAATATGTTCATGTGTCTATACAAAATCTATGTTTTGAAAATATCAACATCAATGTTGCATCCTATTCCTGACACCTAGATGAGGATCGCCAGTTTAATACTTTGCATTCTGATTCGCATTCCCTAACAGGAGGTTTATCAGTGAGACTGGTAAACCACGTTTTACTAGTGTTATGATCTATCATTTTGAGACAAAACCCCCAGATGCAACTTTACAAAATGTGACAAGGAATAAACTTGTGTATCGATTACAACGGTGCCGACAGAAAACATTTTACAAGTCAAAATTAAAATAATGAATTATAGCGCGTGAAATTTGTGAAAATTCAACAATCGTCAGTAGAACAAAATTATGAAATTAAATAAAACAAACAGCATCAAATTCGGTCAACGCATTCGGAAGATATAAATTGAAATAGAATTGGAATTTTTAATGTAACATGAACAGAAATGGCCATTGTTGAGGGAGTAAAGAAAGATTGTAAACATGGTTTTTTAAGAATTGTAACAAAACGCACAAACCGATTTGGCTGAAACATTGGGAAACAATAGATTAAAACACGGGAAAGACGACAAAATTAGTGTCAACTTTCTCGCATGTTCGGAAGCAAAATTATAACATAATATTTGGAAGTTTGCAATGAACTAGAATAATAAACAAATGACGCCATGTTACGAAGAAGAAAGTCATCGGAATTAACTACATATTAAAAGCAGAAGGTGGCAACTATTTTGTTCCAGAAGCCTTTGTAACAATGCAAGTTGCTGAAAAATTTCGATGTAAAGACAGGGTGTGTCGTGGGTACCGGGATGAACGTTTCGTGTGCGCGAAATTGGCGCGTAGTTAAGTTTCTTTCGAAAGTGTAGTAATTCAAATAGAGAGTAAAGTTGTGATGCTTGTTGGAACTTTGAAGTGTTAGCAAAAAGGAACAAAATTCGGGAGTAATTTTATTTTATTTTTCAAGTAGAATTTTTTTTGTGATTACGGACAATCAGATGTTATTTTTTATTGTAAGAAAATTCAACGCTACGGACATCTCGTTATAAGATATAAACGAATAGATTCTGAGATCAGAACAATTGGACGTTCATTTGAATGTAAGTGGATGTAAACGATAGTAATTTCAAAAGTGACGTGTTTGAGAAACGCGAAAAATAGTTGGTTTGTTTGTTTTGCCTTGCCGAACAGTACGCAACGAGTACATGCAATTTTGTCAAACGGTGACGGACTAGCAACTGAATAATATCATTTATGCAGACAATAGCGGTTCGCGATAATTGGTTTCGAAAGGCGACCGCGAGCAGGAGTGGACGGCGACCGCGCATCGAGGCACCGGACGGCGGCCACCGGACATCATCGCCACGGGGCTGCGCCGCAAAACAGGAAGTGACACGTGTGTGTGTGTGTGTGTGTGATTTTCTTTGCAGACACTTCGTCTGAAGATGTATTCCGTAGCTGAAAGAAATTTGTTGAAGACCAAGTTTTGTTTAATAAAATTAAATTCAGAAATGGTCAAAGGAAAATCAGAATGCGCATTCGATGTATGAGTGGGGTTTCATATTGTTTTGTTATTATTGTGCGTGAATGAGTTTATTTGTTGTGTTTTTGTTTCTTGGTATGTCTATGTCATAGGATTCCTGTGTATCAGTGTGGAGGGAAAGACGGTGAGTTGTTACCGTATATGATGAAAGGAGGAAAAAGCCCGAAAGCAGTAATAAACGAATGAACAAAATAATGTTCGTTTTACCAATTGAGCATGCCTCGTCATTTACTGTAATACCCTAGCACGCACAATCCAGTCACCTCGCTTGGATTCCTGTATAGTGTAACGTATTGTACGCTCCACTCACAATGTCGCTGCGCCAAAGGATTAGACGCCAGGGGCCAGGCAGGATGTGAGAACAATGCGGTATTGGGAGAATTCCGAGAGCTAGGGAAAGGGATGCCCAAAATGCGGGACAGCGCATTTTGCCGCGTGCCGCATGCAAAATTCTTAGAATCCGGGCAATGGATGCCCAATGCCTGGCAACGAGACTAGTGCGGGCCGTGTGAAAAACCCAGTGACGTTTCAGGTCACGTGGGTGGGAGCTATATAAGAGCGAACGCAGGCGCGGGGTGGGGTTTGTCAGGCTGAGTGGAACCCTCGTGCGAACGCACAAACTTGCGCCCAGGGCGGTGCGGAGCCGAGCGAGGTTCGTACGGCAACCCATGTGTTGGGACGCCGGGGTGGGTATTTCCACGGGTGACCTAAGTCGCTGGAGCCACGTGCTGTGTGCATAAGGTTCGCTGAGGAGTGGCGCGGGCCACGAGTCAGATTACATTTTAAGGATCGCTCCTGCGATCAGGAATAAACATCTACCAAGAGCTAAGAGTAACAAATATTTATTGTAAATATTGTGAATAAACCTGTACATATTTATCATTGAAGCTCGTGTCTGTGTTATTGTGATTCCACGACATCACAATAGGACCACCACCTCATCCACGGCTGCAGGTTATGAAGTTTTATAAAACTAGCTAGCTAAAGGGGCAAACGATAGTTCAATCAAGTACGAGTACAAAATATGGCCAACAGTCTGTAATATCATGATATAAGAGGAGATTAGCCAGGCAATAGTAGCAGAGAGAGAGAAAAAAGGGGAGTTATTACATAGCCGAGGAGGGGAACCATTACATTTGGCTGCCCAACGCCAGGGCCAGGATAGCAGAGGAGGAAGGAACCATTACACTAGTAGTATGTTAAATGTTACTGAAAAGCGTGTACGATGTTTAGAAAAATAGTATCTCGATGTAGAAATGTAAAAGTTGCCGAATTAATAACTGTATAACAAAACATAATTTATCCTCCTCATAGACGGATATTCCTCTTCTAGTGCGGTGTTCTTGTCTAAGGGTTAAAAGTTGTATTGCTTTCATGACAATTTAATGCATTAAAAATACATATATATGTCACAATACAATGATGCCTCAAATAACTTTTTGACGGTATTCGAGGAAGACGGAAATATGTGAACAAGATATATAGTTCTATGCGACCTATTACAGATGATATGAGACCGTTTGGTTGTGGTACAGCATCACTAGTTTGATAAGTGGAGAAAATATATTGAGATTAAAAGGACGAAACCATAAACCGACTACCCGCTTGCCTGCCTGTCAACAAATTCCACCAGAGTCCGCATCTATCATTTTACTATGCCTCTGCAGTACGATGTGCACGGTACTCAGTCTAAAGCTCCTCCCTCATACTACAAAAGTTCAACCCTCGATAACTTTCATACATTCTTAGCTCTTGTTTTCAAAACAATCTCAGTTCCCTCTACGTCATACCCATTACTAGTTTACCACCAATCCTGCATGCCCTTATATCACTATCTTGTATCGTTACTTGCCGCGCTATGTTTATAAAAACTTATTATACTTACTTACTTATTTATTATACTTACTTCCACTTTCCTAGTTGCTAAGGAACGCCCAGCCTGCATGCCTATGCCCTCAACATTTACACTTTTCACGATGAATTTAATAAATTCTTGTCCCCAATTCCCATCAAAATATGTGTGTGACAGTTTGATATGTCACAGTATATATTACATTTATTATATTTTCTATAAATTAATTAAAATGAGTGTTATTAATGAAACAAAGAAGTCAAATTAAATTGGAACTGAGTCAAATTTGTCTCATTGACTTTAACAATGCAGTTCACTTTTGAAATTGTTTGTATTAAGAAAATGGCAGTCCAAAGTTTTAAGTATAAACCCCAAGGCAGAAGAAATATAATACACCTAAGATTGCAAAGAAATAACCAAATGAATCTCCTGGTGATGGAATAGATTTAAGGCCTACTCTATTTTCTGTGTATGATGAAGTAAATCAAGGTTATTTCTTGTAAATATTTGTACTGAATTCAAATTTTGTATGATATAATTGTAAATACAGTTTGTTCCTTACCAATTATTACACTTTAATAAGATCCTCCTCCTCCTCCTCCTCATCATCATCATGATCATTATCAGCACTGCAGCATCCATGGTTTAGTTTTGTCATTGCAAGATTCTTAGATCTCTACTGCCTGTTTTAGGTTTGTGTATGATCTGCTGTATAACTCATTAAACATTAATTTCATCAAGTAAATTATGTGGCATTTCAATTACTCTACAATAGCAAAGAGTATACAAGAAAAGTTGACCCTTTTCCTATATTAAAATATATAATTGTATTATATTAATTTTTTATTATTTGAAATTATAAAAGTTAAGAAAATTTAAACATCCTTTTTGGAATAATTTTCATTGTGAATTAAATGAGAGATTATCATTTAAAAGACTTTTTATGACACATATTGATTTAATTCTTCTTCCCCAAGTCTTTGCCCATTCTCATCCTTAAAGTCTGGTGTAGAGCTGATCTGCTGTTCACATATGGCTCATGAAGTAGAAAGACACTGGTGCTGTACCCAGAAAATGCGTGAGTGGCATAAATGTATAAATCTTAACATACTTGAAGAACACATAAAATATAACACATGTTTACGTTCCCAAAATCGATCTTTTTGGTATGATTATAGACCATTCTTTTCTGACTTGGGACAGGTAACCCTGTGCCATGGGAAGCATTGGCTGACCACCTTCTTGCTTTGTATAGTATAAACTTTAATTTGTCATTGTACCCTTATTGAGATCACTTAATCAACAGACAATTGATAGAACAAATTCTTTTGAATCATTTGTAAAATATGTGCAGAATGTTTCAGATGTGAGATGACAAAATAAAAATTTTACTCTGCAAACTTTGGGGACACAAGGCTTAGATGTGACACTGGATGACCAACAACATTAATTTTTGTTTAGGCTACAGATTCCATGTATGAATATGAAACATGTCAGTGGTGTTTCTGTGACTTATTTTTAGGACTCCTAGGCGTGTGGAAGACCTCACCCCAGGGGATGTGGTACCACAACTCATGGAGGCCGCCAGGTAAAACACTGTTTCAAACTATTGTTTGATTCTTTGTTACGTTAGAGTATCTATTTATTCTCTTCACTGGTAATTTTATAACAAATCTCATGTAATTTATTCAATTGCATTCATACAGCAACTTAATACATGATCTACTGTAGAACTAAATATATAACAATAACAATTAAATTGAATTGAATTGAATTGGTTTCTTTATTTACCATCAGTTTAGGATCCTGATAAGTCTTGCGACTTAACATTTGGTGCCCAGTTTGTTACAAGTATTGGTTGTTACAAATGTACTTATGATATGATAGTTTTCATATGTTAGGAGGTATCAGGTATAACATTATATGCTACACATAATTTACAGGATTGTTTGTTCTATATTACATAGTGTTACAGGTTTGAAAAGTTACATTAATAGAAAGTTACATTTCAGTCTTTACAGATTGTTCATAGATTACAGTTGCTCATAGCTCATCAGGTTACAATTTGTTAATAATTGTCCATTCATATATTCAATTGAAAATATGATTAATACATACATAACATTTTAGAAAAACGTGTATATTGTAATGAATAATGCAGTGTTTATCACTAGTAAGTAAATAATAATAAATAATAATAATAATAATAATAATAATAATAATAATAATAATAATAATAATATTCAAACTTAAATAATCCTAGGAAATTCTTTTGAGTTTCCTCAATCGATCACTTCTCTCAATATCAGAAAATGTTTTGGACAGATGAGGATTTTGTTGCTTTCGAAGTAAATTTAAAAGATTTCTTTTAGTTTTTAGATGGTTCCTTAGTGAATCGATAACTTTCACATAAATCACATCGATACTTTCACATATATGGTGATCTGATGTCTTAAAAAATGATCAATTGTTTATTTGGAATACTACTTTGTGGATTACCTCCTATTAATTGTCTTGCGTTTCAACTAATTACATTATAATTTATAATTTTGATCGAAGTCGAAAGACGATATTCGCGCTCTTTCCATCCTCTCATATATTTCCCAGAGTCAACAGATCGACCCCGTTAAACCTTTCAAAAGTCATTTCCAGGTAATGAAAAATACTTTTATTAAAACTTTTGTTGAAAATGTAAACTGCTCATATTACGGTCAATGTAACGAAAGGATGTGTAACTTATTAATTTTTCGTTATTAGGAAGCTCTTGTATTTTTACAACCAGTTGCTACACCAGCGCTGCCGTGCTCAGCGGCCGATTTTAGCAACGTTTGCTCATTTTCTATAAGCCAGCGGGAAGGTGAGTTCTTGCGAGTATCACAACCTTTTCATATTTGGGCATCGACATATCGCTTCAGCTTCCTAGTTTCGTGCCATACCAAGTTTTCTATTGGATTGAAAGTGGATTGCATTGGAAGTGAATGTCAATGAAAAGTTATTTAAAGACGTAAGTAATGCGTTAAGTAGTTCGTATTTCGTGGTTGTCAGAGCAATTTATAGCAAAATGCTCGCAAATATTTACATAATGGATAAAAGTTCGCAATTCTTGGCAGGAGCTTTTAGAAACATTTGAAATTCATAACGTTTTCCACTTTGATTGTGTAAGTCAAACTTAAAATAACCTAGAGCAGAGTTCTAATAATCGAGGGAGCACTAGAAACTATTTCGTAATAAGAACTATTTGAACATGAAAATTACATGGTTTTCTTAACGATATTAGAAATTAAATTTATTATTAAAACACAAGTTGACAGGTGATAGTAGTCCATAGATTGTAATATTTAAGATCCATCGTCTCAGGTCCGTCTCCTTTCGCAGGATGAATTGCCAGTTATTTACATGAAAATTATTGGAATATAAATTACCTTGTAATTTTTTTGTTTATTGGATTTTTTAAAATAACTATTAGGACTTTCGTTTGACTTTTATTTCTAGTGAAATTAATTTCACCTGGAATGGATAGATCAAATGAAACTGAATGATATATTTGTGATTTTTTTACAGGGGTTAAAAAGCAGCTTTTGATCTGAAATAATATAAAATATTGGAATTTTTCTTTTAGTTCTTTTGCAGCTGCGGTGAAAATTCTCAGCTGAGAGGAAGATATTGCCTTGCCCCTAAACCCTGAAGCCGAATATTCTGTACTCTCCTGTCCGTGATGTTGCAACAATTTGCAGTGCATTTGCGATGATACATCAAATCGTTGAAAATGATTTCTCTAGACAAGCAAACAGTAGACAATTTTCTCTAGACAATCAAGATGCGCAATTCCTCTAGTTTATTTATATTACGCAATATTAACCCAAGATAATAAGCTAAGATTTAAAAATGATTCAATTAAAAATGTGAATATTCTCCCTTGAACAGCCTCTTCCCCAATCAAATCTCCGCGTCGAGGGATCCGAAAATGAAAACGAAGTAGTAGTGGCTAGACCGTACTTAAAATACGCAAGGTTGAACTTCAATATCGTGACCAGAAGGACATTTTTCAGTGAAGACGGTTTAACCTTTATTCAGAACTGTCCCAAGAAACTGAGAATAACCATGCGGTAAATGTTCGTTTAGTACGAAGAATTTGTGATGGATGAGCGAGAGTCATAAAGAATTTACTTTCAACCTTTTTTTGGAAGAAATTGCTGAAGATGTTTCCTCGATTGTAATTTTTTCTGCGATATGTGCGGTTTCTCCGTGCACTTCATGTTCTTTTATTTTAAATTATTAGGCAGCAGGGTATTTAGACATAAAATGTTGAAAATTATAAATTCCATAGACGAAGTTTGAGGTTAATCACTGGAAGCTGAAGTTTCTATCCCAGGCAAACTAGGACGCGCCTTAATATTATTGTCATATATAGAATATCTAAGAGAAGCTATCTTAAATTAAGACTATAAATAAACAGGACCTGAAAAAACAGAAACTGCAAATGGTCAGAAATCTTCAGATGTATGAACGGTAGGTACTTGTGAAATACATTTATAGTACAAGGTATATATACGTCTTGATTTTTATTTATGAATCTTCAAATAATAAATTAATTATTTTCCATTAGGTCCATGTTCGTCTCAGCCTTCAGGATCTTAGGGGACAAGGTACTCAGTTTACCATCCACACGAGTCGTAACCCAAATAAATTTAATTCTTGAAGTCAGTAAGTTTTATTTTATATAAGATTTCAAAATATTAATGAAGCGAATGATAAATCTGTGTAGTTTTAGACAACTGCTACCGTCTCCATTTTCTGTTATTTTTCTTTAACATCTTTTCTACGCCCATATTTTAGGTTTCCTTTCACATTTCCTAAGTAAACAAGATGCGTAATTTTCTTCAATAGGTCAAAGCGAGTCTTGATAATTGACTGTTAAAATTTATTTACATGAGCCGATTCTGCATTAAAATGACGGATATAGCCCAGTAACTATAACAAGAAATGCACGTTTTTATTTATAGAACATTGATGTTGCTACTCGTATTATCCTCATTTGGGATAAAATGCGACATTGTAGTCGAGCAGCAACAGGAATTTTCCAGCGACAGTGAACGCCGCATGGCTGTATCATAGAAATTTCAAGTGTTTAGTTGAATCTGTTTAATTGCTTTTGGTAGAATGTAAATGAGGCCAGTTACGTACCGCCGGTTTGCTCCTCTCTGGCTTCAGGTCAGCATTATTAATGGCGTATGGTGAAGGTGAGTTGAATCGTCGTAACATTGAAACGTAACATTGAAAATATTTTGGGCTGCTTCTGCGGCGCTGCGTATCAGTTCCAGAAATATTCCTGCGTTTTTATATTTTGCCATAGGAATCCTCTATTTGTATTCTTGAATTGTGTTTAAATATGTAAGTCTGCGAGGCGTACTCCTGCGTTCTAAGGATTATTAATAGGGTTTGAATTACGTATTCGAACTTTAATACCTTGCAGTAAGCCTTTAATGCTGAATACTGGAAGTGACTATACAGTTTACATAATGAATTCAAAAAGTTTCCTGCCTGTATGGAAACAAATTTTTTCGCCATGAAAAAATATAACTCGTTAAATGTGAAATATTGGGTATTGTTGCTCCACCTACTATTTTTGTGTTAAAAAGTTTTCCAGTGTGTACAACAGTATTGAAATTTATGATTTAGATAAATGGCACTTACGTCATTTCAATATTCGTAATGTGTGATGAACGGTTAGCATACTTGAATTAAGATACGCTGTTTCGTCGGGATCCTGACCGGCAGCTTGTGTTCAAAAGTTTATCATGAGCAGCTCTGGACATCAAAAGTATTTCTGTTGTAATGTTTCTTGTAAGATCTAAAACAGATCGATTAATTTAGTTTTTTACTGTTAGTAAAAATAAAATTTCGGGTGTTAAATGAAAGGAAGAAAACGTGTGGTGCTTTTGGGAGCAGTAGTTAGTACGTCATGCTGCGCTTGTTCACGAACGCCCTTGGCATCGAAACGCCCTAGAAACTGGCTGCCTAAGTCGCTGATTTTCTGTTTATTATAGACACTATAACATGTATTTAATTGGAAATTGGAGAAATATTATCTACATATTAAATAACACAATGGAATGTTTTGAAATTTTTGTAATGTTCCGTATGTAGGTGAATGAAAACCTTCTGCCTTTTGGCATTGGAATTGAATTCAATGGTACTGATACTGTCGTTGGATGGTTTGCTTCTACGAAAGGCATGCAGCTGAAAAGTATGTTATCAACATTGTTTTAAGGACACTAGTCATGTAAAATCGTTTATGGTGACACAGTCAAGTGGATATTTGTATTTTCTTGACATCTATTTTTCTCGCAAGTGCCGCAATCTGCACATTGAGATGAAAATTGTTTCCGCATGCGCATTTTCACGTTTGATTAATTAGTACTGAGTCATAAATATTTACATATGTACACTAAATAAGTCTCTAGTTAAAATGCAGTAATTCACTTTATTAAAGCACATGATGTTTTTAATCGGATGACTAGTATACGTTTTGCCAAAAACGGCTTAAGTAATTCTTTGATGTATTTGACTCTCGAAAATAATTAGCAGAAGAAACTTGGCTTAGATTTAATATTTACGTTTGGTGCATCGCATTGCATACACTAGCTTTCAGAAACTGGAATGTTTGAAGAAAGAACAATTGTACATCTTATATCCAATTCAGAATATATTTAAAATTATCAGGTCAATAATTTTTTTTCCATATGTATCTTAGAGGAGTCATCACATAGTTTGCTCAAGTATTTAGCAATGCAGACACTGGCAACTGAAGATCACACACAAGAGTTCGAACAACGCTAACAAATCAGTTGTGTATGTGTATATGTATGTGATATCATGCAGCATAGGTTACTTTTGTGTACAATGTACATACATTAAGTACACAAGATAATTAATTCTTAAGAATTTAGAAATAGAACACAGGATTTAATTTAAGTGAAAGTATGATTTCTGTATTTTCTAGGCTCATTATATAAGTAGATATTTAAATTAATAAAAATAAAAGCGGTTTTGAAATATTTTTCAATATTTTTAATGCTGCATATTTCACTCAAATTGCACGTAAACGACTAAAACTTTCCAAACAGCAGACATTACGTTAATGAAAGAACTAATAATGAAGAACAAATTTCAATTAAAAAAATAACCTCTATTTTCAGTACTGAAGTTGGAAGACACCCAAAGTTTCGAACTTTTGCAATTTTGAAACTTATTGACCAGTGAGGATCAGGACCGATAACATCTTTAAATTTCTCGTATGACAATTTATAAAGAAACTCTTTGGAGCACATTTGAGAAAAAAAAGACTCAGGAGCTTCGTGTAAGTACCCTCAAAATTTAAGGTTTTCAAAAACGCAGTTCCTAGAGTCAGAGCGAGATCGGCCGACGAATATTCATTTGGAAAAATTCTGTAATAATTTGCCTAATGTTGCACTTTGGACAAAGGCTAAGGTAAGGGGACTCCAAAACCTGCGCTGAAATCCGAAATAGATTTTCCCACAGCATTACAAACGTTCTCTGCACTATGTACACTACTAAAGTGTATGCGTACGTACAGAGAAAATAAAATGTGATGTATGGAAAATGTTGTTTATTCACCAATACTACGTTATCTTCTATTCTACATTTCAACCAACTACATTATAATTCATAATTTTTTCGAAGTCAAAACTGAATGACAGAATTCGCTCTTTTCAGTTGTTTTTTTTTCCATAGTCAACGGACCCACCTACATAAACTGATTTAAAAGACAATTCCAGGAAATGAAAAATACCTTCATTAAAACTATTGTTCGAAAGATTGCAGATCGCTCATATTACAGTCATTGAACAAAAGAATAACATCAAACTTTTATTTCAGAGCCCTGTCGTCTTAAAACCAGTTGCTGCACCAGTGTTTCCGTTTTCAGCAGTCGATTCTAGCAATATTTGCTCACATTCTGTGTGCGAGCATGAGGTGAGGCCCTTACGATCTTCTAAAACTCTTTCACCTTCGACGCGGTCTCATCTCGCTTGGTCTCTATTTTCATTTTAGATTGAAACTAATTTTAAGGCATGAAGAAATATAACTGGTTAAATATGATTAAATGTTATGTATTTTGTATGCACCCATTACTACTGCATCCGATTTCGGTTCAGTTTCCTGAAGTAGCTTCTTTCATATTAAGTATTCCAGCTTGACTCTCAGGTGTCTGCATTTGACTTGAAAGTCTTAAAGGACGTGCAACAATATATTTTGAGGTTGTGAGTATATTATTGCTAATGGTAATAAGTGAACGTGTATTAAGATATCACCATGAATGATTTACATCTGTATTTTGATCATTCCTTTTTATGAAGTATATAGACCACCGATTGTGAAATAAGTGTTTTCTGATTGATAACCCTTACGTAAATTTAATGGTTTTAGGTAAATGTTATTTCATGTTTGCATTAAAAAAGTTTTACTAATGTTCTACAATAGTGTTGAGAATTTCTATTAATATTGATAAAATGCACTTGCGTCATTGCAATATTCTTAACGTACGATGAATGTTACTGTACTGGTCTTACGTTATGCTGTTTCGTTACTATTGTGTGGGTTTGTTGTATTCAGCTGTTTGTGTTGAAAAGTATCATGAACCGCAATGAACGTATAAGTTGTTAATTTCTGCGTTGCAAGGTTTCTAGTAACATATAAAACAGAGCGATTAATTTGAATTAGGAAAAGTGGTTCACCTTTTAAATGAAATGTAACTGTGTAGCGTTTGTAAATATATAAAGTTGAGCTTTTGCCGTCAGCATGACGAATGCCTTTGGCAACAGTCTTCAAACTGCTTGCCCAAGTTGCACACGTGTTCAGTTAACTTCGATTACTCATACCAACAACGATTGAAATTAGAAATATTACCTCATGTAATAATACAAGGTAATATTTCGAAACATCTTTGTAATATTCTACATGTAAGCCAAAGAAGCACTGCCTATTCGCATTGCCATGGCCATTGGCGTCAATATTTTACTTCTAAGGACAGAAAGCATCAAATGTCTCTTATTTACATTGCGTAAAGAACACTAAACATTTAAAATAGTATGATTTGAAGAGGGACGTTATTAGGCATATACTTTTCTCTTTCAGCTTCTATTTTTTTACGAGTGGACCAATCGGCAATATTTGCATTTGGCATTTGCTATTTCATACTTTAGCATTTAAAACTGTAGTGTTTGAAAAATGGTATTCTATGGTTACATCTTACATCAATTTAGAATATTTTGAAATTTTCAGGTAGATTCCTTTTTTCATGTGTATAAACCGGAGGAATTATTACATATACAAGTTTGTAATGCAGGTTAAGGCAACTGAAGAACTCACGCACAAGGGTAGGAAAACGCTTTACATATCATTAATTGCATGTCTATGTATCTATTTTTGCATATCTACATTAAGTACATCAGGTTAATTGATCTTAAGAATTTATAAATAGAACATTGCATAACTGCATTTAAGGGAGAAGTTAGACTCCAGGCCGTGTATCAGGCCGCACTAAATTCGCAATATGGCAGCTTGAAAGATTTCCTGTCGGAATAGCAAACTTAAGAAACTATAACTCTGATCAAGTCTCTCGCTTTTGTTTTATTTGTTGTCTCATTCACAATCCTCGCGTGGTCTCGAGTCTTGTCCCTGTTCAATAATACATGTTTCGTTTTTCGGTAGAATTAAAAAGAGATGTTCATCTATAAACGAATAATCTCTGTGAATAATTATTAAGTTAATTAAGAATTATCATTATCAACTATTGCGAGCTTGAGAAGTGTTAAAAAGTGTCAAGTGCAAATGAAAAATACAACCATTTAATTTATCTGTTCAATTATTCATTAGCTTTTAAAAGTAAGTTCAAGAAAATAATGAAAAACATCATTAGTGTAAGTAAGTTTTCAATAACTTATCCATTGTTACCAGGGACAGTCTTTGAAAACGTGTTCATCTTCAAAGGTTCAGTATTAAGTATAGACTCAGATGTTGTTAGGCTTACCATTATTTTCCAGTTATAATTAAAATGAATTCAGAAAAATAATAATAAATATAAGATAATTAATTTAAAACAAGAAATACTAAAGGGACACTTAACAACAACAAATAATGAACTACTAGAACTATTTCAATTAACTTTATGTATTACTAAAAAACAATTGGAAAATAATAAATAAAACTCAAAAACGCCTACTACTACTAAATAAATAAATTGAAGGATAAAACGCAAAGAACGAAGAGCACCAAAACGCAAAATGCAAATCTTTAGCAACACTCGTAAAATAACACTTCACTTGGATGGCTTTGAATGTTGGCGGTATCTACGGAAGTAGTCATTGTTTCATTGCAAACTTAAATTTTAAAAAATGTCCCTACCGCTTGGAGGTAATATATTCAGGGTATTTCTGTGACGGTTGGCAACAACTTTTTCCAACATAAAACGAATCGAAACTACCCTAAATCGAGTATAAATATATATTCTCATCCGACAGTGACATTTTTCAAAAGTTGTCCCGTTAGTTCGGCTTTTTAGCTGGCCAGCAGTCTAGTAGAGTATCAATTCTGTATTTTTCAGGCTCATTCTGTGAAATTCTGGCTGTAAATATAACAATCGATCAGCCAGTTAACAAAGAAAATATTTCGACATGCGCCCGAAAGCTTTCGTTTTCTTATAAGCAAAATTCTAACATTGAGAATTTGGGAATTATGGCATCATATTGACTTCGAATATTGAGAATGTTTTGTTTCTGCTTTTTACAGATACTTATGAGATACAATTCATTGGAACCAAAAATTATCTATAGCAACTGTCTGCAACTCTTCTCGTATGTTAAAAACGATTCGAAGCAAAATCCCATGGGAACTCAGAGCATGGATATCGACGTCTCGAATCTGATGTAGTCTGGTTCTCTTTGAAAGTGGGATGCGCCGAATAAGCAGACAAATAACATTGTTCGAATTGTGACTCTAATGTAGAATTCATGAATGATTGCGCTGTATTTGTTTTTCAGACACCTTTTCGAGAGAACAAGAAAGCATCTGCAACCAGCAGCTTCGAAAAGTCATTACGTGGACTGTCATGCAGCGAATTCGATGCTATCTAGGAGATATGTACGATTTTCACTGCGACGTTTACAAATATTATAATGATGCGCCACAATTCGATAAATAATGAGGCCTTTTCTTTCAGACAATTTATACTTCTCGTAATATGATATGAAGAGATGTTCTCAACACAGATGCATTGCGCAGGTAAGAGGAGATCGCAACTTTGCCACGTTCTTTACTATTGTGAAATGAATACAATAATCATTGGCTCTCGTACATTCTCATAAAAGGTCTTTTTTTACTTATTAATTAATTTATTTTAAGGTCGCAGTTAAACAACTGGGTCCTAAGCGACTACAAGTATCGATTTCGAGTTTACAGGAGTTTCACAATTATTTCATTATACAATAATATACAGTTCATACTGTGACATACCAACATGTCACACATTTATTTACTAATTTGTCGTAAATGGGGTAAATATAAAAGGATAAACAAATAGAAATATGGCGCCCTAGCAACGGCAGCCGAGTTGTCAAGGTCAATAAACTTCATTCTGGCCTTGGACCTGAGGGCACGGCTAGCTATGAACTAAACAATTTAGGCATTGGTTGAGAAAGCAATGACAGACTAGGGCATAGCTAGTTGATTATGTAATCAATTTAGGGATTGGCCAGGAGAACAGTGACAGTCTCTTTACGACGGAAGTGTGTCAAATGTTTCTGGTGAAAAAAAAGTGGAAAGAAATAGGCCGAGTCTTGAAGGGCTGAACAGTAAGATTATTTTTACATTCTGACATATCTTGTGGTTCGGGGGTTAATTTTCTAATAATTTCAGACTGATAGAATTTATAAGATCTACAACAAGTTGGAACTCTGAATATTTTTGCGATGAGCGTAAATTAGAATTTGAATGAAATTGTACGCAACAGGACTTGGAATAATTCTGAGTAAATAATAGTTTGCTGAACTTTAACATTCTCGTCGCGTAATCAGAAAGAGCAGGGAACTTTTGTGAAGTAAACTAAATTAGAACTACAAGTATTTGAGGCGGCGAAGATCAGTAATTCGACAACATGTGTGCAAGAGCAGGAGAGAATAATCTGATACTTGGACTTTGGATTTCTCCTCACCGAGAAGAAGAGGAAAATGTTTCTTCGTGGCGCCCTCATTAAAGGGCGCGCGAAGACGGGTACTGCAGGATAAGGTTCGAAGACCTCATGACCAAAAGAACATTCTTATTTGTAACAAACTTTTTCAAGTCATATTTTTGCCTGGCATTGAGAATAAATAAATTTCTTTTGAAATAGAACAAACGATTTTCATTTGGCCAATTCCAGCTAAGTAGCTTGACAATACATTTGTTTTCAGATTCCTCGCCACTCTGTATAGATACCAGATCGGATAATCGGCTATTAGTAGGTAACAGCGATTATTTCTAACGAAACCCATCGACCAGCTAGCGGGATATTGATTTTTTTAGATAACGGTTGAAGCATTAATTTTAATAATATTAACGTAACCTTTTCCCCTGGCACCCATGTTTAAAATATAAATTCGGAACGGGTTACATTGAAACGTCCAATAATTTTATAAGCAGTTTGTGTGGGTATTTTTTCAATACGAACATGAAATTACATGAAAAATGAAAACATAATGTCAATTTTTTTGGTTATTTACATCATTGGGATGGATACACACATTTATTTATTTACAATACAATCCCTTTGATATTCATAACACGTCTGAAATGTTGTACTGGGTGAGATGTACGTAAAGGATGGATTTATATTAAGGTGTCAATTTTTGAGATTTTTAAAAGTCTTACAGACTTTTATACATTCTTTTGGGGAGGAGAAGGAATTAAACAAAGAATCTTTTAAGTTTAAGGACTGTCTTATACGGGCTATTTCAGGGCACTTTAGAATGATATGGGATGTAGATAGTTGGACTCCACATTACGACGGGGTAATGAGTCAGTTTTTTTATTAGGTGAATATGGGAGAGATTAAGTGGCCAATACGTAGTCTGGTAATTTGGACTTGTTGAAACCTAGAGTTGGCGGTTAGGGAGAACGGATTCGATATCGGCTTTCCTTAGGAGGTGAGTTGGAGAAGGTAGTCAACCATTTTTCATTCCACTGTTTCGTAACCATGTTTTTTAGGTATAATTGATATAGAGAGAACTGCTTTATATTGCGTAAAAACTAAATATTAAATTCAGTGATTTGAGAGATGACGTAAGTAGGTAAATATTTTTCTTCCAACTTCTATTTTTTCACATTGGAGAATTGGTATGAAAAGTTATTTGCGCGTATGAGTTTGTAAATGTTTGTTTCGTTAATTAATGCTGAGGTTATTTATTAATATTTATATAAGTGTATTAAGTGTCTCTAGTTAAAAATGCAGGCGTTAATGTTAAGAAATAAGTTTTTTAAAATGACTTCTGAACGTTTTGCCAGACACTGCCGAAGTTGTTTGTTCTTGATCTATTTGAATCTTCATCTGAGTATATTCCGTACAGAGTTTAATATTCACAATTTTCACTTGCCATTGCATACATCTGCATTTAAAACTTAATTGTTTGAAGAATGGTTAATCGCACATCTTAAATCCAATTCAGAATGTTTCCAATTTTCAGGTCGATTCCTTTTTTTCATGTGTATAAACTGGAGGAATAATTACATATAGTAGAAGTATTTGGCAATGCAGATACTGGCAACTGAAGAACACCCACAAGGGTACTGCCAACGCTGACAAACCAGCGTAATTGTGCGTGTGTGGGCGCGCACGCGCGTGATTATACAACTTATGTTTGTGTGTACGTGCATTTAGTACAGCAGATAAATTGAACCCCAAAAAATAGAAATGAAACAATGCAGTTAATTTTAGCGTGAATGTATCATGCTAAAATGCATGTATTTTCTATGCTCATTCTGTAAAATTCGTGCCGTAAACAGAACACTCGGCCAGCCTGTTAACAAAGAAAGTATTTCGTCTTGGTCCGTAAGCATTGGAAGGTATTTTTTTCTTATAAGCAAACTCGAAATTGTAATATTTAGATTTTAGGTTATATAGCATATAATGAATTCGTACATTGTGAACGTTTTGTTTTTGGTTTTTACAGGCATAATGAAATACAACACCTTGGTACCAAAAAATATTCATGGCACTGACCTGCAACTCGTTTTGAAAAATGTTAATAATATAATATAATAATAATAATAATAATAATAATAATAATAAATTTGCACATGAAGCTAATGTTGACAGTTTTGTTTGTATTATTCACATAGCAGATGCAAGTAAAATGGAGAAAAGTTCCAGTAGAATTAAAAATTGGAAGACGAATACAGTAATATTGTCAAATATTCAAAAGAAATTCTAAGAGTTTGTTCATGTAATACACATGAGAAAACATAAACTAAAGAATACGATGCAACGTTCATACCATGAGCGTACTGCGGAATTTTTTATTTTCTCATGTACGTATATACATTTCAATGAAAATTGTCATTCGTGACGAGGTTTTACTCTTCTTTAATATTCTTAAAGTAATGTTTCTGTTCTGTTATTAGAAAAACGAAAATTGGAAAAAGTTTAAAAAATGTACTTTGCATTGGAAAGATGACAGCTGCAGAGGATGGGGCAAGACAGTTAATCAGCCTACACCAAGGAAATTAGAAACTTTTCTCAGAGATGCCTGTGCCATTCTGTAGCACTAGTTTAAATGTTAGGGTATGTACTTCATCTCAAAGATGTACTGCAAATGTACCACTGCATTTGGATTAATCATTGTGCTTTCTGTTTTTCAGTTTGTCAGTCATGAAACACGTGTTCTGTAGAAAGAGACGGAAGTCCAAACCTTTGGAAACTCGGAGTTTGGTGTATCGTCCAATCAAATGTATTCTGATTCTATTTTAATATGGGATGAGACGCATTAACCGTTGACACATCTAACATTATTGAAATTTTTAGTGTAATATACAAAGATGTGATGAATAAAGGATATGATGGAGACAGTTGTACAGTAAGTAGTAATATAGTGTAGTCAGACAGTAGTAACGAATTATTGTTCGACATTTGTCCACGGGACTAAGAAAACATCTGAGCCCATCACCTTCGAAAAGTCATTACATGGACTGCCATACACCGAATTCGATGCTATCAGAGGCGTGACGAACATGCACGCCGACTTTTACAAATCACAATTATGTACACAATTGGATAAATAATGAGGGTTTTTTTTTCAGACACTTTGTATTTCTCGTAACGTATGGTAAGAGATGTTCTCAACACAGATGCCTTGAAACTTGGACCGTGCGCAGGTAAGTTGAGAATGCAACAGTGCCTCGTTCTTTACTATTGTGAAATGAATCGTTGAGACTCATACATTGTCAGAAATGTGACATAAAATTTAAGCCCGATACAGTTTCAGGATTTTCAGGACAGCATAAGAAATTAGCATTGAAGTGTAGGACAGCTTCAGAGGAAAGAAATAAGTAGATTTGGAAACGACTAAAATAATGCATAATTTATGAACATGTTACTCTTTTCTGCCAAATTGAATAAAGAAAATTGGAACTGTTTAAAAAAATAATGGGTACGTATTTTTTAAGAATTGTGAAGATGTATAAAATGACTTTGTATAAAATGACTTCACTGAACGTGATGTATACGTGAGATGAAAAAATATAGGACATTATTTGAAGATGTTTTTCGGTGAAAATAGTCTGTACGGTTCAAGCACCATTGTTGCCCGCAGGCAGCGGAATGTTTTTATTCCACCCTCAGGGCTGGGGATAGCCAGGCTGAACGGGATGGGCCCGGGGCGGAAGAGCATTGCCACCGTATCTCTTACTAGCACTTCAAGGCATTGGGAAGGGGCAGGCGGAAGAAAAGGGCGTGGCATAATGAGCAGGAGGAAGAGGTACAGCGAAATGTCTTGAAGCGCGGAGCCGGAGATGTGAGCAGGCCGGATAGGTCGTATGGTAGACAGATGAAGCGTGCGGGGTCAGTGAAGCTGCTTAAGGTACACAAAAACAGAGGCAATGCCGGTGGATTAGTTTCTGAACGTGACTGCTTAGAAATGACTGATCTCAAGATTATAAATTAAACGAAGTTTTTAGAATTCAATTGTTTAATATAAAAACGCGGCTAAATAAGATATATTTTGATAATTTCTATTGAAAATGACATAAATGATATAATGATGAGGGTACAGAAAATGAATTCGTGTTACCGATGCATTTATGGTAGTTTTATTGCATAATATTAATCTAACTTTTTCTAATACAATTAAATTAGAATGTTGGAATAACGCCAGTGCAATCAAATAAAGAAAATTATTAAAACAGTTTTGAATAATACCATTTACAATTTAAACATTTTTCAATGCGGTTCGAGAACCAGCTTACACAAACGGTTGAATAAGGTGATACAAAGTGCGTGACTCTGGAAATTGAGCGTTATATCTTTTCTTAATACGGTGGTTCACTTCGTTCTTTTGCTTTGCCTAAAATTGCTTTAAAATAACTTTCCCTAAAATTGCTGGAATAACTCATTTTAAATTGACCAATGACAATTACGGTATTTCAGAATTTTTGCGTTTGGTATCGAACATTTTAAAAGCAAAACGACGCTACATAATGAAACTATTGGTGCTACGGAATGATAAAGGTATGGCAGTAATGCCACTTGTACTAGTTAGTTTTCTAATTTCTTAGGTCTGAGCTAGCTTTTCAGTCTTCCTCCATACTTTTGCCAGCTGCTGTCTATCACAGTAATTCTTTTTTTGAATTTTTAAAGAAGTTTCGGTTTCGTAATTGTAGAAACGAAATATTACTTAAAAATTATGTAGCAGAGTAAAAGCTCGTCCTAAAAGGAAATTTTCTTCGAATTGGGAGCCTTTTTTGAGAAAATATCGTTTAAGCTCTAGTGTAAACCGAAATTCATTTACACAGAAATATTTTGAGTTTTCAAAAAAATTTATTGGGAGTTATTTTACAGTTATTTTATACAAGGGCTTCTTTAATTTGGAAAACATCCGATACATGGGTTAGGCGTCAGTGTTGTTCAGGCGGACGGATAGCCGGACGGACATTTGCCGTCAATTTATTTTTCGCTATCATGGACCCATAAAACAGGAATTCTGGCTTCTCCAAGCGTTAGAGGATTTTTTCTATATTCAGCAACGGGATTTATCCACTTTTTCGTTATCAGGGTCCGGCAATGAGGTTTTTCTGCCGAAAATTCGCAGTTTTTGGCGCAGCATTACATGACTTTCTCCATACTACGTATTTTCTGTATATTCTGTATTCGTACGTATACGAGAAATTAGAAATTATGACTTCATATTTAGGGGCGTGATCGGAGGGAAAAATGTCGCGGAGTTTTGATACTTGAAATGGGAATAGCAGCTCTACCGTATGTCGGGAATGTATTTTCCAAAATACAGAACAGTCGTACTCATTAAAAATAAGCAACACTTGTTAATTCATGAAAATTAAGTGAAATAAAAATCTGTATTCCAACAGTACTTACATAATTTTAAGCGCGGGTACCACGTGAGGTATGCACACGTCCAGTACACATTGTTCCCGCTTTGATTTCCAATGGTCAAAGGAGTTTTTCTACGAGAGACTATGTATGCATGTAATAAAATGCATACACACTAAAACCTGACTAGGCTTCTAAATTTGGTGATCAGATAACGCACTAACGCTTTGTAACAAGTACTTTGTACAAGTCCTTGAATTGTTATGCTGTTACTGTTATTAAAGCAAAAATATAATTTAAAAAATGTTATTAACCTAGTATCGTTTCTAAATATGGATCTGTAATAATTAAGGAATGTACGCTCACATAGGTTGTAATTTTATCTATTAAAACAACCAACAAATTTTATTTCAAACTGTTAAGTACGTTCTCATAAGCGAGATAATTTTGAGTCCCAGACTAACAATGAACAGCAGCAGGAAAAAGTCGATCACTACGACGGTTAACAATCGACAAAACCTATCACAAGCAAAAATTGAAATTAAAAGCAAAATGTACATTTCTAATACAAGTTTTTCGGGGATTATCCAGGGGTGTTGCAACATCAACACGAGCTGCGACTGGTATTATATCAAAATCGTTAATTTTTGCTTCCTCGTATGCGTACGTATATATAGTCAAAATGTCCGTCCTAGTGGAATATCCTAATGGATGAACTCCTTGCTATTTTAACAGAGGGTAGTGTCACGGCAATATCTTAGGCGGATGATTTCGCAGTCGTTTCCGGGCAAAAGCTACGAGGATATAGAAAAATAATCAGTTAAATTTCTCCACATAATTTCTAAGTGATGCAAAAGCGTAAAATTAAAACTCAGTTGAAAAAACAGAATTTATACTAATAGGCCCCACTTTTTTACACAAGATTTCCTCCTCCTTGAAAATAGATGGAAGAACCATTACAGAAACAAGATTTGCAAGATACCTGGGAATCTGGGTAGATCAAAAACATTTGTGTCGTGAAAATTGTGTAAAATGCTATTAATTTGTTCTACCAACTTAGAGACACAAGCAAATAATGAAACAGAGAAAAATGCTAAAAATGTATAAGGGCGCGTTTCTGCCAATCATTGGATACGGAGCTGCAGTGTGGCACACACATGGCTTACAAGAATAAGCAATGTACTCAATAGTGCCAAGCGCGTCGCACTACTTGCTATCACCGGCTCTTCCAGGACAACTCAACAATAAGCCTTCAAATTTAATTTGCTCCATTAGAACTGGATGTGCGAAAACTCGAGCAAGACGCGCTCCACGAAACCAGAAAGCTGTGAAAAATTTAGAAACTGCTTCTTTAGTCGCAGCTGAAGACATGAGAGAAAAAACTAGCCAAATTATAATTGTATTCTCGTTCATATGAGCATCGCGATGATGGATTTGGTTTGGGGGCACCTTTCCCCGCCTTATTCGGCAATACCCTTTATAAAATGAACTATTTTAAACGTTCGAAATACACAATAAGACTTCATCAGAGCATCGAACGTATTCCTTAGTATAAAATTACGCGATTGTCTACATGCTATGTGAATATATCGATATTCATATGTATACATACTTCAAAGCCGCATAGAGCAGCTGTCGGTATCAAAAACAAGGAGAGTTGCGACAATAAAATCGAACCACCGGCCTTCCCGTGGCGCCGGACGTAGGCCTGCATTTAATGACGAAAGGTCCTTCTGACGATCTCTGCTACAGTCGAGGAGGAATTACTAAGACGTGGATACACTTACAACAGATAAAGAAATTACTGTGGACATCGAGAACACGGAACGATGCCCTGGTAAGAGCGATAGCTCAGAAACTGGGCCTAAACTGACGTATACACAGGCATTACACCTTTTCGTCCGTTTGGTCTCATCTGTTTGTTTGGTCTCGTCTGTTTGTTTGGTCTCGTCTGTTTGTTTGGTCTCGTCTGTTTGTTTGGTCTCGTCTGTTTGTTTGGTCTCGTCTGTTTGGGTTTTGTTTTTTCTCGTCTGTTTGTTTGGTCTCGTCTGTTGTTGTTGCTTTTGTTCTCGTCTGTTTGTTTGGTCTCGTCTGTTTGTTTGGTCTCGTCTGTTTGTTTGGTCTCGTCTGTTTGTTTGGTCTCCTTTTTTCTGTTTTGTTTGGTCTCGTCTGTCTGTTTGTTTGGTCTGGGTCTGTTTGTTTGGTCTCGTCTGTTTGTTTGGTTCAAAAATGGCTCCAATTTTTAATTTGTTCAATAGATAGTGCTTATTGTACTGTTTAATGTAAAGTTGTTTATTTTGGTGCATCATTTTGTTTTTTCAAAAATTACACAAATGTAGTTTTTTCATATCTCTCACGCCATTACATTTCTATTGATTTTAATACATTATAGCATTTGAGAGTGGAAGAGCTTCAAATGACTTCCGATAAAAGGTTTTCTAGAGCTCCATAGATGCTTGTGAAAAGAGCTTCAAATTTCGCATATACAGTAATGCCTAATCGCCATTTTCTTAAAAAGGCTTATAGGCAATTAAAATTTCTATTTAGAATGAGGTTATACTGTTCTTTAATATTCTTGAAGTAATATTTCGGTTCCACTATTAAGAAAGCGAAAAGTTGAGAAAATGTCAAAAAAAAAAGGTTTGGGCTACGATAGATGGCAGCTGGAATGAGGATTGGGCAAGAACATAAAACGAGTCCACAAAGAAATTGAAACTTTATTGCGAGAAAGTATGTGCCATTTTGTATCACCTCTAGTTAACAATCGGAGTTGCAGAGCCAGGTCTCACAAATGGCTGAAATTCGAGGTGGCAGGTGGGTGACTGCAGGAATAGTGTCACATCGTTTATTAATTCGCAAATAGTGTCTGCTTATTTTTCTATGAAATTGCTGAAATTCCTAATTGCAATTGAAATAGGAATAATTATTTTGTTAATTTTTTTCAGAAAATTGTATTTCATGTGGGGGAAAATATTGATTGCAATATTTTCTATTAGTTTTCAAAGCAAGAGTACTCGTTCAGTGTTCTTCAGGTAGCTAGCCTTTCATGTGACATGAGAAGATTGGGAAAACTATCCCAATTTTAATAACGGAAAAAGTACAGTATGATAGACTATTGTGAACTTTGGCGATCTAGGATTTTGTAGTTACTTTAATAAAACAGCTGTACAGTGTTATTTTTTATATGTATATGTTAATTTGTATAAGGATGTTAAATTTTTAGATACTTGGTGGTACCATCCCATTACGTATGCTGTTAAGCGATCACAAGACAGAACATCATATTATATATTCGAAGTTTCAAATTATTTATGAATCAAGAGCAATATTTTGAACCTTGCAGATGTTTCAATGTTGTCCAAAATGTGTGTATACATGTTTGAGTAACTTGCTAATGAGTTTTGAGTTTTCTGTATTTTCCAGGTAGCTAGTATTTCGTGTAACATGTGAACAAATACAGCGTAACACCTTGTACAGGAAAAGGGATTGCATTGTCTAATACAAAACAGTGAAGTACAGAATTTTTAGTTAGAAAATTTTTATAATATTAAATATTCGTTTTACAAGAGGTATTCGTTAAGTGTTTTTCAGGTAGTTTCATTTCATGCGACACATGAAAATCTACAGAACTATTACGAGCAGGGAAAACGCCCAACCATATCGGCTGTGTCATAATTTGATCCAGGTAATTTTTATTAATGACAGCTGTTCAGTATCGTTTCTTCGAAAAATGCCAATACGGTCTATATAAATGTGTTGAAAAAATTACAATATATTTGTTATCTAAGAAGTATATGTTAAGTATTTTTCAGGTAGTTGGTGGTATTTCCCACAATTGCGTGAAAAACGCACATCTTGAAAATTCGGCTCTGAATGATTAAACGTTAAAAAATGCACAATTTTGATTGACAAATGTTGTATTATTGCCTAGTAATGAGTTTTGTAAAACATTTCAGATATCTTCTGTGTCATGCAACGTGTGAGCTGGTGGCATCATCCCACCCTTGATTCATCAAAACATTCCATCGCATGACAACTTTGGTAAGAGTTTGTCAATGCAGAGGTCTTCGTGAGCAAGGGACAGTTACTGATTTCTTAAACATGTTCTTTCTTTTAATAACCTGTGTGCATTTGTTCCATCTCTTTAGGGAACTTGTATTCCATGAGAGCTGAAGATTACTACCACACCTTACAATTAGATACATTGAAATCCCACATCATTGGGAACTAGTTTTAGAACATGGCGACACGATAATCTTTGTCAATATAGCACGAATACATAACTCTGTGTCCAGAAAATGTTGTAATATTCATAGTTATAATAAGAGATGTGTATTAGTGCATTAACGTAACTGTATCATGCAACGAGTGACATCTAGTGACCTTATATGAATTGAAAACTGACTGCAACCATCCCCTTTCTCGTCTTGCATTATTGATTAAAAACCATTACGTTAAAACCCCTTTTCCCTACACTTTGATCACTTGAAAAAGTACCCTAGTCAAACATAAAGTCAGAGGTTCGGAAAAATATCTAATTTTTAAATTAAAATATTGAATGAAAAGAACCCAAATTCATGGAAATCTCTGTAAATAACACACCCACTAAAACAGTCAACAAGATTTCTTGTTATTCTTCGAAGATTAGAAAGTGAACAAGACTGGGCAGTCATACGGGAAGAGCTGGATTTGACGGTATGTGCTATTGAATTTATTTATTTATTTTAATTATTTTACGTCAAAGCAGTCAAGAATCAAAAGACGCTATGGAGAAAAGTGAATTCTATGTGCACATTTTCAAAATTCTGCAGGGATCCCTACACTCAATAAGTATACTACTTAAAATTGAAAAGAAAATCCTATGTAATAAAATCTATTTTCAAGGATAAAAGGCACAATTTGGCTTTATCCATGCGTCTTTCGAATACTTCCTGCCCTGACAACATGGAAACGATAATTTGAATAATTGTATTTCCTCTACTGAATTCTAAAGACGTGCACAGAAAATGAAGTTATATTTATGTCCAGAAGCAAACAAGGGGCCATCTCAGCATTTGCTCAATGGATCAGGGGAATCGAGATGGAGAATGATTTGACATTTTTCCTTTCAGTCTAGACTTAGAATCAGGCGCAAAGTTGTCTGCAGCACAAGATGGAACAGTCGGCAGCAAACTAACAAGAAAGTGAGAGGTGATTGAAGGAGGAGGAGTGGAAAGGAGGCTGAAAGGAAAACTGTTTTTGAGGGCGATCAATACCAAAGGAAAGCATTTAAAACCTATTACCTACTTGTATTACGTCTTTGATTTATTTATGTTAAACATAATTTTATCACGGTTAGTTCAATTATCTCAAATTTTCTAAAATACGAAAATTATAATTACTTTCATGGAAGGGATTTTTCCTAAAATACGTGCGCCTAAAAATCAACCGCTCGGTATGAGACCCCGGCTAATAGAAATTTCAAATGGGATTATATTTTTGACGAAGGGAGTCGCTATCATAAAAATCTAGTGGTGCCAAACAGCAAATCTACTTTCTCGCCTTCAGTAACAGTTGTGTAATAATTTTCTTCGAATTAACACATGCCATCATTTTTAAAACTCATTGTAAATCGTAGAATTTAAGTGAAACTCAATATTTTCAAGCATTTATAAACAAAATTCTTACAATTATAACTGCTTTTCATAACTAAAAGTTAAGAAATAACGACGTAATTAACAGAAATTCAGCTCTAGACTATGACGCGGAATGCCATTGTTACATTCCAATTTGACATCTCTGAAAGCTTTTTATTATATATTTCAAATAGGTTTAAAATAATTTCTAAAAGATTAATTTGTAAACTTATAACAAAAACTCGAATAATAAAAGAACAAAGAAATATGAAATAATATACAATTTCTAACGTACATCCAATTGTGCGGAATCATTTCTTATATTACGTTCACGAAGCACAGGATATTTGACTTTAAGACTAATTTTGACGCCAACCTCGCAAACTACAGACATTCAATATAACTTTATTAGAAGATGTGTTTTGATGAATATTTAATTTTAAAATGGCATCTTTACAATTGTAGAACGGTTCCGAAAAAATAGTTTTGAATTTTCGAACAATCTAGCATTTTAATCAACATTAAATCCTGCACTATTTTTAAATTGCCCTTTACTTTCTTTGATAAAGTCCAAATTTAGATGAAATTGTGCTATTTTAAGAGTAGTGGTTTAAAGAAAATTACAATTGTCATGGTTTGACAATGTCGCAAAAACTCATATTCTCGAAAAATTTAATATGACCTTCTTTGAAGATGCTTTTGATGAACACATTTCGTTTATCTTAATAATTGTAGTTATAGGATGACGCAGAAATACTGAAACATTTAAAATTTTTAAAATCAAGATTTTAACACACATGATACCTGCACCATTCTCTAAGCATCCTTTCCGATATTTAAGGTAAAATGTAATAAAAAAGTTCCATTTTTAAGAAAATGATTTAAAGGAAATGAAATTCGCTAGTATGTTTATACAAACCTCAGGTTTTCAAAAATCATCACTATTATTTTTTCTTGTGGATCTATTTTCATGAACACGTTCCATTATAAAAAAGATATCTTAATTTGTAGTTGTGAGAAACGTATGAAAAAATTTGAATCTTAATTTTCGAAAAATTTGAGACTCAAAACGTCTTCTTAAGCGCCCGTTAACAAAACACACACATTCACGAACAAAATTATGAAAAACATGAATCCGTTTATGCGGCAGTATGTTTAAACTGTAAAATTAAAACTTGCCTACATTCACGCAAAACTTCTCAAATTTCGAAAATCGTCGCGACCTCGCTTCCAAATTACCTATAATAAACGTTTCATTAAGGCAATATGTATCTAGAAAATTGTAGTTGTAGATCCACGCCCAAATATTATCTCGTTTTGCAATTTTCGAAAATAGAGATCACCGAATAAGATACCTGCAACATTCTCTTCAACGTCTATGCGCATGTGTTTTTGCGCGCAGAGATGGAAAATCATGCGCGCATGATTTTCCCTCTGCGCGCATGTTTTTCCTCCTGCGCGCATGTTTTTCCCTCCGTACGCATAGGTTTCCTCTCTGTACGCACAGGTTTCCTGCACGCATGTGTTTCCTCTCTGAGCGCGTGTGTTTCTCTGAGCGCGTGTGCGTTTCTCTGAGCGCGTGTGTTTCCCCTCTCTCTTGAGCGCGTGTGTGTTTCCCTCTCTCTGGAGCGCGTGTGTGTTTCTCTCTGAGCGCGTGCTCTCTCTGAGCGCGTGTGTGTTTCCTCTGAGCGCGTGTGTGTTTCTGAGCGCGTGTGTGTTTCTCTGAGCGCGTGTGTTTCTGAGCGCGTGTGTTTCTCCGAGCGCGTGTGTGTGCTCTCCCGAGCGCGTGTGTTTCCTCTCTGAGCGCGTGTGTTTCCTCTGAGCGCGTGCGTGTTTCCCTCCTCTGAGCGCGTGTGTACTCTCTGGAGCGCGTGTGTGTTTCCCTCTCTGAGCGTGTGTGTTTCCCCTCTGAGCGCGTGTGTGTTTCCGAGTAAAGCCTTCCTGAGCGCGTGTGTGTTTCCTCTGAGCGCGTGTGTTTCCCTCTCTGAGCGCGTGTGTGTTTCCTCTCTGAGCGCGTGTGTGTTTCCCTCCTCTGAGCGCTGCGTGTTTCCCTCTCTGGAGCGCGTGTGCGTTTCTCTGAGCGCGTGTGTGTTTCTCTGAGCGCGTGTGTGTTTCCCTCTCTGAGCGCGTGTGTGTTTCCTCTCCGAGCGCGTGTTTCTCCGAGCGTGTGTGTTTCCTGAGCGCGTGTGTGAATCCCTCTGAGCGTGTGTTTCGTGTGCGCGTGTGTTTCATGTGCGCGTGTGTGTTTCCTCTGTGTGCGCGTGTGTGTTTCTCCTGGGCGCGTGTGTGTTTCCCTCTGTGTGCGCGTGTGTGTTTCTCTGGGCGCGTGTGTTTCTCTGGGCGCGTGTGTGTTTCTGGGCGCGTGTGTGTTTCTCTCTGGGCGCGTGTGTTTCCTCTCTGGAGCGCGTGTGATTCCTCTGAGCGCGTGTGTGTTTCTGTGTGTGTACGTGCGTGTGTTTCTGTGTGTGTACGTGCGTGTGTTTCTGTGTGCGTGCGTGTGTTTCTGTGCGCGTGTGTCTGTGTGCGTGTGTCTCTGTGTGCGCGTGTGTCTCTGTGTGCGCGTGTGTCTCTGTGTGCGCGTGTGTGTCTGTGTGCGCGCTCCTTGTGTGTGTCTGTGCGCGTGTGTGTGTTTCTCTCTGGGCGTGTGTGTTTCCCTCTCTGGGCGCGTGTGCGTCTGCCAACACATGGAGTAATGTACATGACGACGTTTCCATTTACAAACAATGGTTCTATTATTTAATGTACATTGAAAACTAATAAACTACAAATAACTGGAGTCGTGTAAAGAAACTACAGTCACAATTAGTGAACCGATATGAACGATTTCAACGATTCAACGAATCGTTAGGAAAAGCACCGAACAAACGGTTCAATCAACAGTTAGTTACCGGAGCCCAACACACCGGAGCATTTCTATAACATATATCTAAAAATATAAATACTTCGTATTTATCTGACGAGAAAAATGTATCATTCTATTTAAAAATCCAAACATGATTAAATTTCTCAAAAACTAAAAATATTACGAATAAAGTCTATACAGAATATTACTTGCCCCATGATTCTGCATTGTTGAGCGAAATCTACATTTCGATATCGCAAACCGTTTAGAAGTTATGGGGTGACTACAGCTTTAAATTTCCGTATAATACTTGTAGAACAAAAACTGGGGGTATGCGAAAATAACGATTACATATTTGAAATCAGCGCGAAAAACGAATAAACAAATATTACAGACGTCAACAATGACGCTGATCGATGATATTGTTGAGTTTGTTCCCTCCTCATCATTTCCATTCCTGTCTCAAGCCGCAAATCCAGCTGATACCAGCTTCACCACTAGCAGCTTTGCACTGAAAAATGTAACTGTCATCATAACATTTCAAATAAAACACAATATGTCATGAAAACAACAGAGGTTCTTTAAAATATACCAATATTATATTTAAAATTCAGGAATATTACTTTTTCTTTTTGGATTTATATTTATATATTCTCCATCGTTTTAAAACAATGTTAACCTTTCAACATTGAGTAGCGTATTGAAATAAAAACGCTCCACCTCTCTAATTGTCAATTTTTTTTTACATGTAGAACCAAATCCTACGTTTTGAATTGTCACGAGAAATTAAAAAGAGAATTTCAAACTTCGACGGCATATTGACAGTTAAGAAATAATGCTTCCGTCCTTCACTAAGACGTACCCAGCCACTTCAAAAAAGATTATTATCTGGTTGCTGGACATCGCAAATAGTTTCCACTCAACGAAATGGATCACTTGGACAATAAACAACAATAAATAATTTAGAACATTTTTTTCATTCTTATTGAAATTTAATGTAATTATTATTAACAACATAAAACAATAATGTACAATGATAGAATATTATAAATTAACCAGAGGTCAATAATTATTTAACAATGTTATCATACTGTACGAAATACTCCACATGTATTTTTTCCGCGTTTCTCAGAAAACAGGTAGGCTGTAGGCTTAAACCAATTAACGTTCTTGGTATAGAAGCATCACCCATTTAAGGACAATATCGCATCTTTTCGTAAACATACTATCAACGAAACCAGAAGTGATTTTCAGCTTGGCTGAAGGATTGGTGATAGAACCCACTGCCAAAGGGTGACCTACAGCATAGTACAAAAATTGTCCATCATGGATAACTTATCTGTGCTAAATCAAAAAAGAGAAAAGTCTAGCAGTGCAACAAATTTATACGTAAAAAAGATTCTCAAGTGAAGGTTCTAGGGGCGACTATTCTAATATTCATCCGCGTTCAGCCCTCAGACATTTAAAATTTCTTAAAACTGGCTAATTTTGGTTTTTTCCTCATAAAAGAAAAATGTCACACTCCATTTATTAACTCTCCCCCATTAAAAAATTGCAAACCCCGAAATCCTGTTTTTCTTACTCACCTTACTTCGTAAAGAAATTACTTTATTACCTTAACATTAAAAAAAGAAGAAAATTTGTAATAGTACCATGAAACAAATTTTTTCCAGAAGAACTCTCATTACCGCAACGTTAACACAAATTGGATAAATCTTTTTTCTGTATATAGTACATTACTTTTCTTACTCTAAAGTCAGAATACAGATTTTGTGATTCATTGATCCCAAAAAAATGGACTGGCGACAAAACATTGTCAGTCCATATTGCCTATATTGCTCATAAATTATATTTTTAACATATTTATACGCATTTTTTTTAAAACATTTTGTCAAAGGTCTCAAGATTTTCTCTGAAGGCTCTATCTTTCCTTCAAATTTTTATTTACATATAGTAAATTTTGCTTAAAAATATGTGTAGGTTCTATTTTCAATTAGAATTTGAAATTTTGGAAATTAAAACGTTCAGTTTTCTTTTCAGGTTACTTTTATATTTTAATTTAGCTAGAAATCTCGTATGGCACAGTCTTTTCCCTGAATATTGGAACCTAAAATCATTTCGAAAAAGAAACTTTCAAAACTTTAAACTTTTTCCCACATAATTTTGTGTTAGCGCTAAATAGTTTGTGATTTTCAATGTGTCTTATACCTTTCATATTGAAAATAGATTTTACCTTTCAGTGCATCTTCTGTTCAATACTAGATCACTAAATCTTTTTCGTGCTCTTTTTGCTAAGCATAAGTGTTTTCGTTTTTTTTAAGAAGGTTTATGAAATATAAATTTGATCACAGCGCTGTATGATTGCCGTAAAAAAGCACATTTATATTTCAGGTTTATCTACTTATATACGGAATAATACCCTAATATAGAAAGTTATGTAATGTTAAGGAAAATCTCGGAATATCAAGAAATCCCGTTTGGATCCTCATACCGAATAATTACTTTTGCCAAACGTCTGTCTGTGTCATTTTAGAACAACGTTGGGCCTAAAATGTTTGTAGGATTGTTTCCAAAACAGATATTGCCGTTGTTTCTCGCCTGACTCAAACATTCGATATTTTAAAAATTTGTTGCGTCTACAACTGGCAGTCTGCCCTGGATCTCAGTGGTAAAAGGCTAGCGACTTCACTATATCCACAGCAGGCCTTTTGAAACTATTCTTTAATTTGGGGTAGTTACATTAACCCCTGAGACACATTCAAAACTTTCCCCAAAGTATTTTCAATTTTTCTTTAAATTTCTTGTAAGAATAGAGTAAAATACACTTGTATGGATGTCATAGATACGATTTTCACTTTAATTCTGACTCTTTCGGAAATAGGAATGTTTAAAACCCTTTTCCCACTTCCTAAAACTATATTTTTTTAATTGCTTTCTGTTCTTCAATTGAAATTTTTCTTTACCATTAATTCTATCATTAAATAGACACATTTTTGAAAATTTATTAGTTTTCAAGTAATATTAAGGTGAAATATAGGCAATATTGCAAAATTTAAAAAACAATTTCTAAAAAATGGTTCCAATACCCCCTTCCTTTGGTGGGCACAAAAAAGCTTGGTTAGTTGAAACAATTTGCAATATTTATCAAGAATATTTGTATAAGTTAGGATAAACAAGAAAGTATGCGCTATTGTAATTGTTTCAAATATTAGAAATTTTTTCGCGTAATTTTACGACGTTTGAGTTCATATAATATCAAAAAAATGTATCGCGACTCCAAAGGATTTGAAGAATAATTCGACGCAAAACATTTTAAGCAATAATGTTTCTCCCGTGTTGATTGTTCTCATGATTTTGTTAGTTGAATTTGTGTTGATCTATTTGCTTTAAAAAATTATTTTTATTCAAACTTTTCTAAGTACTTAGTTTAATATTTAAATGATAATAGACGATAGGTTTAACTTATTTTTTTTGAATACACCGGTTCAAGTATACTTTTAAAGATTTGTAACTCTTAATAGGAAGTCCTTTGAAAGTGAAAAGGATGTGTGAAATTATTCCCAATTTTTTGGCACAATGTACTGAAAATACTGTTGTAATTGTAATTAATCATATTTTGTTTTGTAGATGGGTAAATGGGAAAATGTTACTGGCCCCCAGTAATAACAGGGATACCTCTCGCACTGCATTTGGTAAGGATTTTCCGAGATGCAAGTATTATTAAATTATGTAATATTATAAAGTTATCGTACTCATAAAACGATAAAGTATGTGCTGTCGCAACCCTAAACTTTAAAAGTTTAACAGACTGTTTATCACTAGTTTGCGATGATAAAGTGACTATTTACCATAGAAGCTTGAAATAAACACCTTAAATTTACAAAAGATGAAAATAACTTGGGTAAAAACAAATATTAACGACTCAATTATTTCTTTATGGTAAACCGGAATTGATTGATTGTTAGTGATTCCGGGCGCGTCAACTACGGGTCGTTAGCCCATAAGTGGGGGCATGTTTTTCATCTTTAGGTGGGGTGATCTTTCCCCCATGGATGGGAGATCCGGCGCCAACCTATCGTTGATTAGGGTTTCCCTCAACCAATATCTCCCCCAAGCGGGGCACTGCCCCAGCCGAGTTAAGTTCAAGCCCCCGACCGGGCTCCCGACATGTGTGGTAGTGTAGTGCATGTTGGGGTGAGTGTGTGTAAAGGAGGATGGGAAGGAAGGGAAGGATAGATCGCGCACGTCCGTGGCCCGTTTGTTAGGGTACTGCTCCCGGGATTCGCTTGATGTTGACCGGAAAACACGGAAAATTACGATCAGAGCAGCCGGCCGCTGGAATTCTCCTCTGAACGACTGAGCGACAATAAAAATTATTTTCGTTTTCTTTTTCAAAATATTTTTTGCTTGAATTTGGGTCTAGATAATATCAAAAATATTTTCTGATAGCATAAATTGGATTCTTCTTTATCATGTTTTTCAGCAAGATTAAATTGTGTTAAGTTGCCGAAAAAAATAAAAAAACGTTTTGGCTGTAGAAGGGGTGGGTGGTGGACGGGCTAAGAAACCTTTCAAACATTATTTTATGTTACAATTATAATGAACCACGTCGTCATTTGGTTTGAGGACATTTTACCATCTTATCCAGGATACCATTTTATTTTATGTTTAAAACATTTTTCTTTTTCTTCGGAAAATTAATTTTAGAATGTGTGATCCACCATCCGTAAAGCGCTCATATGGTGAAGTGCTCCATAGTGGGAAAACAAATGGTTTTAATATTAAAGCTATTTGAAAGGAAGAATTCAGGAAAACCAGCGCAAAGGTTGTGGACAAATCAGGCGCAGTCGTGTAAGTTCACTGTTTTGAAACAATCCCCAAGTGGTTCTATTATAACTCCTAACAAAAGGAAAATTCAGTGCATTCGTGTTCGTAGCAGAAAGCGAAATACGACTCGTGGGCAGTGCAATACTCAGGAAAACGCATTCTTTTTATAGAAGAATGTTCACCACAATAAAGTGTTTTTAGGGGGGGGGAACATTTGCCAGTGATCTCTTTTAAAGAAATCTAATTTTCAGTTTTATGAAAGATAATATTTTAAAGATTTGAGGAAGGAAGAATGCGGATTGGAGACATGAAACAAACTAGTTTAGCACTAGTTTAGTCCTCTCCTCGTAAGATTCGTCATCACTACCGAGCGCGTAACTTTGGTTCATCAGTACAGCGAAGTACACATTTTCCCTGTCGCCTAAGAGGGCACTCAGCAATCTCGGCCCCGCTATAATTCCCGTATCTTTGCGACCTTGACGTCCCGGCTATATTGATTCGTGGTGAGGTGTTTTGCATTTACAAAATTGGAATGATTGAAAGGCGTTGTCATTGTCGCAATGTACTCAATGGAAAGTGGTTACCTGTATTGACAATGCTTATCTTATAATCTTAAAAACTTGGGTTTTCTAACGTGGCGGCTGTGGGGAGTATCTCCAAGATGGAATTCGGCGACATTTTGCATCTTTCTTTGGGCCTGCCGTAAGATGTCGTGACCGTATCAAGCATTGCTGCAAGTCAAGCGGCTCTATCCGGGCGAGAGACGCAATTTTCGTACCGAACTCCATCTTGGAATCACCCACACCCCCACGTTAGAAAACAAGTGAAAGATTAATTTGCCACAGACGGACGGAAGGATGTCCTGCCTTCACTCAACTTTTTCGTTATCAAGGAACCACAAAATATGAATTTTGACTACAGGTTTAAGTAAAAAGATACATATAGGTCGGAAAACTATCCATTTTTGCAGTATTGTAGCCCCACAGTATGAGATTTTTGGAAAAAGCATCCATACTATTCACTACTGCATTAGTATGTAAAAAGTAAAAGTAGAAAGGCTTGTTTTGAATTATTAATTCTTAAATGTCTTTCTGTCACTATTTTTAGTTCAATATGAATCGATTAAAAGCCAAACGACGTGCAGTGCTTTGCATTATTCCCAAAGAGGTTCTTTTCGAAAATAAAACACTTTTTTTTGCGGGTCGCTATGGGGGAGAATTCCGAGAACGGGTACTAATAAAACATCTCTCCCTGATCATTTGACTTACAAAATAAACATTTAAAATTTCTTTTTTTGTTCATATTTTTCATCTATTTATTTATTTATTTTATTTTTGATTATTTTTTTATTTTACGAAAAAACAGTTAAAACTGCGTATGACGTTTTCTTTTGTTTTTCTATATTTTTTTTTTCCCGTTACTTTTTTTATTATTTATTTATTTATTTATTTTACGTTTTATTATTTATTTTCATCATTATTGTAACATGAGGGAAAAGAAATGGATGAGTTTTTGCGCATCGTACCCACTTTGAATGAGTTTAGCCGAAGTTGCGTCACAATATTAGCGAATTTTTAAAAAAACCAGATACCCAAAAGTAACCTTTTACAATTTTTCTTTTAAATATAACATCTTGTACATTTCATCATTATTTTGGTTGATCACCCTTAAAAAATTTTCACTTCATGCGACTTTCAAAATGTTTCTCAATCCTTTTCGCTCGCCAAGCACATGGGCCAGCGTATTGTTTCTTTCAGTTGATTGATTGATTGATTCGTGTTTCCGGGGGCGTCAACTGGTTGCTCATTAGACCCGTAAATTTTGGTGCATTTTTTCTCCAGGAGTGGCGGGGCTTCCCCTGGATGGTGAGATCGGCGCCGGCCTACCGTCGGCTGGGCGGGGTTCCCCTAACGGGACTCTCCCCTGCGGGCCCTGCCCACCGGACAGGCTCTAAACTGACCTCTCCCCCGGATTATGTGGTAGCTAAAAAGCTGAGTGTCGAAAATCCTGTAGCCGTCAGACACGAACTTGGACCTCCCGTTCAGAGCGCTGCAGTGACACAAGTTGATGCGCTGGCTACGCCCCAGTCTTGCTTTCAGGCGAAGGGCCGTGTTGTGATAATGTGTGTCGTTTTGATAAAACTGATGCACGCAAAAAGTAAAACGCGGTGCGCCGGAACTCACCTTTTTCCACCCTGCTTAAAAGCATCTTTAGATCTGTTTTTCGACAGTTTCTGTTAAAAACTAACTGAGACCCTATCTCGGATTCTGCTCCATAGCGACCTGAAAACAAAGTGTTTTATTTCAAGTAATTCTCCTTTTGTGCAATATGCCAAAGCACTGCACGTCTTTTGGCTTTTTAATCGATTCATATGAACTCGAAAAACTTAATTTACAGCCAAACCTGTCGTGACGGAAGAGCGTGACCGAACAATTTTTCGTTAAAATAATTTTCCGTTTTTCCCCGGTTTTCAAAATTTAATAAGCCATAAATACACTTCATCACAAAATTATTTTTTTAATTAAATCTCTTTTGTAATACGATCAAACAGCGCGGTTTATTGAAGTTGAAAATTTCCACCTCGTACCCGATGTGATCTACGGAAATTTTTTTCGCGCCTCAACATGGTGATCGTTGTCTTTCCTTCTCCTATAGTCTTGCAAGATAGTTGATGTCTCTTGTTGAACGATTTCAAAAATCCGTTTAAAACTTTAAAACCCTCTTTTCTAATTTACGAGCAAATTTCAATGGCCTTCGCTTGTGGAAAAAACCAAATCGGCACCTGCCCGCTTTTGCGACAGGATTGCCTTTCTTTCCCCCATAGCAGTCCTCTATTTGGAAGTAAAAGGGTTTTCCTTGGAACTTTTTTGATAATACACCCTCTCTCCTTAAATTTGGGTTTTTGATTGATTGTTGATTTTTCGTGTTTCCGGGCCCCCAACTGCTTTGATCATTAGTCCCGTTTTGTGTAGTGCATTTTTTTTCTCAGGAGATGGCGGTGATCTTTCCCCGCTAGATGGCGAGTCCGGCGAAAAACCTACCATCGGCGGGAAAGGTTTCCCCCAAACCCAGGATTTCCCCACCAGCGGGGAAAAGCCCCTAAGTCCGCCCGGTCCCCCGGAATGTGGTAATGAAATTGCATGTTAGTGTAAGTGTGTGTGTAAGGGAGAGGATAGGAAAAGGGAAGAGGAAGGACAAATCGCGCCCCGGGTCCGTGGCCCGTTTGGGGGGTTACTGCCCCGGCATTCGCCTGGTGTTGATTGGAGAAACCAGGGAAAACTACCCATCAAAACAGCCGGCCGTTAAATTCTCCAAAAAGACGGCGACTGAATTCGACGTAGCTGAAAAGCAAATTGGCGAAAACCCTGCCGCCGTCAGGACCCCGAATCTGAGCCCCCGGTCAGGGCGCTAAGTGACATCAGTTGATGCACTGATCCCGCTCCCAGTTTAAACTTGGTATACACTTGTGTTTTCTTTATTCCAAACTTTTTCAAAAATTTGTGTGGACTGTAATTCTTCCTTTACCCTTAACACTTCCACATGTTCTTGCACTGTCAAGGTGTTCACTTCCTCGAACCCGTCTTTCCCAAAACCCCTGAACCAGACGCGATTCTTGCTCAACTAAAGACTCGTAACAGTTCAATCATTTCCCGAATATTCAGGGAAACTGCCCTTTTCCCCAGCCCCCGGCCTGGGAAAAGAAAGTACAACACTTTCGTCATCAGAATGGGCTTTCTGCTCTAAATATTTGTCCCTATTCCCCAATTTAAAAAGGGTCCTAAAATTCACGATCTGGAAGGGCGGGTCCACCCCGTTCAATTACGAGTTTTGTTACGCCCAAAATTTTTTGGTATTGTAGCTTCCGATTGTTGACCTCTTTTCAGCTCGTTCCTTGACGGGACTCTGAAGATCCCCAGCATCCCCCAAGGACATTCCCCGTCTGACGTCTCCGTTTTTTCCCGAAACCAATTTCCCCTAAAAAATAATCTAAAAAAACCTTTTACGTTCAGTGGTTTCCCGGTAATAGAATGAATCATGCATTAAACACCCAAAATTACATGCATTTTATAAGCAAACGCATGGAACGACACATTTTTTCTTAAGGCTTTTTCATTATTACCACTTCCCTTTTCAACAGGTTAAACTGTATTAATGATAAATTTTCCTAAACTTTTTTTAAAATGATCGAACCCAAATCGTCAAAATAATTCTGCAATTAATGTTTTTTGACCCCTGCAATTTAGCTATTTATTAATTTAAAAATTTTTTTTCTTTTTGCAGTCAGCAATTTTTCTTATTTTTTGGGTTTTTGCTTAAATTCATCCCCGAATAATTTTCTCTGTGGTTGTTAAATGGTTTTTTATAAAATGGTAGTTTCCGTATTTTTCTCTCTCTCTCTCTCTCTCTCTCTCTCTCTCTCAATATATATATATATATATATATATATATATTTAAACCACCCGTTTTCCCCCCAAAAGAAACGGCGAGACATCAAGCAAGAAAAAGCAGAACTTTTGCAAAGGGCCTCGCTCCCAAAAGAAAAACGGTTACGAGCGGCGAAAAGGGGTGGTCGGTTGGCCCAAACGTGGGAACGACGCCGGGGAAAAACAGTGTCTGGCTGGCCCCCCGGCGGGAAGGACGTATCTGGGGCTGCTCCCCCGATAAAAACAAAATAGTATCGCAAAGAAGGGAGTGCAGAAAGATTAATTGACGGACAATTTGTGCGTGAAAACCCCATCAATAGTCGATCGGCCCTTTCCCAAAAGTGGCTGCTATTCGGAGTAACACAGATCAAAAAAATTTTCGTGCAGGGGGATACACCACGAGACTAGTGGCCCGATGCCCGGGGTGATCCCGTAAAACAACTGTTTTTTGAATCATTTTGGCGTTCACCCAACTCGGGGAAGGTGACGTCAGTGGATCGGAAAATTTGGAAAGGGAGCAAAACAGGGAAGGCGCGGTGGCATCGGGGGAAGATTACGCCGGAAACGTCTTCGGGCGCAGCCCTTTTACCCCCGGCTGGCCCCAGGGGAAACGACCCCGGCGGCAGGGGAAGGAGCGCGGGAAACCCCGGGAATTTCCCCAAGCCGCCGACGCTCGTAGGGAAAAGGGGCAGTAAATTTTCTTCGATCGATATCAGATCGAGAACAGTGATTCGGGGTGATATAAAAAAATTAAAAACCACCATAGATATTGTATCATTAGTGATTTGTATGGGAAATTTAAAAAATAGTTCGGTTTTTTTTGTTCACGGAACAGTGGTGTTTTATTAATTTAAGGCCCTTCACGAAAAAAACCTGTCCCCTTTTCAAAAAAAATTTACTGAGAACAAGCCCCTACCGGGATGTCACAAATATATATATATATATATATATATATATATATATATATATATATATATATATAAATGAGTTCATAAAAGGGAAATTCAAGGTTTGAAAATCGGGAAATTTGGGTTTGGGTGGAATGATACAAAGTACCAAAATCAACCACTCTACGGGATATCAACTTTTCCAACCTCTTTGCCCCGGGTTGGGCAGCTGAAGGGCGCGGGGAAACGTTGGCCCCGTACAGTACAAGTTGGCAGGCCCCGGTTTGGGGCTGCGCCTGCCAAAATGGGGCCTTCGAAATGTACACCAACGTGGCGGCCCCGGCCGATGGACGGCATCGTGGTTCGCGTGCTGGCGCCTTCCGGGCCCCCGTCTTCGTGCAGCTCAAACGCCAACCACCCGGGGGCCCCCCCGTCACCTCCGAGAAAATGGCTGCCCCTTTTTCACCCCGCGGGGATCCACGATAGATGGCTGTCGTGGTTTTCCCGGTGGAAGTCGTAGACGGCAAACCCCGGGCCCTGAGTCTCACCCGGGGCCGCTCACGTCGCGGCGGGGACGGGGTAACGGGTTTGCGTGTTGGGCTGTTATCCCAAGGTTCCCCAGTTCAAAACCCCTCGAAGCCGTGGATTTTTGGGGGAAAAAACCTTCGCGCCTTCCTTCGGAGGGAAAATAAACCCGGGTGCCCCCTGTTGGGAGTTTACTGCATGAAAAATCCCCAATCTAAAAGAAGCATCTGAGCTAAATTCAAATTGCGTGTTTCGTCGCCCAAGTAATATCTTCTTTCTACCCCGGGAGGTGGAAAAGGGCGTAACAATTGCGTGGTCAAAAGCAGGCCTCATGGCCTGAGTCTCGCCACGTAAATAAGGCTTCGTTTACTCCCTCGTTGGGTTGAAGGTTCGGGGGGTGAGCCCGTGAGCTCCTGGTGGCCCTTGCCCGGGAAAACACCAGTTGGGCCCATGGGCGCGTCGACCTTTGGGCGGGGGTCCGGCGAAGGATGCTTTTCGGAGAATTCTGGTTTCCCCAAATTCCGGCATGAAACTTTGACACCACCACGTCGGTATGTCCACGTCCCGGCATTACCCGTCGATGGGTGGTGGAAAACTTTGGGGAGAGGGGTGGGGGGTTAGTTCAGGTGGCTCCCCCGTTGGGCCCCCGGGTTCGCTGTGGCAGTGGTCAGCGGCCCCCTTTCCCCGCCATTGTATGGGGAGGTTGCCGCGAACCCAAAATGGGTTCCCGGGTTTGGGTCCCGGGTGTCAGCCCGTCGGCCCGGGGCGTTGGTGGGGTGAGCTGCCTGCCGGTGCCTACCCGGGACTAGTCCCTCTGATGGAGCAAAAAAATATGGTGTTATAGAGCCGGGTTTAATTCTTTAAAACATGCCCGCCCCCAAAATCCCGGTGGGTCCCGGCCCCCTGCCTCCAAAAACTTTTTGTTTACCTTCCTTTTTGGAAAATTGATGAAAATTTTTTTTTCGAATTATAATTATTTAAACAAAAATTTGTGAATATTCCCTCGGGACATAAATTCCAAAAAAAAATAACAAAAAATGTTTATTTTTTAAAACCAAAACCGATACCCCAAATGATCAGCGGGGTCCCCCCGCCGGGGTCCCGTATTTTTTTTCTCGCCGGGGTTAAATTTGCTCCATGCTTTAAAAATTAAAAATATGGTCGGTGTAATGTTTATCTTTGCAGGCCTTCACATCCCGAAGGAGACTTCGGCAAAAAATTTTTTCCCTTTTTTTCCGCGTTCAGCGCCCACCGGGCTCATCGCCTCGGAAGGAAGACGAGGAGCTGCTGCACGCTTGCAGCAGGACGAGCTGCGCCTGGTGCTGTACAACAAGCCGTGAACCGCGGCGTGAGCGCTTCCGACGCACCGCCCCTCAACTCTTCCAGCTGGGGACATCTTCTGCACAACTCGCCCGCGGCGGGAAGTCCCAAATATTACCTTTGGATACAGGGACCAACAGGTGAGCAGAACCGGAAAGGGAAACGCTCGTTCTGCAAGGGTCGATGTCCTCGTCATCACGACCAGTGAACCGGAGCGGTAGCTCAGTGCATCAACCGATGTCACTGCAGCGCCTCTGACTGGGAGGTCCTAGGTTCGAGTCCTGACGCGGCAGGATTTTCGACACTGTTTTTCCCCAGCTGGTCGAATCAGTCGCTGTCTGGAGGAGAATTCACCGCCAGCTCCCCGATCGGGGTTTTCCTTTTCTCCGATAAACTAGGCGAATGCCAGAGTACCTAAAAAACGGCCTCGGACGGCGCCCTATCTTTCCTTCCTCTTCCTTGTCCTATCCTCTCCCTTTAACCCCCACCACAAACTACACTACCACACATGCTGGGAGGCCGGTCGGAGCAGAGCTTGCCTGGCCGGGGCGGTGCCCCGTTGTTGAGAGAGTCCTGGTTGGGAAAACCCTAGCCGACGGTAGGTCGGTACTGATCTTCCCATCCAACGGGAAGATCTCCGCCATCTCCCTAGAAAAACACACACTACATTGACGGGACTAATGACCTAAGCTGTTGACGCGCCCGGCATCACTAACCAACCTATGATTTATTTGAATTACTTTAACTCATACAATTAAATATACATTGTAATAGAGTAAACAAGTTATAATGTTTTCGAGGTCTAAATTCAGTGTCCTCCCCTCAGGTGTGGAACCTGTGCGTCCCCGAGCAGGAGGCAGCCTTCGCCACGATTTCCCTCCCGCGCGTGCGCGTGTTCGCCGAGAAAGCGCACGCCAACGCGCTGGACGCGCTCATCGGGGAGGAGCTGGACGCCGTGTTCGGCGCCTTGCCGCTGCACGAGCGCCTCGTCGCCCGCTACGTGGCGCTGCTCAAGGCGTGGGCGCAGGACGACGCGCAGCGCTGCCCGCTCACGCATTGCTCGGGAGCTGGAGCGCCTGGTGGCGGAGGAGCTGGCGCGGCAGGGCGCGGCGGCGGGCGGCGGCGCGCTGGCCTTCCGCCCCGACGCCTGCAGCCCGCTGCAGCAGCTGCTCGCCAGCCCCGCGTGCCCCGCCTGCACGTGCGCGTGCGCGGGTGCCGAGGCTGCGCGCGGCCAAGGGGTCAGCTGCTGGACGAGCGCGGGGCGGGCGCTGGCTCTCCCTCAGCGACCGCACGCTGCGCGACTTAGCGCTGCGCTAGAGGCGCGTGCGGCGCCAGCCACGTGCTGCTGGTGGACGTGGAGGAGGAGGGGGCGCAAGGCGCGGGACCTCGTCGCCTCCGCCCCAGGGTGGTGGCCGTCCGTCCGCCCCCGACGCCCCTGGCCCCAGGGCTGGGAGCACACGCGGGACGAGGACTGGCGGATGCACCACTGACGGAGCGGGCGCAGGACGCCCCCATGGAGGCGCACATCTCCTTCCAGGTGCGTGGCGCGGGCGTTGCGCGCGCGTTGGCAGCACTGGGTAGCAGTGCTGGGGCGGCTGCAGGTCGGGCGATGCCCTGCGCTGCCTGGCGTCCACGTGGCGCCCGTGCGGGAGACGCGGACGGCGCGCTGCTGAGCGCCTGGTGCGCGGAGAGGCGGCGATGGGCGTGGCCCGCCCGCCCCGCACACGACCCCGCCCACTACACTCCGCGCACCTCGAGCACCCTCCACGCTGCACTCGGCCGTGCTGTGGGCGCTCGACCGGACTCGACCAATCATCAGCGGCCTGCCGCTGCCTTCCTCGAGCGACTGGCCAGCACCAGGGCGGACGGGCAGACAAAGCATGCGAATGGGATGGCGAGGGAGGACACTGCATTGGTGCAAACCAAGAAGAAAGCAACATGTGGTGCAAATGAAGAAAAACAGGTACATTATTTTTAACATTAATCAGGAAAATATGCCATATTTCTACAGAAACGCTAAATTCCAAGAGAATGAGAAGGTACATAATTGCGAAAGCCAACACATTTCTTCAGCATATAACTCATAGTAGGCCGTGTTTCATTGCTATAGCACGATCTCATATTTTCAAAGTTTCAATTTGATATAAGGCATTCGTAGAATGAACATTTCTATTTCCTTCAAACACTCTTTGCTTTCAAAATATCAAACGCTAGGACGGAAATTTGGTTCCTGATTTTTGCGTAACAGTAAAACGGAAATGCTTAGATTTTACGAGAAGCTGAAGAAAAGCAAGACCCCGATAATGAGTGGGGCAAACAAAGAACGTTTATCGTTCTGTTTGATAAGATGGAAGCAAAAATGTCTATTGTTATCAACAGATCTTCGAAACAAGCGCACAAATACATGCGGTATGTGCTGGTTTTGTTTGGAAAAGTTTACCACTTGAAGCCTGTTGTGAAGTAGAGACTAGTTGTAGGCTGACTGAAATCACTGTTCTATGTAAGGACTTAACCAACAATCTGACTCACTTTTATTCACCTTCTGAAAATTACTAACCTTTTCTTCTAATTAATAGTTACATACGTATTTCCTTAGGCCTTGGCAAAAACTTGTATAATTTATATCACTGGCTTTCTGTCGCCTCAATAGTTGGCGTAAACGACGAACTACGCGCCTGAACGCTAGCGATGCAAAACAGCGTACAAGAGTCTGACATGTTCGATTCATTCACCCAAATATTCTTCCATTCCCCTCATTAGAAAATATGCACATTATTGTTATCCTCTCTCTCTCTCTCTGGACTAAGCCTGAGCTTCAAAATAACATTTATTAAGCTTTGGGTACCAAAACCGAAATAGCTGACATTTTAAAGAGATATATAAGTGGCGTGTCGTTGTCAACAACGCGTGCAGCTGCCGTTGATGGTCGCCATCTGTGCAGTTGGACGATCGTCCCCTCGTCGGAGCGCGCGGAGAGGGGTGTGGGCTTATCCGCTGTGTATGTCGCGTGTCGTTGGCAACAACGCGTGCAGCTGCCTGTTGATGGTCGCCATCTGTGAGTTGGACGATCGTCCCTGCCGGAGCGCGCGGAAGGGTGTGGGCTTATCCGCTGTGTATGTTTCGTGTCGTTGGCAACAATGCGTGCAGCGCCTGCTGATGGTCGCCATCATGCAGTTGGACGATCGCCCCTTCGCCGGAGGCGCGGATATGGGTGTGGGATTATCCCATTGTATGTTGCGTGTCGTTGGCAACAACGCGTGCAGCTGCCTGTTGATGGTCGCCATCGGGCAGTTGGACGATCGTCCCTCGTCGGAGCGCACGGAGAGGGGTGTGGGCATCCGCTGTGTATGTCGTGAGTCGTTGGGAACAATGCGTGCAGCTGCCTGTTGATGTCGCCATCTGTGAGTTGGACGATCGTCCCTCGCCGGAGCGCGCGGAGAGGGTGTGGGCTTATCCGCTGTGATGTTCGTGTCGTTGGCAACAACGCGTGCAGCTGCCTGCTGATGGTCGCCATCTGCAGTTGGACGATCGTCCTCGCCGGAGCGCGCGGAGAGGGTGTGGGCTTATTCGATGTGATGTCGCGTGTCGTTGGCAACAACGCTGCAGCTGCCTGTTGATGGTCGCCATCTGTGCAGTTGGACGATCGTCCTCGTCGGAGCGCACGGAGAGGTGGGCTTATCCGCTGTATGTCTGAGTCGTTGGGAACAATGTGCAGCTGCCTGTTGATGGTCGCCATCTGTGCAGTTGGACGATCGTCCCCTCGCCGGAGCGCGCGGAGAGGGGGGTAGGCTCATCCGCTGTGTATGTTTCGTGTCGTTGGCACAACGCGTGCAGCGGCCTGCTGATGGTCGCCATCTGCAGTTGGACGATCGTCCCGCCGGAGCGCGCGGAGAGGGTGTGGGCTTATTCGATGTGTATGTCGCGTGTCGTTGGCAACAACGCGTGCGCTGCCTGCTGATGGTAGCCATCTGTGCAGTTGGACGATCGTCCCCTCGCCGGAGCGCAGGAGAAGGTGTGGCTTATCCGCTGTGTATGTTTCGTGTCGTTGGCAGCAACGCGTGCAGCTGCCTGTTGATGGTCGCCATCTGTGCAGTTGGACGATCGTCCCTCGCCGAGCGCGCGGATATGGGGTGGGCTTATCCGCTGTGTATGTTTCGTGTTGTTGGGAACAACGTGTGCAGCCCTGCTGATGGTCGCCATCTGTCAGTTGGACGATCGTCCCCTCGTCGAGCGCGCGGAGAGGGTGTGGGCTTATCCGCTGTGTATGTCGCGTGTCGTTGGCACAATGCGTGCAGCTGCCTGTTGATCATCCCCTATCTGTGCAGTTGGACGATCGTCCCTGCCGGAGCGCGCGGAGAGGGGTGGGCTTATCCGCTGTGTTCGTTTTGTGTCTTGGGAACAATGCGTGCAGCTGCCTGCTGATGGTCGCCATCTGTGCATTTGGGACGATCGCCCCCTCGCCGGAGCGCAAGGGAAGGTGTGGGCTTATCCGCTGTGTATGTTTCGTGTCGTTGGCAGCAACGCGTGCAGCTGCCTGCTGATGGTCGCCATCTGGCAGTTGGACGATCGTCCTCGCCGGGCGCGCGGATATGGGTGTGGGCTTATCCGCTGTGTATGTTTCGTGTTGTTGGGAACAATGTGTGCAGCACCCTGTTGATGGTCGCCATCTGTGCAGTTGGACGATCGTCCCCTCGCCGGAGCGCGGAGAGGGGTGTGGCTTATCCGCTGTGTGGGTCGTGTCGTTGGCAACAATGCGTCAGCTGCCTGTTGATCATCGCCATCTGTGCAGTTGGACGATCGTCCCCCGCGGAGCGCGCGGAGAGGGGTGGGCTTATCCGCTGTGTTCGTTGTGTCTTGGCAACAATGCGTGCAGCTGCCGTTGATGGTCGCCATCTGTGCAGTTGGACGATCGTCCTCGCCGGAGCGCGCGGAGGGCGCTGCGGAGGCAAGCGGGCAGAGCAGCGGTCGCCACGTGCTTTGGCTGCCTGCACCAACGGGGGCGAGGGCGAGGGCGTGGCCCCGTCGACGCTGCGGCTGGTGTGGAAGGGCAGCAGGGGCAGCCCGGCGGCCGTGGCGCCTTCGGATCCCCGCCAGCGACGCGCGCGCGTGTCCCCACGCGTGCACAAGGCGGGCGCGGAGGGGGACGCAGCCACGTGGAGGCTGCAGGCCGGGCGCTTTGGGGGGAGCCCGGCATGGGCAAGACGCGCTCCTGCAGCGCCTGGCGGCCGAGGCGCGCGCGCAGGAGCCCCAGCGGTGGGCCGTCGTGGTGCAGGCGCTGCGCCACCGACACCTCCTGCAGCGCTTCCGGAGCCTCAAGGTAACCTGCACACCACCCTCTTACACAAAGGACATGATGTAGGACGCCCACTGCTTGTCCTAAAAGACCTCGAGAGACCCTAGCCTGTCCTCATCCTCAAAAGACCCAAAGGTAGACCTCACAGTTCCCCACGAGGCACGTCCCCTCGGTCCTAAAATGACCTTGAGATTGTTCCTAGTCCACTCCTCTTCCTCAAAAGGCCACGAGGTTGGCGCTCTCCCAGCAAAGCACGAGGACGCGACTTCTTGTTCTAAAAGGCCAGGAGATGGACCTAACCTATTCCTCTTCCTCAAAAGTAACCAGATAGCTCTCCCAACACACAAAGAGCGATGTCCGAAACCACTATTATTCCTAAAACGGCCTTGAGATAGACCGCAACTCATCTTTTCCGTCAAATGGTCTTGATTTAGGCTTCAATTACTATTCTTCCCAAAAGATAATGTGATATAGGCTCCATTCTAAAAAATCCACGGGGAGGACATCAGCCTTCTGTTCTCCATTATGAAGGTCCTTGAGGAAGTGTCCCGTTCATCGGTCTTACCAAAATGCTAAGAAATTGGGCTTTTGGTGTTTCTATAAAGACCACTATGTGGTCACCAGCCCACTACCTCCCAGAAAGGACAAAGGTAACCCCAGTCCACTCTTTTCCTAAGTCAGAGGTAGACCCATCTTCCCTTATCTAGATTGAACTCAGCCTCTCCTCTTTCCCGAAGGACTTTGGTTAAGCCTCAGTGTATCATGCTCCCAAAGAACCATGCAGTATACCCAGAGTGCTTTCTCTTACCATTAGGAGATGTAATTTCCAGGCGATTCCTTCCATAGAACTCCATGAAACCACTCCTCTTCTCGGAAAAGTCTCGAAGTCCCTTCCCAGAAAGACCAAGTAGTTTCCCCAGTCGACACGTTTCATAAAAGGTACACATCCAGCCTACTTCTTCCCAAAACCCGAGGGAGACCCCAAGCCCAATGATCTCTAGAACTCTCCTCAATTCCATAACTAGAATGCTATCAACTCGGTTGCATCGTGCAATAAGTGAGCCAACCGGAGAGACTCTGTCGAACCTGACGAAGGAGCACCTGCTGGATCTGCTGCTGGAGGCAGCGGCGGGCAGCGTGACGTCGGGCGCAAGTCTGGCTGAGGTGACGCGGCGCTGCCTCGAGCAGCCCTGGAACCTCGGGAGATTGCGGTGTTTGCGGACGGCGTGGACGAAGTCTGCCCTTCCTTCAAGGACAAACTGCTCGCGCTGCTCAAGCTACTTGTCGCATCGCAGGTGCAGCTCGTGTGGATAGCTTCCGCCCAGGGGTACGTCATCGTGGAGCGAGAACAAGTGAGTCGTAGTGGAGGTGCAGAAAGGGCTTTGTTGATCTTTCGATGCCGTTTTCCCAGGCCCACGTCGCCCTGAGCCGGACCCTGCACTGCGTGACGTCAGCGCTGCGCCCCTTCTCCCCCGAGGAGCAGCGCCGGTTCCTGTGCAGCCAATGGGCGGCGGCCAGCGCCCGCCCGCCCGCCGCCTTCGAGCGCCTGGCCTGCGAGATGGTGCAGGCGTTCCGCGCGGACGCCGGGCGCGGCCAGCGCAGCCTGCTCGACGTGCCGCTGCACGCGCTGATGGCGGCGCAGGCGACGAGGCGCGAGCAGCGCATGCGCAGAGCGCTGGCGGTAGCCTGCTCCCGAGGCAGCGTCTCCCGCTGCGACCTCTTCCGGCGCTTCGTGGACAGAAGCGCGAGATGTTCAGGCAGCGCTTCGGCCTCGACGACGCAAACTTCCAAAACATCTCCTTCGTCGACCAGTTTGACGAGATCCACAGAATTGCGCCATGCTTGTGATGGTGAGCAATAGAAATATCTTTAGCCATTTGTTACTCATTTGCGCGAGTGCACCCGCGCGGTGCTGAGTCGATGGTGCAATTGTGCTGAATACTTCTGGCACCCAGAGGCCGCGCTCAGCCTCGTCCATTCTTAATGATCCGGGTTTTGGTCTGGCGGTGGGCCAAGTTTAAAGCGTTTGTTGTCTTATTGTTCTTGAATTTTCGAATCTATAATACATTTTATTAGCCATGTGACTGAACCAAAAGCCTTATCAAAATCCAGGACAATTCTGAACTGAAATCTAAAGAGCCGGCAACCAAATAAACGTGCATAATTTGTGCGTGTGTGTGTAGTATATATATATATATTATATATATATATATATATATATATATATATATATTCCATGTGTGTGTGTGTGTGTGTATGAACCGATCGTCGAATTGCAGGAAAATAACCCAAGAAGTGAGGGCTAATTATGGAAGATTCAAGACATGGTGGCAATTAGGCAGGATGCATAACGGTGTTGTAGTCTTATTCTGCGCGGTCCGCAGCCGATGCTGCGAAAAAAAGAACATTTTTAACAAACTGAACCATTCATGCCATCTGGTGGCAACAAGAACGCAATGATATTCCAAAAACCTCAGACATGGTCACATGTATGAAAATCGATGCAATCTAGTAGTACACAAATAAATTTAACAGAGCACCGCGGTAGACTAGTAACCGGTATCACCAGGGGAACAGCAATATCCCAGTGACTGAAGACACCGCAGCACTGTGACATGAAATTGCGCGCGGTGTAATAGTCACCGTTAACAGTCACCGTTAACAGTCACCGTCGAATAGTCACCGTTAACAGTCAAAGGATTAATAGAAATATTTTCATTTCAAAATGTCCATGACTATTGAAATTCAATTCAATTATACTTTATTTTCCGTGGCAGGCTCAGGCCATCAGGCCTGCTTTCCCTATGACTACGAAAATTCCATTAAGCTCCTTCTCCGGCGAGCAGAGCAATGATGCATTACTCGGGCGACGAATCATGCCATTTGAATTTCGCAGAGGCTACTTCACTGTTTGCTTTCTTGTAAGTGTATACAGTTTGTCAGAATGAATTTATGAAATATAAAAATGTGAATATTATCGAGAATCTTGTTTCATTTCATGTCCACAGGAACTATTGTGTTTTGTATACTCTACATCAGGTTCAATTTCATATCCAAAATTGTTCCTCAGAGATAGATCTTTAAATAACATCGTGTTTAACTTTTCGAAAAGAATAATTTTCGAATAATATGGGCGTTTTTAGGTAATATTTTCTAAAACGGCTCATATTGTCTTATTTTTCCCACGAATTAAAAAAATCACTCATATAAAATGGCGCGAGTTTATTTGCAGCGAACGCTGAAATTTTAAAAATTGTAGAAAGAATTAACATTGGTAACTAAAATACTGACAATGGAGATTTTTTTAAAACAATTTTTTTCAAAATTAGATCTTTAAAAGTCATGCTTTTTTAAAGTACTTTTCGCGTAATTTTCCATGCAATTGTTAAAGAATTATTTTCTCAAAAACAGCTTTAAATCATCTGCTTAAATTTTTTCTTCGTATGTAACAAAGAACGATAAAAATGGTGCTAGTCTCATTTTCTGCGACCTGTTAGTAAAATCGAAAATTGTAAATAATTAACTTTTAATATCATCAATAAATAATAAAATTTTTGATGATAGATCATTTATTTCGTTATCAGTATCTTCCTTTTGATTTGAAACAGATTTTTATAGTCCAAAATCTTGTATAAAAAAGTTGCTTGCGTGTAATATCTGTTTGAAGTTAATGCAATTTATAATTTGTGTTTCAAAAATGACTCCAATTTATTAAATAATTTTTTCCCGGATAGAGCGTTTAAAAGGATATAGATCTCATTTTCGTTGAAAATTTTGGTTTCGAAAATTACGAATGATTAGTTCTCTGCCTGTCCGTCCCCTGTCTGTGAACAAGACTAATCCCAAACTTTTGTTGGACTTTGCCAAAACCAGTATTCCGGATCCACCTGGCTCGGATCGAGTTTTAAAATAATTTTTTAAATTTTGGAGTACATAACATGAAGACCTTGAAGCATTTTTAACTGTTCCCAAAAATGGCCTCCATTTTTTTAAAATTGCTCTTAAGGATGAAGTGAAATAAAGTTGATATATGTAGGATTTACACTGGTAACACTGAATTATCGAACATTGCAAAAGTTTGAAATCTTTTGAACCTCCCCTCTCAAAAAGATTATTGAAGATAGAGATTCTCTGCCGCTCACACACACACAGAAATAGTTCTTTAAATTAATGTACATATTTGAGAATATTAGTAGTTTTCCTTAATTTAAATTAAATATGATCAATATAACACATTTAATTACACAATTATACAGATGTAAAGTGACCAAAACTATCCTCAGTATTGTGCTTTTGTAAAAGATTTGGAGCCATTTTGGGAAAAATAATGTTTTACAAATTGATTCTGTTTCAGGGATAATTACTAAAATTTTGAAAATTGAACAGGTGCTTCTTTCAAAATATATTTTTGTCGATAAATTTCACTTTTAAGAATAACATCTTCTTTCTTGAAGGAAGACTCGGAAAAATCATTGAACTTATGAAATTTTCAGAGATTTCAAAGAAAATTAGTCATGTTTTTCTTTAAAGGACCTTTACATCATGCGAGGACAATGGAAAATTTGAAGTTGTTCCTGAATAAATTTTGAAATTATAATTGAGTTTTCAGGTAATGTACTCCCAAAATTTTAATATCTGTTTTAAACTTACAAGGCCAGTCCTTTAAATCGATTGGGGATTATCAATTTTCGAGAAAATCAGCTGAACGATTTAAGGTTAGACAGATGATGTAAGAGATGGACAGACAGATGAGCAGATTATTCACTCTGAATAAATTTAGTCAGCTTGATCTCGATCCTTCCTTTTTCGATTTTGGTATTCTCTCTTGAAACTGCTTTAAAAGATACATTTCAGCATAAATCCTTCCATTAGTTACGGAACGTTTAGGGTGATGTGATGATTCTCCTGGTTTGTCATCAAAGTATTTTGTTTTTGAAAAATATAACATTTTCAAAATGTAATTGATAGACCTGAACCATACACGACGTACATGAAGTTATTTATCTTCAATTTCAAGAAATAAGATATACATATTAGATTACGTCATTCCTATTATTTATATTATTATACATTGTTTTTCTCGAGTATTTACGATTTTTATTGACTTTTGTGTCGGGTTAATAACCAAGACACAGGTCAATTCATGTTTCGTCGCAATTTAGAATTTTCGAACAATCCTGCATGTGTTTAAGATGATCGATTTTTGCATAATTTTATAGGTATATTTTGGTATTTGAATACGTTCCAGATTTTTATGGATGTTATTTGGTATAACTCCTGTGCACGAAATGACCAGAGAAACAATATGAACTTTCTGGAGATGCCATAGTGCCTTGACTTCAGCTGCTAGTTCTGTATACTTTGTTATTTTTTCTGCATGTGCTGTTTGGAGATTAGCTGTTTGTGGAACAGTTATGTCAATCAGGAGGTCAATCTTTTGCCGTTTGTCTACAAAAGTTATGTCTGGTCTGTTATGGTGAATAGTTTTATCTGTAATAATTTCTCTGTCATAGTACAACTTAAAGTTTGAATTTTCAAGTACAGTATCTGGAACATATTAGTAATATGGGCAGGTTATTTCCTGTAGGTTGGATTTCGCTGCCAGTTTCTGGTGAATGATATTTGCAACTTGATTGTGCCTATAGGTGTAATCTGTATGAGCCATTAATTTGCATCCTGATGTGATGTGCTGTATGCTCTCAACTGCTGTATGGCATTTTCTACATTTGTCATCTATTGTTTGTTTGAGGATATGCTTCCTGTAACTTCCAGTGTTGATCACTTGATCCTGTATGGCGACTATGAACCCTTCTGTTTCTGCCAAACAGATTACCGTATTTTAGCCAAGTGTTTGAGGCTTTGAGTCTACATGAGGTTGGTTGAGATCATTTGCATGGCGTCCATGGAGTTCCTTTCTTGACCACGTGTCTATTTTGCAGTTATTGTCTGTAACCTCGGAGAAATGTCCAGCTGTTTGTTGTTAAGGTTAGAGAGGTTAATTTAGTATCTGCTTGAACAATTGCAGCGTGTAGTTCTGAGGTTGCCTGTTTCTCGTAATAAAAGTTCCTTAATGAATGTATTTGTTTGTACATAAGTTCTTTAGATCTATTAGGCTCTTCCCTCCTCACTTCGTGGGAGTGTCACTCGTTCTATTGCGCTATTTGGATGGTGATGTCTGAATTTTTCAAAATTGTGCGGTAAGTCTCGGATGTCTTCGAGATCTGTGTCGCTCCATGGTATAATTCCAAATGAGTACGTGTATACTGGTACTGCAAATGTGTTTTTGCTTTACCATGTTACTTACCTGTTAATTTAGTTTTCAGAGGCAGTGATTCTTGATTTGTACAGTTTTGTAAGTGATTGTTTGATGTGCCTTGTCTGTGATTGCTGCTTGATCGAATCCTAACTACTTATATATTTCTTCATCGCCCATTGCCTGTATTGTCGTTTGATCACTGAATGTGCTGTCTATCTTCTGTAACTTTCCAGTTTTGTCTAGGTGAAGCGTCTCCATTTGTCAATACAAAACTCATATGAATGTCTTCAGAAAAAGTTCGTGTTTTTGAAGGAGATATTGAAGCTGTCTGTCTGTTGAACTGTAAAGTTTAATGTCATCCATATACATCAGATGTGATATGGTGTGGATAGTCATCTCATTTTACTGAATTTGAAGCCATAGTGAGTACTGTTAAGTTGTGTTGATAGGGATTTAGAGCCAGACAGAACAACAATGGGCTTAAAGAATCTCCTTTTAAGATTCCCGCTTAATTCTGATCTCTTTGTTGACATTGTTAACTCTGCTGCCTTAAGGACAATGTTGTTCTCAATGAGTCATGATATGTTCCAGAAAGTTGATGATGGTTTCGTTAATTTTGTAAATGCGGAGAACTTCAATAAGCAACTGTGAGGAATGCTATCAAATGCTTTCTTGTAGTCAATGTATGCCAGGTGCAAGTTTCTATGGTTTTATGTGCTTTTTGAGAATGACCATATCTGTTAGAAGTTGTTTTTCATCCTTTATGTAATCGACTGCAACCTTTCTGTTGTTCTGCCATTATTTCTGTCCTCAATATAATCTTAGATTTACTTGTAATGCATGAAGTCAAAATTTTGTACATTGTGGGAAGGCAAGAGATTGGGCGGTATTGAGATGGGTTATGTGTGTCTCTACTTTTGAGTTTCATGTGTGTAATGCCTTTGGTTAGAAATAGGCATGTCTTGCTGTTAAAGACTTGTGTGAAGCACTGAGCCAACTTATGGTGAAGCTTGTATACTGCTTGTACCAGAAATTGTAGATATGTTCTGGGCCAGGAGCTTCCAGTTGTGGGTTTTGCAATATTATTATCATTATTATTATTATTATTATTATTATTATCATCTTTATTCACAGTTTTCCTGGTACATAAGGCGGCCATACAGACATTATGTTTTATCAAAGCATGACAACCATCAATTATTTCATGTAAACAATATAACAAAATAATAATATTAATAAGAGATCTAAAATAAACTATATACATATCAAAATAAATTATAAACAATTAATTCAGAACCCCTCATTATTTCCCAGAAATTTACTCACTAAAGAGCAAGTACTCAGAATCACAGATTTTTGTAGATTGATAATGATGTTCTTCTTAATGGATAACCGCTCAAGTGAACACTCTGTCTTCGGATGATTCCTGTTGCTGAGAGAACTATGGGAATGGTCTCGGTCTCCCGGACGTTCCATTGCTCCTTTACGATATGTGCCAGCTCCCTGTATTTCTGGATTTTAGTATTATATACTTTGGTGAGATTGCTTGTTTCTACGACTGCTATATCAATAAACCATACTTTCTTCTTGTTTTTATCCAAAAATGTCATGTCAGGTCTATTGTGGTGGACTGTCTGATCTGTCAATATACTTCTGCCCCAGTATAACTTATAGTTAACATTTTCTATGACATTTTGTGGATATACTTGTAGCATGGTATGTTATGTGTTAGTGCTAACCCATAGATTTTCACAAGCTGGGTGTGGATAATTCGGCGACCATATCATGTCTTTGCTTATATTCTGTGGGAGCCAGTATGCTACAGCCTGCTATGATATGTTGCATCGTCTCATGAGATTGACCACAGGCACGACAGTTATCGCAGGGCATCTCCGTGTCATTGATGATATATTTGAGGTAATTCTTTGTTGCAATAACTTGGTCTTGGATTGCAACCATGAAACCCTCCAGCTAGGAACAGATATCCGATGGTGAGCCCTTGTACGACATAAAATGCTTAATGAATTGTCTATCTCTGAGGATATCTCATGAAGTGCCTTCTGTTTCAATCTCCACGTCAAAGGATGGTTGTCTGAGGTCCATATCGTGTTCAAGCTGAGAGCTGGTAATTGTTCATTGCCTCCTTGAAAACGTGTGAAGCTGGGATGTTACAGCTTTGTTTCGAAATCTGCGCATATTGATAATCTATTTTGTGTAGACTCTCAATTTTTATTATGCCGCGACCTCCTCTTACTCGGGAGGTGACTTTTGAACTGCACTTTCGGGTGATGATATTTGTTGCAGGTCAAATGAACTCTGATTAGTCTCTCCAATGATTCTGAGATCAGTTTTGGACCATTTGATAATTCCGAATGAGGATGTTATTACAGGTATTGAATACATATTCACTCTTGAGTAAGATTTCGTGAATTCAATAAGGTTTTCAGTATGCTTCAATCTTTTCACAAATTCCACTCGTAATTCTTCCTTAATTTTGGTGTCATGACTCCTTATTTCGCTGAATACCAAGATACTTATAGAATTCATCTGTTTCAGTGCTGTTATCGTTTCCTTTGACATGGTTTCATGCTGAGTATCATTGATAAGTTTGCCCTTCTTGATATGTTGGATTTACATTTTTCAATGCCGAATTGCATCCCTATGTCGGCGGAGAATACTTCTGTAACATTTATAAGCTGTTTCAGTCCTGGAGAGATCCTGAGTACAATTTAATATCATCCATGTATGCCAGATGGTTCACTTTACATTTTCATGGCCTCTCAGTTCATATCCTGCTTCCATATTTTCCAATAATCGTAAGAGGGATTGATTGCTGGCAGAACCAATAGGACTGAGACTGTCACCTTGATAGATTCCTCGTTGTATTTTCAAACTTTTTGTAATGTGTCTATCAGTGTTTGCTGTTATGTGAACTGTTGTACGCCAGTTATTCATAGTGTACTTGAGAAAGTATATAACTGCAGTATTGATATGTATGTTCTCAGAACGAACAGAAGCCAATCATGTGAGACCATGTCGAAAGCCTTTTTATAGTCGATTAAGCAGGTATGAAGATCGCGTTTCTTGTCACATGCCTGAGACATAATGACACTCTATCACCAGCTGCTCCTTGTATCGCAATGAACCTCAGAACAACCTTCCTGCGTATTCGAGATAATGTTTTGTTCACAATGTTGTTCGATAATTATTTTTAGACAGCTGGTTATGATTTTATAGAATGCATTTAAGCATGTGATGGGTCGGCACTGTCCAGGATCTGTGGAGTCCTCGTTTTTGGTTTCATAAAGGTGACTCTTCACACAGAGCACTTGGCATTTCTTCAGGTGTTTCAGATAACAATTTATCAGGGTTAGGATTCTCCCATGTAAGCATGTTCATCTTTATCCAGAAATTATGAATCCGTCTACTCCTGGATACTTCCAATTATGCAATCTCTGAATAACCCTCTTCACGGTATCCATTGATATTTCGAGATTTTCATTTCCCTGATCTCTCTGTAGTGCTAAACACTTCATTCAACCATAGCGCATCAGAGTTGAAGTGGCCTTCATTGACCATATTTTAGCCCAGTGATTTTCAATAGCTGTTTTTTCGGTAGTCTTTCTGTTTTATCTTCTCTCTTCAGGTTTCTATAAAACATTTTCTGGTTTCTGGTGAAATTTTGTTGTCTGTTTCCTCTTCAGGATTTTGGTATAGCGTCGTATTTGCTGAGTATACACACTAAGTTTTTGTTGTTTTATTATTATTATTATTATTATTATTATTTACATTGTTTTTCTGGTATTCACCGGATTTTATTTGAGTTTGTGTCGGTTAATAACCAAGACAGAGGTCAATTCATGTTTCGTCGCAATTTAGGAATTTTCGAACAATCCTGCATGTATTTAAGATGATCGATTTTTGCATAATTTTATAGGTATATTTTGGTATTTGAATAAATTCCAGATTTTTATGGATGTTATTTGGTATAACTCCTGTGCACGAAATGACCAGAGGAACAATATGAACTTTTGGAGATGCCATAGTGCCTTGACTTCAGCTGCTAGTTCTGTATACTTTTTATTTTTCTGCGTGTGCTGTTTGAAGATTAGCTGTTTGTGGAACAGTTATGTCAATCAGAAGCCAATCTTTGCCGTTTGTCTACAAAAGTTATGTCTGGTCTGTTATGGTGAATAGTTTTATCTGTAATAATTTCTGTCATAGTACAACTTAAAGTTTGAATTTTCAAGTGACAGTATCTGGAACATATTAGTAATATGGGCAGGTTATTTCTGAGGTTGGATTTCGCTGCCAGTTTCTGTGAATAATATTTGCAACATGATTGTGCCTATAGGTGTAATCTGTATGGGCCATTAATTGCATCCTAATGTGATGTGCTGTATGCTCAACTGTTGTATGGCATTTTCTACATTTGTCATCTATTGCTTTTTTGAGGATATGCTTCCTGTAATTTTTAGTGTTGATCACTTGATCCTGTATGGCGACCATGAACCCTTCTGTTTCGCCAAACAGATTACCGTATTTTAGCCAAGTGTTTGAGGCTTTTGATTCATGAGGTTGGTTGAGATCATTTTAGGCGTAGACGTTTCAACCAAACATTGTCTACATATGGCGTACAACAAAAAAATGTTTTCCCCACATCGGCTGACCGATCATCATGAAACTAGACTCATCTAATTATTTTCACTTTCACTTTGTTGTAACCCTCCAGTAGATGCTTCTGTAGCACAAGACGATCCTGTAGCGCATCAACGTCCACACTCTTTATATATATATATATATATATATATATATATATATATATATAATAAAATTCAATCATTTTATTATTTTTCCTATTCTCATATTGCACGTACCGGCAGAATTTTCATACGTAATACGTCACAGATTACAACACAGACGAACTCACGCGTCTGCAAAGCACGGACCGCGCGCGAACTTTTCTTCCGCCTTCCTTGCCAATCGTCACCCTTTGCTTACACACACACACACACACACACACACACACACACACACACATATGCGGCTCAAGCTATAGCTCCCGACTGATATCGCGGCATATGTGGTAGTGTAGAACATATTAGTATATATATATATATATATATATATATATATATATATATATATACTAATATGCAGCTGGGGCGGTGCCTCGCTGGATACTTGGATGGGAAAGAATGGGTGGGAAGGCCGGCGGCGGATTTCGCCATACCGCGGGGGAAAATCACCGCCACCTCCCAAGGAAAAAACATGCACTACACTTACAGAACTAATGTCCTTAGCCATTTAAACAACCAGAATCACTAACAATCTCTCTATTCACGTATTGCATTACGTAAAGCATCTTTTTTGATATTATGTTATGTAAAAAATTGCTGAACACTGTGCATGTGTTATATTATGTTAGAGCAGTATTCGTGAAATCCGAGTTCGTTAAAATATTTAATTTATGCACTGATATTGAAGAGTATTTTGATCTTCCTGAACAGTGTGTATGACTAATTGGAAAATCAGTTTTTGTTAGCAATGTTGCTGTAGAATACTACTAGTATAATTTAAAACACAAATATTTGTCCGCGAAATAAGCGGGTTGTTTGAGGAACCACTGTCCTGCAAAGTGAAATTTTTTCAGTTGTATCACTCTCTCTGTACGCTGACGACATCTGCACCACCTGCATGCATCCTCTGTTTGTCCTACCTCCGCCCGTATCTCCTCCTCCCTCCCATACACACACCGCGCTGCGCACGTTGCTCCCAAATATTTGGATGCAGAAAAAAACTGTATTGATGTAGTGTTGCGGCATTGTGGGCAGAAAGTGACCTTTACCCCTTTACAAATATTTTATTATCAGTCAGGTCAGCAGCTTCTAGTGACTTTCCAAACATCATATGAAATCTTAAATCTATACAATCCGCATTTATTGATTTGAATCCATTTGATAGTGGCGGTATGAGAGTTTTTTTGTAATTGCATTTGTAAACCACTTCGTTTTAAAATCGAGTAGCTCGTATCGGAAACATAGTTGCAGTGTAGTATGTCAACCATGGATGGCATGTTGCATAAGATATTTCGGCACTAAGGGTCATAAATTGCGAAATTAAATATAGAACATTCCATTTTTTACTCACAAGTTATAAATTTTAATGTCGGAACTTGCGTAACAGGTGGAGAGAATCTTACTGAGTGATATCCCAACGACGAGAAACGCCTTTGATATGATTTGATTTTTTCGTGTTTCCGGGCACGTCAACTGATTTGGTCATTAGTCCCGTTAGTGTAGTCCATGTTTTTCTCGGGGTATGCGCGGTGATCTTTTCCCGCTGGATGGCGAGATCCGGCGCCGATCTACCGTCGGCTAGTGGGGTTTCCCCCTAACCAGGACTCTCCCACCAGCGGGGCACCGCCCCAGCCGGAAACAAACTCTAGAAATCGACCGGCCTCCCGGAATGGTAGTGTAGTGCTTGTTGGTGGCATGTGTGTGTGTAAGGGGAAGTTAGGACAAGGAAGAGGAAGGAAAGATCGCGCGCGGTCAAGTGGCAATTGGGTAGGTACTGCTCCGGCATTCGCCTGGTGTTGATCGGAGAAACCACGGAAAACTACCGATCAGAGCAGCCGGCCGCTAGAATTCTCCTCCAGACAGCAACTGAATTCGACCTAGCTGAAGAGCTAGTGTCGAAAATCCTGCCGCCGTGGGGAGTGGGAACCTAGGACCTCCCGGTCAGAGGCGCTGCAGTGACATCAGTTGATGCACTGAGCTACCGCTCCCGGTGAGAAACGCCTGTGTAAACATCGCACGCAATTTACATGTTTACAAAGGGAAAGGACACAAAAATATTGCAATTTTTGATAATATTCCGTTCTTGAAAAATTATATAAAATTCCAAGTAAAGTATTGGGCACATCATGAAAAAAATTGGCTCGCGAAAATAATAGCTTCCCTGCCGCAGTTCTAGGTTGTCAGCGATGCCTTCAACTGCTTCATTTTTCATGAAACAATTAGTGTGTACTGTGCAACGCTCTAATGTCTATGTCGTCAATGCTCTTCGGAATGTTAATCACTTCTCAACAATTTTGTTACATAAAATTGTGAGAACAATTTTACCTGCCCGGGATTCGTTCCTGAAATTACACAATTATATTTCAATAATGGTCAAAATGAACTCAAGTGCACTGTAATTTTAATTATTAATTGCGGCTTAATTGCTTCTTTAGATGAACTGCAACGGAACTTAAGCCAAATTACGGCAGAATTTTATAAAATCCTTAAGAAACATACCATACTTTTCTGAAATCGCTTGGTACTTCGTCAAGAAAAAGAATATCTCCATTGCAAATAATAATCATTTAGATATAATATAATCTAATAATAAATGTAATACATTTCAAGGGTAGTAGAGGGATCGAAAATGTTCACTTTGGCCAATGAATATATAGAGATAAATTGTATAAAACGATGGTACTTCCATTTATAGATGGGTCATTACGCCCTGAATGTGAGACCACCCTGTGAGTAGAGACGTTCGCCATATTCAATAGATTTTCTTGAATGCATCAGAACGCAACCTGCTGAACATCTTTGCAGAACAAGTCTCAAAATCAGAAGAAAATATCGTTCTTGTAACTCCCTTCTATGAAATTTTTAACTGTATGTTCTTTTGGGAAAAAGATCATTTTGCGACTCCTCTACATGCCCTAGAAGTTTGTAGCATTTATCCTAAGACAACCTGTATATGACATTAGTACATGTTAGATATAAGATGACATTGCCATTTTCACAAGAGACCCGCCCCAACTACAGATCGGTTTCTCGACATCACATCGCAAAGTTATATTTTATTGGCGATTGAAATGAGCAGAAACATCGACAATATTTTTAAAAAATATTTGCAAATTGAAATATTTGTTTAGACAGACAGACAGACACACAGAGACAGAGAGACACTCAGCTTCTCAGTCATTCATGTCGGTGAAATCAATCTCCATCAGGATTTTATCCAGTTTCTATGTTACTTTGAGCAATTGCTGATATTATATGTTCATTCATCAGGCTCCTTGTTTTGCTTGTGGATATTAATTTTGCTTCACTATCTGTTCATGATTTCTTCAGGTCAGTTGACCATATAACTATTCAAATCATTCTCCATTAATCCTCTAACGGCAGCAAGCCTATTCCCACTCTAAGGGCTTGTTAGGAAATAATAGCCAAAATATGTAGCTCATTTGCCATTGAACATAGATTTATTATTACACATGAACACATATTTATTTTATTTTCGAACTCCCCACAGCGTTCTTTAATACCAATACTTATAATTCAGAATGAGTAGAGAATCTAGAGCTAAAATCGTGCACAGATTGCACTTCTTTTAGTACGTCATCCAAAATTTTTTTTTTTATTGGAAGAGATGGATCAGGACTGATGTCATTGCAGTCCCCCTGTCCCCGGAGGTCCTAGGTTTGTGTCCCGACGATTGCAGGATTTTCGATATTAGCTTGTCAGCTAGATCGAATTCAGTCGCTGTCTGGAGGAGAATTCTAGCGGCCGGCTACTCTGATCGGTAGTTTTCCGTGGTTTCTCCGATCAAGATCAGGCGAATACCGTAGCAGTACCCTAACGAACGTGCCACGGACCGCACGCGATCTTTCCAAACTCTTTCTTGTCTCATCCTTACACCTTACACACACACACAGTAACATACACTACGCAACCACCAATGACGGGAGACTTCTCGGGAGCTTAGAGCTTGTTTAGGCTATGGCGCTGCCCATGTAGTGGGAGATACTTGAAGGGGGAAACCCCGCTAACCGACGGTAGGTCGGCGCTAGATCTCGCCATCCAGCGGGGGAAGAACACTGCCACCTCCTGAGAACAAGCATGCACTACACTAACGGGACTAATGATACTAGTTGTTGACGCCCCCGGAATCACTAACAATCAATCAATTTAACTGTTTTTTAATAATAGATAAAGAAATGACAATACCCACTGTGAGCTTCCCACACTCGTCAGGCCACCGCTCTACCCACATCGCGCCACATCCGCCGGGTCGTCCTGGCGACATATCGCCCCCACGCACGAGGCTGACCCAGGGTCAAAGCGAACGGTCAAGAGCGACGGTTCTTTCTCTCACACGCTCCTCCACAAATATAGGAAAACAGAACTAGAACAGAAAGTGGGCGCTATGTATGTAAAAGGGCGTGCACAGCAAGATTTAAATTGCTATTTAAATGGTCCAAAGGTGAGAAACGTTTTTATATTCTTGAAGAGGAAAGATTGGTGATTTTTTAAGAAAAAAGAAACAAAAATCACTACCATCTGGCCTTAGCTTGTCTATACCAATTTTTGAGGACGAATTTAGTTTTATGTGCCTTATGTACTTTAGAGAATGATAAATGTTTTTAGAATGGGTGGCATCGTGGACTCGCGACTCCGTCCGTAGCTGTGCATTCGTGGCAATGGAAGCTTGAGGAAGAGATGGGGGTACTGAGAGTTGGGTGGGGACAGGGTGCTGCTATAAGCGTTTCGTTCGGCAGAGTCCGCGGCTATTAACTAAGCTAAGAATACTGACCCTTTCATCTAATTTCATAAATTAGTTTTGTTTTGCATAAATATTTTTTAAATAATCTTATTTTCGCGTGAGCACAATTGTATCTTCCGTTATCAACGTAAGAGTTGTATTAGGAAAGGATTAAAATCCCGATGCGTGCAAATCGGTTGTACACAAGCTGCTATAGTTTTCCTGGTTCAAGAAATACGTTAGAGAGGTAATTCGTACATACATGCCACCCCTTCTAATTCATAACCCACTGACCGTCACTAGGCCTTACATCTATGTACTCGCAACACTGCCAGAGTCTTACAGAATCTTGAGGAATGGGTCCTTTAGGTCCCGTAGTCATCTATTAATAATTGACAGGATGATTGTATTGTATTTGGGGGCTTATCAAGTTTCTATGATCTAAATTCCGCAAGTGTAGTGCATGTTGCATATGAATGGCAGTGTCCTCCCTCGATGGATCATGAGAATACAAATTAATAGTAATCGAAAAGAAAACGGTTTTAATGCAGTTTTCCATTTCAAATAAACAATTCTGTGCTCCATTGAAAATGAACGGTGTACCATTGACTGATGTTAAGGCAACACATTTTTTAGGTCTCTCAATTCAGTCAAACCTTAAATGGAACGTCCATTTAAATGAATTGAACATAAAATTAAGTTAATTATGCTACGCGTTCAGAATTCTTGCAAATTCAGTCAGCCTTCATACTGTTACTTGTGTTTATTTCACGAATGTTCATTCCCGCCTGAGATAAGGCATAATATTCTGGGGAAATACATCTTATAGCTCCCAGACTTTTAGATTACAAAAACGAATTGTACGAATAATAACCAAATCCCACCCAAGTGATTCATATAAGCCTCTCTTTATTAATCTAGGAATTTTACCATTACCTTGTCTGTTTATTTACGAATCAGTGGTTTTTGCCGAAAATGACCTGCTTAAGGGTGGTAATAAATTTTCTGACAACGCCAATGTCTATAACTATCACTCGATCATATAATCATATCCATCAGGTGACAGTATCAGCAGCTCATTACAAAAAATTTACATGTACAACACTTTGCTAGATGACATTAAACGATTAAATTCAATAGAAAGTTTAAATCTCCAAAGTGAAATCGTTTCTGCTGCATAACTGTTTCTATACAATTAGAGACTATACTGAGCATCACAAGAAAAGTAACATTAATTTTAACAGTGATACATAATGCATTATTTACCATTTGGACTGTATAAATGTCTATAAACAACCCGTATCAAGTATTGTACTACTGCCTCCGGGTCAATGACTCCCATCTCGATCAGGTTTTTCGTCCAGTTTCCCTGATCCATTGAGCAAATGCTGAGATGGCCCCTTGTTTTGCTTCTGGACATAAATGTAACTTCATTTTCTGTGCACGTCTTTTAGAATTTAGTGGAAAGTACAATTATTCAAATTATCGTTTCCATGTTGTCGCGGCAGAAAGTATTATTCTGAAGGACAGCATGGATAAGAGCCAAAATTTATTGCCTTTTTATCCTTGAAATTTATTGGGATTTTTTTTTGTGAAATGTGCACACAATTCACATTTCCCCATAGCACGTCATACGCAGTTTTAACTGTTTTTTACGTAAAATAAATAATAAAGAGCTGGCGCTGACCGAGATGTCGGCTTGCAGAGTCTCTCTAGGTATCTCACCTAGAATGGTACTGCTTTAGTTGGGACAAGCTCCAAAATTTTCACATATATTGTGGTAACAGAGTGCGTGCATGTGTGTGTGTGTGTGTGTGTGTGAAATGTGCACACAATTCACTATTTCCCCATAGCACGTCATACGCAGTTTTAACTGTTTTTGACGTAAAATAAATATTAAAGATCTGGCGCTGACTGAGATGTCGGCTTGCAGAGTCTCTCTTTCTAGGTATCTCACCCAGAATGGTACCGCCTCAGTTGGAACAAGCTCAAAAATTTTGACCTATATCGTGGTAACAGAGTGCGTGCATGTGTGTGTGTGTGTGTGTGTGTGTGTGTGTGTGTGTGTGTAAGGAGAGGGGAAGTATGAGAGAAAGAGTTCACGCGGTCCATGTCTATTTGTCAAGGATTGCTCAGCAATGTGTCGGCTTTTGAATGAAAAAATCACAGAAATCTACTGATCAGTGAAGGACGCTTAAAAAATGGAGCAGATCTGATTTTCATTGAACTCTGAATATTTAAAAACTGAAAAAAAATAATTCGTTGTAGCACCCCTAATTTCGTCATTAAAACACCCTCGACCGCAGAGCTGACGTGCCCGTCACACAGTACGCGATGTGCGTTGTTCCAGGACGTCTCGCTCGTGTCACGTGCTCTTCCGCATCACGACCTCTCCCTGCTCTTCCCCTCTGCTGCCCTTGGCCAAATCGGGTTACGTCGCGACGAGATTCGATTTGTTTTTCATTACAGCACTGTGCTGTGTTAGCGCTAACGGGGCCACTGTCAGGGGGCAGGGTGGCCCCGCAGTTATTCCAGGGAATTGCTCCGATGCTTCCCGAAGATAAACGAATCTCTCCCTTTATCGCTTATCTCCTGGAGTAACCGTCATCGTACCTCTCTCCGTGCCGTTCGGAACCCGGAGAGGGGATTTTGAAGAGGCGTGCGCATATTTACCGGTTCGGATATGCGACGCGTACACCGAGGGAAGTGAATTTCAGAATCTGAACAAGCAAAATTACTGTACTCTCGAGAGCATGCGGGGTTGTGCGTCTAATAAATAACTCACGATGTAATATGCACTTGACATCTAAAATATTGCGATGAGTTAATCTATGGCTAAAGTATACCCGACTGCGGAGAAAGTCTCTGCCGTTGTATTTATGGAAAGTGTGCTCGTTGTTGCTGCTGCTGATAGTACATCTGTTTTTAAAATGCATGTAGTCACGATGCGGAATGTGTTGTAATTTGTCAGCGTCGGATTTATTCACGATGCGGGTGAGATAAGTTTCAAATAGCACAGCAGGAAACATAACTAGATATGGGAATTTTTGGGTTCTCGAATCATAACAAAAATATAGACTGCGTAAACAATCATTGCTTAAATACTTTAATTCAAAATCTGTTTTTACTAAAGTTATTTCTAGTAATGTTTACAATATCCTATTTATCTTTATTCGAATTTAAGTATATGCATTTGTATTTCTTTAACAAACAACACATATTATATACAACAATTTTACTTTTAGCCCAGTTTTTATGTTTCTTTTTTATTAAAATAAATCTGGAAAATGAAAGTGTTTCTTCCAAATTATTGATCATGATGAAAGAACACAAGATTTACAATAGATTCTACTTCGGTTTTCTTTTAAAATGATAGGCTGACACATCATTGGCTTAACATGTATAATGTTTTATCAGTAAAGCAAAGTAATTCACATGAGCATAATTTTCTTTAAACATGTTTTATTTTTACACAAGTTGCACAACAGTGCAATATCTTTATATTTCTCGTTTTTCGAAAATCATTTTTAGTGAACTTCATGTTTGTATTTCGGGGTGATTCAGTTTTAAATCAAAAGAATTGAATACTCATTTTAAAGTTTACGTTGGAAATTCGTCCCGTTGCGCAGGGCGCTTGAGGCAACTTCAACCATCAAGTGGCAATTTGCGTCCCTAACGATCAAAAGGTTCTGGGGCCGATGCAACATAGTTCCGAGATTCCCTGGAGTAGTTTGGAAGACGCCTGTTGCGCATTCACAACGAAGACATCGATTGCCTGGCGCCGGAAATGCCCCGCGCCTGCCTGGCGCGGGAACTGAGAGGCGCCCACTCGCGGCGCCCGCTGCACGGCCACGCCCACTCCCCGAAACGCCCTTCGGCACGGCGCTTCGCACTTTGCGTTCGCTTCCCGCCCCGCGCTTTGGCATACTGCGCGTGCAGAGCTCCGCCTCTCCACGCCCCATCCTGCCCCGTCTTTCCCCTCCCCTCCTCGCCTCACCACTTCCTCCCCTCACTGCCACCGGGAGCGGGAGCTCAGAGCATTAACTGTTGTCACTGCAGCGCCTCTGACCGGGAGGTCCTAGGTTCCAGTCCTGACGGCGGTAGGATTTTCGACAGCTTGGTCGAATTCAGTCGCTGTCTGGAGGAGAATTCTAGCGGCCGGCTGCTCCGATCGGTCGTTTTCCGTGGTTTCTCCGATCAATACCAGGCGAATGCCGGAGCAGTACCCTACCAAACGGGCCATGGACCGCGCGCGATCTGTCCTTCCTCTTCCTTGTCCTATCATCTCCCCTTACACACGCACTTACACTAACATGCACTACATTACCACATATTCCGGGAGACCGGTCGGGAGCTTAGAGCTTGTCCCGGCTGGGGCGGTGCCCCGCTGGTGGGTAGAGTCCTGGTTAGGGAGAAACCCTACTAACCGACGGCAGGTCGGCGCCGAATCTCGCCATCCAGCGGGGGAAGATCACCGCCATCGCCCGATAAAAAACACGGACTACGCTTACGGGATTAATGACCAAGCAGTTGACGCGCCCGGAAACACGAAAAAATCAATCAATCAATCAATCAATCAATCAAACCCCTCATTGCCCCGACTCTCCGACCACCCCTCCCCTCCACATCCACTACTTTCTGCTCCTTCTCATCCACCCTCCTGACCCTGCCTTTCCCCTTCTCGACCCATCCTTCCTCTCCCCTACTTGCCCCTCCTCGTCTCACTGCTTTCTGCCCACTCTGCTCCGACGCTTCACGCCCTGCCCCTCCCCTCCTCGTCCCACCACTCCTTACCCATTCTGTCCCATCTCTCCACGCCCCGCCCCTTCTCACCCACCGCGCAGTCCCTGCCCCTCCGCTTCCCGACCTATTAATCGTCTCCTCTGCTTGCCTCTCCACGCGTCACCATTTCCTGCTCACTCTTTCCCTCCCCTCACCGCCCTATCCTTCCCTGCCCCTAGTTGCCCCTCCTCGTCACACCACTTCCTGACCCTCCCCTCATCGTCCCGCCACTCCCTACCCATTCTTTCCCGCCCCACCATACCCCGTTCCTTCCCACCTACCCTCCAGTCCCTGGTCACCCTACCCCTCTCCTCCCCGCCTCATATCTCCTCTCCCCTACTTGCCCCACCACGCCTCACCCCTTCCTGCTCACTGTGCTCCGACTCTCCACGCCTTGCCCCTCCCCTCCCCGCCAATACTGCACCCACCTGCCCCACAACGCCCAGCCCGTAACGTCCCGTCCCTCCACGCTGCATCCCTTCTCAGCCACCCTCCAGTCCCTGCTCATCCTACTCCTCCTCTATCCGCCCCCCTACTTGCCCCTACACCTCTCACGTCTTGCCCAACCTTTTCCTTCCTTCTACGCCCCACCCCGCCCTCCACACTCTGGCCACTCTGTTCCGATCCTCCATACTCCTCTCTTGTCCGCCACGATTCTCCCTGTCCCGTCCCCCCTTCCCCGCCATATTCGTCCTGTCCCCTACTCGTCGTTTCCTGCCCTGACCTTCCGCGCTCAGTCTTGGGCCACTGTCAGTTACAGCCCCAAGGCCTGGGACCGTCGTACGGTCCCTGCTTTGCAACCTATGATAAGTTTCCAAGAATTCAGCATGTCCCCCTATGCGGATTTCACTGTCTTTAATGCTCTCTTTCATACCGGGCGAATGACAGAGTAGAACCGGCCACGGAATCTCTGAATATTCATCATATCGATCAATCAGACTCCGTTATCCCGCCAGCCCCCATCCCTTATCTCGCCCTGTTTCTTGCTTCATGCCTCATCCCCAGTCTTCCCCGGAATATCTGCCTTCGTTCTCGCCGTTGCCAACCTAGTTCTCTCACATATTGCTTCCCAGATTCACCGCATCGTTCTCCGACCCGTTCTCTCTCATGATCACTGTGTAATCCTCACTCTTCTTCACCGCTTCGTTGTCCTACCCAATCCATCCTAGATTACCTTATCCGTTTTCACCTTTTCCACGTTTTCTGATCCCTTCTCCTGTTCTCTCACCTCAGTTCTCATTCTATGCCTGGTGTCATTGTTCCTACCTGGAGTCCCCGCTTCAACTCTTTCTCTGTTCCCCAGTCTTCGTACCTGCCCCCAGTACTAGTCCGCTCATTTAGAGCGCGTTTATTGTCTTTCTAGCTCCCTTTCTCCATTCCGTCCTCTATTGCATTCCACTCTTCATTACCTATCAGCGGTCGCGCCACCCCAATTACTTCGACTTGTCTTCCGCCAGACACCTTCCAGCTTTGATTTCTTGTTCGTTCCCGAACGTGTTTCTAGATCGTGTCCTGTGTTAGTCTACTACTGCTTGCATGTCTCGTTGTCCGTCATCACTACGCTCGGGTTCTCGCGTCGACTCCGTTCCTTTGCCCGGTCCTTCCTCCGCACAATCCATCTTTTCCTGCCCCCTTCCCATTATCAGTTCCTCACTCCACGTTCCTTCGCAACTCCTACTTGATTTCCCTTTTCGTCCACCCCCGCTGCCTCCTTGGCCCGTCGCCGTCTCATTTCCCTGTCCCCGTCCTTCTACTCCCCCTCGGCTCCACCCTTTCAGATGCGAGTAACTTTTGCTCGACTGGCGACACCTCCAAAGCAATTTCAATCCTTTAATCCCGGCGACGCGACGGCTTTCGCGGAATGTAGCCACTCGCTTCTCCCCACCCCTCCCCCTACCACCCCTCCCCTCCTGGCCCTACACTCCCCTCCCTTCCGTTCCTTCGTACCGCTTCGCTGCGTTCTCGAGTCCCTCCGCCAACCCAGCGCCCGCAGCCCAGCCTCCGTTGCTGCGATCTCCTCCTTCCATCCGCCGCCATCTGGCGCTAACTCCTTCCACCTCAGAGCGGTTCTTCTCACTCGTTTTAGTCTTCTTTTATAGACGAACACGTGCGAGCTAGTGGTTGTCTTGCGTCGCTCGAGTTACCTCGAAGATCAGTTGCATCTTGTATTTTTTTTTCTTTTACATTGCCCCCTATCTTGCCGTGACAGTAATCTGTATATATTCAATGTACGCAGAAATTGAAATGAAATGATGCAGCTTCTGGCGATATGAGAAGTAGCTTTGGTGTCGTTTGATGACACTTGACAAAAACACAAAATAAAAGAAAAAATAATTTATTTTCATTAAATAATGAAATTGATTATGTGTTTGGTATGAATTTGATTATGTGTATTTTCATACTGTGCGTCGGCAACTGAATTATCATAATCAGTCCGTTACTGTGTACGACGCAGCTGATGTCATGCGATAGCATGGCGCAAAGGAAGAGGCCGCGCACTATTAAATATTTGCTGTTTTCGTATTGAGTAATGGAACAGCTTATATTTTTATATTCTTCGTTTGAAAAAAATGTACTGATTATATACCATAAAGAAACACTTTTTACTGCAGTGTTATAGTGAGTTTTTGTTCAGCATAATTTTTTTCTGCTGCAGATCACTTGTAAGTTTTTAATGCTCTCAATAAATAATGATGTTCGATAGTTTTGATGACGCGAATAGACCTGAAGTTCCCAAAGAAGAGCCCAAAATAGACGAATATTTTGGACTGTGAGATTTCTTTATTCGAGAACCGTTTAACAACAGGGATTTTTTTTCTAGGGTTTTTTTCAGCCAACAACCTTTTACGTCCTGATGGACGCATATTCGACCATACACTAGACAAACACACTTGCGGGCTCCTCTGATCTGGGGTCAGCAGAACGCGAGGCCCTCCGCGACAACACATACAAAGTCAAGGGACAAACAAGCATGTCCAACGCGGGACTCGAACTCGCGACCCTTCTCGCTCTTAGCCGCCTCAGCCATCCAGGTCGGCACAAGGGATTTACTTTGTAATATATCATCTAATTGCTTGAGTTCCCTGGTTGTGGCATTCATATCTCAAAATAATTTCTCAAATTTATCACATTGTATCACTAACATTCTCTCTCTCTCATCTTACTTCTATCTTTCACTTTGCTTTTGTTCACCGTAAGATTACCTTCAGCCACCTGATCTTGTATTACCATTTTCATTTCTGAACACTTGATGTTTTGTTTCGTTCTTTCCCGTTTCGATGTTGCCTCCTTTCTCCACGTGACCCAGCAAACACGTCTTCAGACTAACCGCCATTCTCAATTTTTCACCACCCCATCCCGACCTCCAAATATCTCACATACCACCAACCGCCGTCCACTCTTCTCCCCGCCAGCTCATCTCGACTGGCTGACCGCACTGCCCTCCCCGCCCATCACCCTCACCACCCCGCCCCGTCTGTCCCATCACCCCCGCATCGCCCCCCCCTCCCCGTTCATCCTCCCCCTCCCACGCGCAATAATGAAATTGCTTCCTTTCGCAGGCCCGAGAGGCCTCATAAACATTTGATTCCGCTGTAGGAGCGTCCGCTAAAAGCGGCATTCAAAGCGCCGTAATTGGATTTCAGGGCTCGCTGCCGAGAGCTGAGAATAGTTACTGGTCTCGCGAAGAGAGGCCGTGCTTCCCTGGTTTGCATGCCGAGGCGACGTAGCTCGCCTGCCGCCCCCGCCCCGCCCCCACCCTCCCCGCGAACACTTGTCGGAGCACTCGCTTGCGGTGCCTGCACACCCGCCTCTCATTTGCTTACGCGCGTGCTAACCTCGCTTCTCTCTTCTCAACTTATCGCCTCTCGTTCTCCATCTGCCGCGAGCTCTTGTGCGTTTTCGCTGAGATGCTTGGTTGCTTTGTCCTCTCTTGATAGTTACCTCTCAATTTTCCTCGTCTCTTTACTTTCGTATTCTCGATCTCTGGTTGTGCGGTTTTGATTCTTCTTTTTCTCAGTCTCTCTCCTCGATTTCATTGTTCACTTTCTCGCCTGCTCTTCTTTTCTATGTATTTAGCCTGTCGCGGTCGTATCTGCGTGTAACTTCGTTTTTGTTTTCTTATCACTCTTCTTAAAAATCTCTTCTTTTATTCGCTCTCTCTCCCCTCTGCCCCTTGTTCTTTCTCTTCCTCTGCCACCATCCTTTAATTTCATTATGTTCAGCTTCCACATTTACCTACTCCCGCCTTCCCCTTACAATAACAGAACACTCTCTTGGAGTCCCTGCTCCTCTCCTCCTCTCTTTTGCGTTTGGCTATTTACCTGCTTTCTCTGCGTCTCCTTCCCATCAGCTTATACGTATCTTTTACGTATTCGCTGAGTCGTTTTGCTATTTCACCCACTTATTCCCTTCCCCTCTTTTTCCTAATTTCTTTCTTTTTTTTCCTAATTTCTCGCCTGGTTGCTTTCTTCCTTCGTTCCTTCCTTCCTTATTGCTTTGTTCCCCCTCCTCGGTTTCACTGTTCACATGTTCTAATTTTTGCTCTTTATATATTAACTCCTTTGCGATCTGATATGCACTTTCCTCCGTAGTTTGACTTTTCCTTCTCATATTCTCTCTTCCCATGCCTTGTCTCCTCCCATTTTACTTTGTTTCTGCACTTTCCCTGCTTCTCGTTCCTTTTCTGTTGTTTCCTGCTTTTCTCACATACACTCGCTGGCGAACGATGTTCTCGTTCCCTCTTCCATCAGCCCCCATTTTGTTTTCCTTCTTCCAGCATTCCTTTCCTTAATTCTTTTCTATCTTCCTTACCCTGCCTCCTTAAATTACGATACTGATAAAAATTTCGTAAATTTGATCACCTACCGTGGGGTGCTGTTACCTTTTTTGTTTGTTTGATGCTTTTTTTGTTTTCTTGTTGTTTTTGTTTCCGTATTTGAATTATACCTGCAAAACTATGTTTTGTTCCAATGTCGAGATGTATATGAACATCAAAGCTAATGTAAAATAATGAATGCCAGGCCTACGCAGAACACTGAAGTTGGAATGAAATGTTTATCCATTAAAGTTTTCAATTTCCATATTTTTGCTGAGTTGAAAGAGAGCGTTGAATGAAATGTTATGACTAGAAACTGGATTATAGAAAAAAAATCCACAAGTTGAAGTTTCCTCGTGAAGGAAAAATCATTTATAAATTCAATATACAAGCAATATCATTTTGTTTCGTAATGGAAACGTGATGAATGCACTCAAAATAGAGCAGCAAAACCGCATCTTCAGGTTTTATCTACGTTTTACTAAGTTTACCTTATAATTTTATGTGAGATGTTTTTATTTTTTGTATCATTGTTTAAACGTCATAAGGAATTACGTAATTAACTACATTCTCCCTTTTCTACTGTCACCGGCAGCGCTCGATCGGTTGGGCTTTTCAAGTTCTATAAATTGAGAATGCGTGGAGGAGGAAGGATGTTGCAAAAATAATTCAGAATTTAGCGATAGGTTTATTTCTGGTCCAAAACCAGGAAGTTACACTGACAAAAGAAAAGCTGGGTGAGAGAAATGACTATCACCCTACCCGTTGAGCTCAACAGCCAAATTCTTAAAATTAAACATAATTTGGGCCATGCATGGCCTCGCTAACATTAACACAAATAAGAAAAATTAAAATGTTACAGAGTGTCTGCTTGAAGAGCAATCTCACCCAGTTATGTACCCAATTGCGTGGGTCTAGGACATGCCAATACCAGTGATTGCAGTTTGATCTCATGAGCTGCCAAGGAGGAGTCGGCCAGGCAGGTCAATGGCCCCTCTAGGGCGTCTGGAGACAATGATGGGGCGTGTTCTCAAGCCAGGCTGCAGGTCAATGGCCCCTCTCTGGGGCGTCTGGAGACGGCGGTGGGGCGAAGTTTCCTGGGCAGGTCAACGGTAGCCCCGCCGTGCCCAGGTCGACCGTCTCCTCCGCTCATTCACGAGATACTTCGCGTGACATATTGGCCAGCCCAGACAGAAGCAGGCCCATGAGCATGTAGGTGACTGGCCCCGATACACGGTGTTGTAACGCTTCGCGATTGCGTCGGATTAATGTTCGTGAACGCTCACAGTTGTTCACCGCGGTTGGGCCAGATCTGCTGCTGTCCCTTAAGCAATCTGCCGCACAGCAATCGCCTCGGCAGTCAGCCCCATTCCCAGAACGCAGTCACTTCGCGACCCGTGGTGCTCTTTTTCTACAATACGTCTAACACTTTGACGTCTTTCCAATCTTCCTCTTCACGTCTTCGCGCAACACCATGACTCGCCTCCCCATCTGATTACCCCTTCTTAAGAAAACGCTCCCTCCCATGTTCCTATAATTCTGGTGTGGTCAAAGTATACCACGTTTCTAAATTTCTCTCGCCCAATCACCATGCAAAGGATCTCTGGAAATTTCCACAAGATTAAACCCGATGATAACTTGGTGAACTTATGCTAATATTTTAACAGCACTGAAGATTTTGCTTAGATAATGAACAATAAGGAGTATTAGAACTTGTAGCAATTCAATCAGGTGAATGGGGATGGAAAGAGAATGGATAAAAAGTGTACATATTGGTTTATGAGAAGAAACGACAAGATACGGATTTGGTCGGTAGCAAGAAAGAAGATTGGACGAGGTCCATTGCTGAAGTCTACGGGGAGACATCCTTTACCAGGACAGCGCCCAAGATTCTCATGGATAACAGGTTCTATAGCGTATAGTAAAGGTCATGACCAAAAAGAATGTTATACTTTATTTCTTTTAAAAGAAGTTACTAAAATTTATAAATAAATTTGTTATTTTCTATTGATGATAACTGATTATCGTTTGCAGTCACGTGCAATCCAGTAGGATATTTCACTTTTGCATTGCGGATTCCACGCTTCTCCGTATGGGGGGGGGGGCGAATTATGTAATCGTAAGTATTCACGATTATTTCGGTAAAGAACCCGCTGACTGGGTCAGCAACGGAGTTATAATTAAATTTGGGAGCTCATTCTCGTAACCATTTCCTGGCGCCCATATACTTATTAGAAATTCGGAAACAGGTTACAGGAATTTGAGGGCAGCAATACGGGTATATGGATGAGTATATTTCATTATCATATGCGATTAATCCACACCAAACTCCTTGAAGTCTGCAAAGAGACCATTGATGCATGTATTGAGCTGGTGGTCATTCATATTTCTAGCGATATAGAAGCCAGATCCTGATCAGCATGTCCACACTACCAACATTAATAATTGAGCTACAGGAGAAGACAAATGAAATGTATTCAACTGAGAACTATCTGAAGCACGTTGGTCAAATAATGAAGAAGAGGTGGTCATTCTATGGACCGATTCTAAAACTCGTAAAATCCACAAGGAAATCAATGAATTCTTTGCTCTTAAAACTTATGCAATGTTTTCTCGTCGGGAGCAGGTCATTCTTTCGCGCATTCCATGAGGCCACACTAAAGTCTCTCATAGTTATATACTAAATAGCCAATCCCATTGGGCGATTGTTGCAACAAAATTCTGAATACTGATCACATCATCATGGAATGTTCTGAATATAATTCCATAAGACCCAAATATTTTGACGCTAAACATTTAAACACCATTTTCACAAACTACACCTTTCCAACTCAAGGTAATAACTTCTGTAAAAATAGGTATTCTAGATTTAATTTGACCTTTTATATATTGTTATGTGTTTTTGTCTTTATGTACATATTCGATTCCTATTCTGTAATATACCTTCTTTATAATATTTCTAAATATGGATACTGCTGTATCCATTAATTGTTGCTTTAACGAGTGTAATAATGTAAAAAGGTTCCAAAATGTATCCTTACATGTAAGATTATAATTGATGTAAAATTCCAATAAGCATTGCTATAATTATGTAACTAATAGAGTCGTTAATAACCTCTGCTGTTGATGCGACTTAAACGAAAAAAGAATGTATTTACATTTTGGCACGTGGAATACTCATGAGCTGAAAGTCGTAATGTTTATATTTGTTTGTATATAACAATTTATGCTGTTCTCTACAATTTATATTGTTTTCTTATATATTTAATTTCAATTATTTTTCACAATTTCATACACAATTTATATGTCAATAAGTGGCTTCCTAAAAGGGTGGGGAGGCATTCTCCGGGGAGGAGGTTATGATCTGTACTTTTCAAGTTCCGCTTATTTCGCCTTAAAAGGCGCACAGGCGGCGGACAATTTTCGAAGGGAGAGGTATTTCTGGAAGGTTAGCAAAGCTTTCTCCTTATTCCAAAGTTCAGGATTGGTCGGCAGCTGACTCGAGTAGATTTTATTTAAGTATGCAGTAACTTCAAAGAGAAATAAAAAATTTAGAATAAAAAGAAAGTTAGAGGAAAACAGCAACAATTTTCACCGCAATATATGCGAGCGTTCTGGTCGCCCATCCACTCCGCCCCGTTACGCACTTCAAGCATATGCTTGTAACGGATAAACTAAGCGAGCCATTGCTAAACAGCTCGAAGAATAGACTTGCGTGGTGATTGCGAAAGTATTGACTGCGAAAAAGATGGGAGTTGTCAGATGCTAATTTTATAAACAATTACTTATCTCGAAAACGAAAAGCGATAGCACCGATCGTATTGTGGAATTACATCACGTTTAACGGCAGTTTAGGAACGATACATTTGATAAATTTATCTGTGAATGCATCCTGCAAAGGATGCAAGGATGCATTTAGCAAGATAAATTTGATAAATTCAAATTTGTAATCCATTTCCAATATTTGCAATTTTCAGTTGGGAAGGTTCCATGATGTCTCAGAACCGAAAACTGCGAATGAACAATTTTGCAACAATTAACAATTTATAAAATTCCAAATGTGCGCCATGTGGCCTGGGGCACTGCAAATTGTCTCTGAGGTGATAATTTCCCAAAAATGACAATTTTGATGAGAGATGCAAAATTATTGCTAAATACTTAGTTTAATTGTTGCTAAAATGTTGAATTTCGTAAACATTGATATTTGAAGATCATTACTTCGCCAACACTTCCCGCCCCAAATATTTTTCCGATGCTGGCGCTGCCTTCGCACATTTAATTTCTTCGTCTCGGTTTCGTAATATTTGTTCACATGCTTAGCCCTGCAAGTGCACACTTATTTTTTGTTACATAAACTACACACTGGTGTCTCACGAACCCCAAAGACCTATAATATTACAAAAGATTCAGAAAAGTGTAAGAAATATAGTGTTACTACCAGCCTGAACTGAAACTTAGTGAGGCTAGTGCTCACTGTTATAAGCGCTGAACGGCTTGAGTATTTTGGGCAAGATGGTTTATAAACTGCACGTTTAGCAGCTGATCTTTTGTTTCGCAGTAAAAATTTGATTTCGGATTATGAAGTAAATTTAGAAGTTTCAAAAGTGGAACGAAAATGCCGTGATAGTTATAATGATAGATGTCACATCAAATACTAGCTTTGTTTTCGAAGCGAGAAGATATTTAAAAGAAATATGTTAAAGTTTCCTCCCAGAAAAGGAGAAAATTAAATCAATGATTATATTTGCGTCAAGCATTTCAAGAACGAAAACATTTACGCGAAATGTGCTAAGTAGTGTAATGGGCGTGAAATTTGGCGAGTGCCAATCAGGTGTGTCGGTGACTGGCTCTGCTTGTCAAGAGGTGCGGGCGCTGCGGCAGCAATGTCACCAACAATTAGATTAAGTTTGGTTTGGTTTGTTTTTTTCGTGTTTCCGGGCGCGACATTAGTCCCATTAGTGTTGTACATGTTTGTTTCTCGGGAGATGGCTGTGGTCTTCCCCAGCTGGATGGCGAGATCTGGCGCCGACCTACCGTCGGCTAGTGGGGTTTCCCCCTAACCAGGACTCACCCACCAGCGGGGCACGCCCCACCCGGGACAAGCTCTAAGCTCCCGACCGGCCGCCCGGAATATGTGTTAGTGTAGTGAATGTTAGTGTAAGTGTGTGTGTAAGAGGAGAGGATAGGACAGGACAGGTCGCGCGCTGTCCATGGCCCGTTTGGTAGGGTACTTCCAGCATCTCGCCTGGTTGATCGAGAAACCACGGACAACTACCGATCAGAGCAGCGGTTGCTGAATTCTCCTCCAGACAGCGACTGAATTGACCTAGCTGAAAAGCTAGTGTCGAAAATCCTGCCGCCGTCAGGACTCGAACCTAGGACCTCCTGGTCAGAGGCGCTGCAGTGACAGGACTAGTGACATCAGTTGATGCACTGAGCTGCCGCTCCCGGTAACAATTAGATTAAGTATTATGTTTAAGATAAGTTTAACGAACACCAATGTAATGCGAGGCCTCACCTCGGGATCCTCTGAAACAAAGCAAGCCAATTAAATTGAAATATTATTATTATTATTATTGTTATTTCGTACTTTTCAGAAGCATTGAGAACCATTCATCTATTATACAATATGGCAAGTCTGTAGGATTAAAGCTTTTGATAATCCTATTTTTGTCAGACCTGAAGCAAATCGGTCCGTCACCACTCCTGTGGCTGAGATGATTATTGGCACCATTTCAACCTTACTCAGTTGATTTCTGCTGCCTCAGGATTTCTGCTGCCAAATTCTGGTATTTTGAAATCTTCTCCGATTCTGTCTTATTCAGATTTTTGTCAGTGGACAGCCTACATCTAAGATTGTTGCATACTTTTATATTTTATTGATAACTACTATGTCCAGCGATTATAATCCAAGTCTTATCAGTGACAATAGGCATATCCCAGTAGAGTACTATTTCACTATTTTCTATAACCGGTGAAGGTGAATATTTGTAAAATGGTGGAGGGTTCTCAATTAGTCTATAATTTGATGCCAATTGTCTATGGATTATTTTGGCTACTTGAATGTGCCTCCCTAGATATGCAGTGTTGGCAAGAACTGGGCAACCTGCAATCACATGGTCGATGGTCTCATTTGGTTGATTACATTCTACAGACATCTTTTATACTACCTTCAGTATGTGTTTATCATAATTGCGTGTTTTTATTACTCATCCTGAATTGCTATTATAAACCCTTCAGTTTCAGGAAATAAATATCCATTTCAACCACAGGAGAGAAGAGACTTTTTCAACTGATAGGTTATTTAAGAGATTAGGGTATTTTCCATGAAGGTCTTATTCTTCCAATCTGTCTGCATGTTACATATATGGAAACAATTTCAGTGTTGGTTTAGTCTTCTGGGATTTAGAGCTGAATAGTTTGATCTACAGCAACTACATTCTTCAGTAACACACTATCCGAGGCGTGAAAGTACATTCGCATTTTCTTTTCTTGTGACCTGCACAGATTGAAGATATTGTACGCCACAGCAAAACTCGCCCACACATCGTCCATGAAACATTTGCAATTGCATCATAAATAATTTTGCCATGGCGGCAGTTCCCCTCTGGTAACTCTACACACACACACTCACATATATACAAATAAAACATAATACTTTCAGTTTAAATGATTTAATAAAACAAATAAGTATGACTGAAGTTTTACAAACTAAACACCTTTTCCCTTTCTACACAAACAAAAACTTATAAAGTAGCAACACATTAAATACACCTCATCTCCATGCACATGCTCCAAAACCACGTGGCGTGGTGAGAAAATCACATCACTTACGCCAGCACTCGTAAGAAGTGCCCGGTTTTACAATTGTGAATGCAAAACTAAATTAATGAATTCTAATGCATTGAAATAACCAGTTTGGCCTTCAACGGCCCGGTTTACCACCCAATCAAGGCATCTTGGCAGCGCATTGCTGCTCGTGGCGCTCACCACTACCTGCTCCCTCAACAGTTCAGCTCAAAGTGAACAGGCCCGGCAGCGGTGCTGCAGGCCGCGTGCCCTATGGGCAATGGGGGCGAGATCACTGCCTACCATGCACACAACAAAGGGCTCGTGGCTGCCGACTCGTGTAGTTCGGCAGCCACCCGCAGACGCGCTGCTACTGATCAGAACCCCAATGTGTGCACATGGGCGTGTGCAGATATTAAGCAGGCCTCTACCTCCTTGGTTTCTGGGAAGATAAAGCCTTTCGACAGCGCTCTTGGGATGATGTATTCTGAATTTTGTGGTTCGAGAAGTCGTATCCAGTTCCCGAAGGTCTTTGTCTGAATATTTCAGGATACCAAAGAATATGTCAATACTGGACAGCATAGGATGTTAATAGCACTTATTAGATTCCTCGAGTACAATTTTTTGTTCATCAACTTTGTGATTCTTGATTTGTACCTTTCCTTGAATATCGACTGCATATTGTGTGGTTCACTCGTCTATTTTGTTGATACCAAGGTATTTATATGTCGTGGTACAAAATCTGTCGAAAATCACAAGTTTCATCAGGTACTTCGACTAATTTACCATTTTTAGGTGTATTTCGGCACATTTATCAAATCCAAGGACATAGCAGTGTCTTCACTAAATACTCGCGTCACATACTTCAGCGCGTTCAGGTGGTTATGACTCCGGCAACAGTTTAAGATCATCCACAAATAATAAATGGCTGATTCGGGAGGTAGGATCTCAGTCGAGTCTGTACCTAGACATTCCTTTGTTTAGAAGCTGTGATAGGGGTTTATAGCTAAACAAAACCATAGAGGGCTCAATGAATCGCCTTGAAATATTCCTCGACGAATATCAATCCTAATTGTACAATTCTCTAAATTAATCTCGTGCACCAGTTTTTCATGAAGGCAGCGAGCAGGTTTACAACCTTTGTATTAATTTATATATTTTCAAAATGTGATCAGCCATTCATGAGGTACTGAATCAAATGCCTCAATAAAAATTGTTTTATTTCAATAAATATTCTTTTTAAACATTTTAGAAAACATTTACATTTTGAATTGTCTAAATGCTCAGTAACCTTCACCTTCAGGAGATGTCATTGTTATGGGCCATAATATGATTTAATGCTAAAACTACATCTTGTGCTCAGGATGAAGACCAGTTTTTCTTCATGTCATTCATTTTTTGTTTTTATAGGCAATGCAGATGTATAGGATTTGGCAGATACATAAATAATTGGAAAATGTAGGTTTTTACTTCAAACATAACTCAATATAATAACATGAATATTCTTGTGAATGATAAAGTAAAATAAAAGTAAAGAGTCACAATATGATTATTCGAGACAAAATAATTGTTTATATATTTATTCTTGACATTTCATTTCAATGGATGCATGCAAGAACTCGATATGTTACATATTTTAAATGTTGAAATACAGAGTGTAAAGTGGCTAAATGGTTAATGTTTTTCAGATTTTGAGTACAAATCATTTTATTAGGTAGTAATCTATTAGAGAATAATGTCTACAAATCATCAGAAGGTTGTTTTACAAATATGGTGTACACAACAATGTTTACTACGTTTACGCAGTAGAGAGAAATTGTGTAATGCTGCGCGAATAACGGTGAATTTTCGGCAGAAAACTTTATTACAAGACCCTAGCAGCGAAAAAGTGGATAGATCCAGTTTCTAATTTAGGGGAAATCGTCTAACACGTAGTGTAGCCAGAATCTATATTTTGTGAGCCCTTGATCAGAGAAATCGAATGATAGCAAATCGTCTGTCTGTCCGGTTTTTGTGTATTTTGGCGACAAAGATAAGTCGCCCGCTCAATTATTTCATGTAAACAATATAATGAAACAATAAGATGAATAAGAGAAATAAAATAAACTATATACATATCAAAATAAGTTATAAATAATGAATTCACATATATGCTAAAAACTATATACAGATCAAAATAAATTATAAATAATGAATTCAGAACCCCTCATTTTTTCCCAGAAATTTCCTCACTAAAGAGCAAGTACTTAGAATCACAGATTTTTGTAGATTGATAATGATGTTCTTCTTAAGGGATAACTGCTCAGTGAAACTTCAAGGTCTTCGGGATGATTCATGTTACTGAGAGCACTATGGGGATGGTCTCGGTCTCCCGGACGTTCCATTGCTCCTTTACGATATGTGCCAGCTCCCTGTATTTCTGGATTTTAGTATTATATACTTTAGTGAGATTGCTTGTTTCTACGACTGCTATATCAATAAACCATACTTTCTTCTTGTTTTTATCAAAAAATGTCATGTCAGGTCTATTGTGGTGGACTGTTCGATCTGTCAATATACTTATGTCCCAGTATAACTTATAGTTAACATTTTCTATGACATTTTGTGGGATATACTTGTAGCATCGTATGTTATGGGTTAGTGCTAACCCATAGATTTTTTACAAGCTGGGGGTGGATAATTCGGCCGACCATATCATGTCTTTGCTTATATTCTGTGGGAGCCAGTATGCTACAGCCTGCAGATATATGTTGTATGTCTCATGAGATTGACCAAGGCACGACAGTTATCGCAGGGCACCTCCGTGTCATTGACGATAAATTTGAGGTAATTCTTTGTTGCAATAACTTGGTCTTGGATTGCAACCATGAAACCCTCCGTCTCAGGGAACAGATATCCGATGGTGAGCCACTTGTACGACATAACGTCTACATTTGAATTGGCTATCTCTGCAGGATATCTCCCATGAAGTGCCTTCTGTTTCCATAGTTCAATCTCCTCGTCAAAGGATGGTTGTCTGAGGTCCATATCGTGTTTCAAGCTGAGAGCTGTGTAATTGTCATCTGCCTCCTGGAGAACTGTGTGAAGCTGGGATGATACAGCTTTGTTTCGGAAATATTCGCGCATATTGATAATCTGTTTTGTGTGTAGACTTTCAATTTGTATGATGCCACGACCTCCCATCTTCCTCGGGAGTGTGACTCTTTAAACTGCACTTTTCGGTGATGATATTTGTTGCGGGTCAATTGAACTCTGATTAGTTCTCCAATGATTCGAAATCAGTTTTGGACCATTTGATAATTCTGAATGAGGATGTTAATACAGGTATTGCATACATATTTACTGCTGCAGTGAGATTTCGTGAATTCAAAGTTTTCAGTATGCCTTTCAATCTTTTCACAAATTACACTCGTAATTCTTTCTTAATTTGGTGTGTATGACTCGCTTATTTTGCTGATACCAAGATACTTATAGAATTCATCTGTTTCAATGCTGTTATCGTTTCTTGACATGGTTTCATGCTGAGTATCATTGATAAGTTTGCCTTCTTGATACGTTGGATTTTACAATTTCAATGCCGAATTGCATCCCTATGTCAGCGGAGAATACTTGTAATATTTATAAGCTGATTCAGTCCCTGGAGATCCTGAATACAATTTAATATCATCCATGTATACCAGATGGTTCACTTTACATTTTCATGGCTTCTCAGTTCATATCCTCTTCTATACTTTCCAATAAACGTAAGGGGGAATTGATTGCTAGGCAGAACCAATAGGGACTGAGACTGTCACCTTGATAGATTTCTCGTTGTATTTTCAAACTTTTTGTAATGAGTCTATTAGTGTTTGCTATTATGTGATTGTTGTACGCCAGTTATTCATAGTGTACTTGAGAAAGTCTATAACTGCAGTATTGATACGGTATGTTCTCAGAACGAACAGAAGCCAATCATGTGGATCTGTCGAAAGCCTTTTATAGTCGATGAAGCAGGTATGAAGATCGCGTTTCTTGTCACATGCCTGAGACATAATGACACTGTTCTATCACCAGCTGCTCTTGTATATCATTGAACCTCAGAATAACCTTTCTGCGTATTCGAGATCATGTTGTTTTGTTCACAACGTTGTTCGATAATTATTTTTAGACAGCTGGTTATGATTTTATAGAATGCATTTAAGCATGTGATGGTCGGTACAGTCCAGGATCTGTGGAGTCTCTGTTTTAATTTCATAAAGGTGACCCCTTCACACAGAGCACTTGGCATTTCTTCAGGGTGTTTCAAATAACAATTGATCAGGTTAGGATTCTCCATGTAAGCATGTTAATCTTTATACCAGAAATGATGTAATCCGTTAATCCTGGATACTTCCAATTATGCAGTCTCTGAATAACCTCTTCAGCGTATCCATTGATATTTCGAGACTTCCATTTCCTGATCTCCTCTGTAGTGATAAACACTTCATTCAACCATACCGCATCAGAGTTGAAGTGGCCTTCTATTGACCTATATTTTATGCCAGTGATTTTCAATAGCTGTTTTCCTGGTAGTCTTTCTGTTTTATCTTTCTCTTGGTTTCTATAAAACATTTTCTGGTTTCTGTGAAATTTTGTTGTCTTCTTTCCTCTTCAGGCTTTTGGGATAGCGTCGATTCGCTGAGTATACACACTAAGTTTTTGTTTGAGAATGTCAATGAATTCAGATATGTATCTATTTTCTTCGTTGTAATGCGCGTGCTTGCCGTATTTTCCCTGGATTATAAGTACTTTTCTCCACATGCGCTTCATTTTACTTCCTTTCTGGAAAGTTTCGAGGATCGCGATATGTGATTTAAGATATTTTATTATTTTTTCCAGCCGTATCTTCTAAGGTGGTATCCAGGTTGGGTGATTTGGCGTCTGGCGGCCTCTACAATCTTCCGCCGCTTAATTTACAACTGTCAATGCTATACAGCAGATGATCGATTAAGTTGGTCATACGTTGTAATTAGTTCAAGTTCGTTAGAAGTATCTTTTCATTTGCTAACTTTATCAAAAGTGCTAGCTTTTTTAATTATGTTGCTTTGGTATCTGTGGTCTACTTGAGGATCAAGTCCTGGCTTTTTCCTGCTCGTATTGTTGTTTGAACTGTTAATTAATTCTTCGTTTTCTATTTTCTCACGAAAGTAGGAGCTAGTTTGTAGTTTCATCTGGCTGTTGAGCTGTTGAACTTCATTCTGGGTTTGAGGTTCGTAGATTAGGGTTCAAGGAATCTGGATCATCGTTCTGCTGTATTCCTGCCTGAACTTCAGCCTCAATTTCTTGCAATCGGATAGGGGGGACATATTTCCCGGATCTGTATATCAGTGCCCTTCGATCGGCGACATTTTGCTCTGTAAGATGAGAAAGTTGAGGGTATTGCTGGAGACAATTTCTATGTAGTTCTTGCCGGTAACCAATACAATCTGTTCCGTTACGGTAATACGGAGGAAAATTCTAACAATAGTTTCATTCATGTCTGACGTCCATTGTATTCTCCGTCGTGGCAGGCCCGCTTGAGTGGTCCGGGTAATGTTCGGAAGCACTGTCAGCAGGTGCAGCTGACTGCTCCTGGGTGCTGCTATCGTCGGCTGTAGTGGTTCGGGTGTCCCGGTATTGCCCGCCTGTTCAGCATCACACCACTAGCGACTTGCATTCTGTCACGCCAGCGCTAGCTCCAGTCGTGCCCTGGCGCTCACCAGGCAGCGGCCTTCCTTCCAAATTGTTTTCGTTATTCATTCTCCATAAAAGATGGTTTGCATTTTATGCCTCCTGCCAGGCCCAACTGTAGCCTTACTTATTCAGGCTGTGGAGCTGCTGTTGGCCATTTAGCTGGTTTCTCCACCACCTCTCTAGGTCCAAATCCAGTTGGTTGATCTGTTTCATCCTGATGGGCCTTCCTAGAATTACCTTCGAGTATCCCCACAGGACCCCATCTCTCATCAGTTTTGCGGGGCCCCTCCGCCGAAGGGCTAGTTACGCAACCTTGAGTGGGTTTTCCGCACGACTTAACAGGGCTCCCATGAGAAGGGTGAGAATGGAGTTGGATGTGATTTCTTTACATAGATTGTTACACCACATCCTTTGAGCCCAGTATTATTATTATTATTATTTTATTATTATTATTATATTATTATTATTATTATTATTATTATTATTATTATAAATATTATTATTATTACATTTATGTTATTTCGTTTCAAATTGCGTTCTTTAATTGTGTTAAATGAGAAAACGAATAGATGATTTCGCTTTGTTAATAAGATATGGGAATAGAGAGTAATGACTTAAAAACCGGATAACTTGATGTATATTGCACTGAAATTGCTGTGAGTTAGAAAGAAAAGAAAAGGGACAGGAGTAGAACAAATAAAGACTACATCCACACACACACACGAACGCACGCACTCACACACACGCACATATTGCACCGAACCCGGTCTCCCAAACCTACCTGTGCTTACCTGGGCTCGTGTGGCCGGCTAGTTCAGGAAGCATGTAGATTCTAGAAATATGGATGGTGGACGGATTTAGATAGATAGATAGATAGATTTATTAAAGTTCGCTTTGAGCTAATGCTCTGGCAAACATTATTACAATTAGATATACAATTACAAAACTATAACGAATATTTACAAATATAATTACAATTAGAATTAGAGATTAATATCCTAGTTATAATTAATTTTGAGTTATCTATATGTTGACTTATAGCTTTTCTAACACTTCACTTCATTTCACTGCGCTGCACTACACTCCCTCCTCCTCCGTGCCCCATCACACTACACTTCACTCACTTCACTGAATAAGAGACATGACTATATTATAATAATACTAACGATTATAATAATGAAACTAATAATAATAATAATAAAATAATAATAATAATAATAATGATGATAAAAGTCCCAGTGCTATTAATGATGACCTACATAGAATTAAGTATATTTTAAATTTCACTACATTAGAAGGAAGAGTCTCTAGTCCTTTGCAGGTAGTTTGTTCCAATCTACTATAGTACGATTCACAAAGGAGAACTGCCTACATCAGTTCTTTGCTTTCTACATCGTATTTTCCAGGGATGGTCTCTCTACTTTATAATCAGATTTCTGTAATCTTTACTGATGTCTGCCCATGCTGAGTCCCCTTTGTATGTCTTGTACATTACGCATAAACGCGCCTGTTCCCGTCTCTTAGATAAGGGTTCCCATTCATCTCGTCCATCAACGCGTCCATGATTTACAAACTTCCGGCCCGTTTTGAATTTTATCTAACGCCTCGATTTGCCCTTTTCTGTACGGGTCCCAGAGCCGCTCCGTACTCTAAAATAGGACGAACAAGTGAAGTATATGCCAAGGATCGGGCATTCGAACTACTGTTTTTTAGAATGCGCATTACAAAGTGCAGCGCCCTCCATGATTTTTTGACCGTATTGTTAATATGATCCACCTAACCCAAGTCGCTACGCAGGACCAAACCCAAGTACTTACAGTTTTTACAGCGGCATATCGTTAGTTCCTAACTGTAATTCGAGTGTACATTCGAGCGAGATTTGGTAAAACAAATGAATTTACTCTTTCCGGATTTAATTCCATCTTATTTCTGCACGCCCAGTTCCATAAACAGTTAAGATCGTTCTGTAAAACCTTTTCATCCGAAGACACGCCAATACTCCTATATATTATGCAATCATCAGCGAAAAGTCTAACTTTCGATTTTATTCCAGTTGCAATATCATTAATAAACGCTAAGAATAGCGGCCAATACTCCTATATACGTAAGAAATGGCTCTAAACACTCCTGGGGACCCCAGAGGTTACATCGGCTTTCGATGAGTGTTGTCACCTATTCTGACTGCTTGAGTTCGGCCCGTAAGAAATTCTTTTATCCACAAGATTATTCGATGATCTAATCAGTTTTGACAGTTTTTCAATTAAAAAGGCCATGTGGAACCAGATCAAATGCTTTAGAAAAGTCTAATATTACTGCATCTACCCTACTCCCTTCGTCTAATGAATCTGCTATGTCCTGACATAAAGAAATAGTCTGGCTGTCGCACGAATAGCTAGGACGAAAACCGTGTTGATTTTGAAAAAGCCAGTCGGTTTTATTCCAGACTCGTCTAATATATTCCGCAATCATGTGTTCCATCTGCTTGCATACAACTGATGTCAAACTTATAGGCCTGTAATTATTAACAACCTTTTGTCTCCTCCCTGTGAATCGGCACTACAATTGCCTCTTTCCAATTTTGAGGAATCGTATTATTATACAGTGACATCCATTAACCTAGCAAGGTAAGGAATCATGCTTCCCTCCCAATTTCAATATTTCTCCTGGTATTCCGTCAGGACCTACAGATTTATTTTTCCTAATTTTGCAATCCTTTTCTAATAATTCCTGCATCGACTCTAAAGGTTTCTATAACGGGTGTTGATTTATTTACTGAAATCTGATCCTTCGGCTTGAAAACCGACGCGTAATGCCTATTTAAACAAGCCGCCTTTTCACTGTCATTTGTAATTAACGAACCGTCAGCTCCGCAGATCGCTGGAATATTTTCTTTGTTCCTTTCTTATGTCTTACATACTTGAAGAAATTTTGCCAACAGTTCAATCGATCGTTTAGAATAGATTTTAGGTAATTTTCTTGGTATGTAACTTTAATTCTAGTAAGTCTTTAGATAATTGTAGAAAATTCTTTTGTGTTCTTTGTTTACATTGCGTTTACTATACGCTTCCCAACCTTCCTTTTCAGTCGCCTCACTTCTTTTTTGAAATAGACCGGATCCGAATTGCACCGTAGTTTCTTGGTAGGCACGAATTTTTCTAAGCATTCTAAAATTATGTTCCTAAAGTTTGTCCATATCTGTTCTACTGTACATCCGCTAGAAGCCCAAGTTGAAAATTTGCTTTTCAAATATAATTGCATGTTTGTAACATCTGTTCTATAAAACTGAAAAAATTTTCTTTCTTTAACGGGATCGTTTCGCTTACCCTCTCCGCACATTTTTAGAAGGACTCCTTTGTGGTCGCTAATTCCAGGAATTATTTCGCAACGATTTAGCTACGTTAAAGTTTTAATTATTTGTAAATTCATCTGTCAAAATAATCTTTATTTAATTAATCATAATTAAATAAAGATTATTTTGAACACGAGTGAATCTTAACAGAATTAAAACTTTAAAGACAAAAATCAAGGTCTGAGCTCAGGGAAAAACTGATATTTCTAATTTTTCGCAAATTTTACGCTACAAAGTTAGTACATTAAGAAAACTTAACGTTATGAGAAGGCGCCAATGCGCGGCCAGCACTTCCTGGAGGTTGACTATAACCCTGATAAAGTTTTTTATTTTAAAAAAACGCTCTGCCTGAAGGGCGTATGGAGATTTGCCCCAGCTCGACAAATCAGTGCACAATCACCGTTTACAATGCAGGCCCGCTGGGATGAACAACCTCCGCAGGTCGCCGAACCTCACGCCAGACGGCGTGTCTCGGGTGCAGGGGGTCCTTGTGTCCCGCGTCGGCGGCGGCGGTGGCGCAGATGACCACGGCGACGGCGGCGGCATGATGACCACAGCGGTGGTGACGATGGTGGTGACGACAGCTCACAACCCGACAGCGCGATAATGATCGTCACGTAACTTGTGACGTGCTACGCGGGCGTGATCGGCAGAGATTAAAAAATTATACTCGATTACTCTCTAACACACAGTGATCATCTAATTGTTCGTTCCTCGATAAGTGAGTAACCGGGAGCTACTGTCCGCAATTCAAGTGGCGGACACTGCCCTTCTCCCGCCCTTCTGTCCTGCGTGCTCAGCTCACGTCAGCGCTCTCCTCCGCCCTCCTGCTGCCCTTCGGTACGCCCTTCTGTCCTGCGTGCTCAGCGCCGTCAGCGCTCTCTCTCCGCCCTCCTGCTCGCCCTTCTCCTGCCCTTCTGTTGCCCTTTTTTCCTGCGTGTTCGGCGCATGCCAGCGCTCCCTGCCTTTTCCTCCAATTTCCCAAATGTTCTAGAGTTTCAGGAGAATATTGCCAAAACGTGCTTCCATTGGTGAAAAGTTTCTACGTCTTAACTAATTTTTTTCCAATCAGCTTCTGCGTCTTGCCGGTGTGTCGAGTGGAATTTTCCATATTGCGCTCTCACTTGTACCTTTAGTAAATAATCGCAGGTGGTCTATCCGGAGTCTCGCGCAGCCCCCTTCCCAGCTAGATCCTCGGGAGAATCCGTGACCGGCGTTGGAGAAAGTAAACATGAACTCCCCCGCTCGCCTGGCGCCAAAGTGTCGCGGATGCAGCTGGCGGAACGAATTAACCGCCCGGCGGCTCTGAAAGACGCAAAGGCATCAGCACATGTATTGCGCAACATTTGCGTATGATTATCCGGAGTACAATATTCGGTATCGTTACAATATAGTGGTGACAATAAAGAATTTGAGCTAGAAAATAATTTCCTTGCAAGGGTGAAGCGTACATACGCGTAACATTGAAAGTCGCGTAAAGTTGAGTTATATACGAGTAACATTGAGATACGCGTAAGAGTTGGTCATGGTTCGATGAGTAGGAACGAATTTATTGTAATAAAAGCAATCAGCATCTGTATTGCGCAACATTTTGCTTATGATTATCCGGAGTACAATAATCGGTATCGTTACATTTGCCTCCTCGGATAGAGATAAAATCGGAGTTTAAAAATCTTGATTTTGAAAAACGAGAGTTTTATCTCGTCGAAAAATAAGAAAAAAGCGTTACTGAATATTTAATTCACTTTTAGCTAAGAATAAAAAGAAAGGCTGAATCAAAATAAATTCAATATTCTAAAATTCCCTGCACAAACTTTTACTTAAACTAGAAACTCATTGTTTAACACTTAATTAAACTAAAATTACAAAAAAATTAATTTTCACATCAATGAGTCACCTCTTACCGCGATGCGGATCTTGTAAAAAGCTGATGAAGTTTTATTTATTTATTTATTTATTTTCGTCAGAAAAACGGTTAAAAGCTTCATATGACGTGCACATAGGAAAAAGTAGATTGTGTGCACATTTTCAAAATTCTGTGATCCCTACACTTACTCATATACTACTTAAATTTTGAATTTTTGAAAGGGAGAAAAAAAAACAAAAACTCCCATGCAATAAAATCTATGTTCAAGGATAAACAAGCAAGGATAAACAAGTTTACATCCGAGTGTAACTTTAGTAGAATAGTCCGTAGTGGATCCCTGCCGTTTTCATAGAAATTACAGGTTCAGTCTCGTACAAGATGGAAACCAATTAAGATTCAATATCAATGGGGCATTGGCCAATTGTTCATTTGAATAATCATGAACGTAACATTCCTGAATGTAAATTCCTAGTAATTTCGGCCATGACTAAAACCACATACTTGAGTTTTTCTAACCTGGCCGATGACAGTTCAAAATACTTTGGAAGATATTAGTGAGAGCAATATTTCCTTGTGCCAGAGCCCCAACAAGTAGGGATAGTTTATTTCAAGAACGAGCTTCCAAGATAAAATGAGGGAGTTGTTTGTGGCAAATACAAAAATTTGTATTTCAAACATATGAACAATTTGTGTAATATACCTAAACACTGTTGTTTGTTAATTTTTCCATATTTTATCTTATAATTACTTTGATTTTTAAATTAATTTTCATTACAAACCAAGCTTAAAATATAATTCTGCCTAACACAATCATTTGTGTCATTCAGGAATAGGAAGCTGTTAACTTGAGCTCAATCAATGCAGTTTGGGAAATTATTCTTAACACCAATAGATGTGAAAAAGATATTTAACAAATATTTAGATAGAGAAGGAAGGACTGTGCCTCTTTTCAGAGAAAATTTGCCTTGCAGGGACAGGGTGAGGACATTTTTGAACACGGATGAATGAAATGGAATTTATCATTCCGTTTAGCCGAGAACATCAAATATGCCAGAGCTACAGTTGGTGCTGGTGAAATTTGCAAATATTTTAATAATTTGAAGGATGCTTTGGGAGATATTACCACATAGAATATCGTGGATTATGGTGAGACCTATTTTGTTTAACTTTTTGACCCGGATGATAATGTCAAAGAAGTTCAAAGCCCTACCAACATAAGTTTGAGGATGATTTTAATTTTATGCTGATCGCTTAAGCAAATTATCAATGTTTTGAGAACGGACTGTATCACGGTTTATTGCATCGCCGTCTGTACCTGGTGCATGCTAGGTAATTGAAGCATGAGGTGAAGAGGTTCTACTGGGAGTTTGGTGGGGGCATTGTGTTACGGGTTTTGTTCGTCCTATTAATTAAGCTGAAAATATTGTTCCTTTTATCTGAATTCATAGATCACTTTTATTTGCTGCAAATTAAAAAAACATTTTTTCATGAACACAATTATGTCTTCAGTTATCAACTTTAAAGATGTTTTGACAAGGATCTCTTTAGCACAAAATCATTCATTACACTACAATCCCTCATTCAAGAAATATTTTGAAGAGAAAATGTTTGCAATTATTCAGACATAAATGGCCTCGTAATTCACAACTCCCTAGCCACCAATGAACTTCGTACACCATTATTTGTAATATACTTTTAGATATTAAACACAAATGGTATATTCAACACAAAATAAAGTAATATTTTTTAAATATTCAGCAGCAGATCCAGGAGGGGAGTGAGCAATGGCTTCCTCTGAGGCCACCTGTTTCATCATTGTACTCAATTTATTCATAACAATTACCACATATTCATTGCATTACATCCAAGGAATATTCCAAATATGAAAGTACTGCATACCTCTTTATTATTTAAAGCTTATAAGAAAAAAACTATATTGCTGTATTAGCATTTCATATGTATTATTTCTTCCCTGTGACAACAGAAACTCATAATCCTCTAGAATTCAAACACATTTGGCAAAATTCAGAAATGTATATTATTTTTCATCAAATGGTGTTTTCACAAAATATATTGTAAGGGTACCCTTTCCTTTCACATATGTTGGTCCTCTGCATTCACAATCATATCCAGAATTCATTAAAATTTTTGCTGTATCCTCAGTTACCTGAAATTAAAAATTTCTAATTTAATGACTATTTCACTTCCAAATATTATAAAAATGCCATAGTTGAAAAATACAATAATTAACTCTGAAGATTTTGCTGTAATTACCTCACAAAATTAGAAATCGTGATAGATAAGTATATATTATCACCTGAATGCGACCCATAATTCCACAACTGTCCATTCGAGAAGCAACATGAACAGTATTTCCCCATATATCATTCTAGGCACCTACTACTCCTGCAATTACTGGTCCATGATTCAAACCTAAAATATAGTACCAAGTAAAGAAATTAAACTGCTCTGTTGACAATTTCATGGAGATCCTAAAATGAAAACACAATTTTTATTGAAGAAGGGGAAAAAAAGATAAGAGAAATAAAGATATAATCAAGCAGTTAATAATGTTTAAATTAAGGAATCAGAAACTAAGCAGATACATAGCTTATCATGAAATGTTTGAAAATTTGGCTGTAAAAAACTGTATGAACAACAATTTTTATATCATTCCAAAGAATGGCATTGATTATTATTGCTATTTTGCACGTGCTATAATTTGCAGTAGAATATAGTAGACATGCAATCATTTGTCATAAAATATAAACTTGATGCTTGCTAATTTGAGGAAGGCTTTAACCCTCTAACATATAGTGAAACTCAGCTAAAATGTTTTTCAGGCCATAAACGCATTCTAACGATTTTATTATGAACTATTTTATATTACATGTGATGTACATCATGCGTTTATGTCACCCCATGTGTCACCCTAGGTCCAAAAACGCAATAAGATAACAAGATGAAGTGATAGTAATCTAGTGGTGTTGTGAATTGGAACTTCCTGGTAATACACTCTGTTTCCGTATATCAGAAACTAAACGTTTTTAGGAAAATAATCAAACTAGAATACGAATGATACTGATTTTATTCTCTTGCCTATACTTATTTTATCACATAAACAAATTGAAAATTAAATACTTTTTTTTAATTGTAAATATAGCATATTTTGTTGGAGGAGTAACACAATTTAATTTTGTTTTTCTCAAGCAATATTTACTTCTGAGATTTTTTTATTATTTTTACCTTAATTAAAATAAATAAATGTAATGAAAAGTAATTATTGCAAGTTAAAATAAAATATCATGAAATAAAGTGTTAATATATAAGTAATGTAACTGAGTATGCTTTCCATTGTTCTACATTTTTTGAAATTTTCTTTCTTTCTTATATACTTCTATACACAAATATAAACACTTCTATAAAGAAATGTAGTATATCTGTATCAAATGTACTAGTCCTGGCAATTTTCCAAATTAGGGTGATAGCACATTGTATCACCAACAAACTGATTTGATGAACAGAGAAATGTTATTACTCCATTTTAAGAACATTTTCATGTCTCAACACAATAGATGAAAAAAAAAAAGCGATTGTTTTAAAGGGTTACTAAGAACATTAGATGAGGATGATTGTACAGTTGACCTGCTTCTGGTGCCAATACATTCATTTCAAGAATATCGTTCTGATAAAACAGTAATTGTCATCCCAAATGCCTGAACAAAGAATGTATTGGTTTTTCAGGATATAATTTGGAATAATCCTTTGCGGGACAAGAAGAAAGTAGCATAGCCACTTGGTTGAAAAAAATCAGTATCAGTTTGAAAGAAGAAAATCAAAATACAACAGAAAATTAGGAAAATTATCCAATATTTTACTATTATATAATATTTTGTGGACAAAAATATAAATATAAAATTGTGTGACCGTCTCCACATATTGAAGGACTAGAAGCAAATCTGGCAGAAAGACCATGATGTTGCCTTGCTATTTGAAATGTATTTGACTGAAGTTATGGAAATTGTCAATAATATCCTATTTGAATCATTCACTCAATAATGGAACCATTCTTCCCAATAAATAATAAAAGTTCTATGCAATTCTATGTTTTGACAGAGATGTTAGAATTATATGAGATCCATGTCATCTCAAAAAATTAATTTTGGCCTGGCAATCTAATTTTGATAATTACAAGGCAAATATAATTAAAAGTTCATTTAAAAACAGTTTGCAATTAACTTAGTATACTCAGGAAAGGTGATCAAAAGAGCTGCCTAGCAAAATTAATTAATTAGCTTTGAACAATGATTCCTTTCCAAATTTAAAAATTTTCAAATGATTTCTAATTTCCTGGCTTATCCCTCCAACCAAATGAAAAAATGTTTTAAAATTTTGAGTAAGGGATGCTAATAATGTTCAAACTTAGAACACTACAATTTTTATTTCAATTAATGGACTCATATCTATGCCACAAACTAGAAATATATTTTAGAATTACAATTTTTTTCAATTTAATAATAATTTCCTTTTGATACTGAATTCAAACTTAAAATAATAATTTTTGAAAAAGTAGTTAAATGTAGAGTTATGGGGGTAAAAATTATTTGAAAACTTTTTAGGGAGACAATTATTGGACAACTATTTTTGGTTCATTGTAGATGGAAACAATCTTGAGATTTCTCTCTGGTTAGTCCTTTACTTTTATGTGTAACAGAGAAATGGTTAATAATATACAAAACATACGGATTCGTAGTTTAAATCTATGAAATGATTCACAATTTATCAGATCCCATATGGTCATGAGAGCAATAGCTAAATCCACAAGAATGAGGATATTATGTTCTTGCTGTCTAGATGCATCCTGTGACATAAACAGTTCTCATCTATTTTTTTCAAGAGCATGATATATTTTTTCTTACTGTAAATACATAATAATATAAATATATTAAAAAAATTTTTATTAATGTTTTATTTTAAATTTAAATAAATTTTATAAAATATTGTTTATTAAATTAATGAAATTGATTCCAATTTAGTGAAAATTTAATCATCTTGCAACATAATAAAACAGTGTAAGAACATTATTTTGATATCAAATGTTTATAAATGACAGCCTTAGAGCACAAGTGGTTAAATTAGGGCAAAATTCAGTGCATATTAACTTTGAACCTAAGTTATTTATCTATACTATTTTACTAGTTATTTATACTAGTTATTTATCTATATTGGCTGTAATATCATGGTAACATGGAGATGCTACCTGGCGGTCCTCTACAGCAAGCTAGGTCGACAATGTAACAAGTTACTCCATAAAACAAAAAGCGCAGTAATGGGGATTACTTCCAGAAAGCGCCAGCGCTCAACACCCCCAAAGAGGAGCTTGGAGGCGTTGCGTCAAAATGCGACATAACAAATTAAAAAATAAAATAAAATAAAATAAATAAAATATACAAGCTAGTGGTTTATGTGCAATTTCTACCTGAAAATATGCCAGATTTGAAAACCCACGTTTGGTTGTAGAAAATTATTCATAAGTAGTCTAAGTAATACTGTTTCATAAACTTGTCTGATATTGAGCACCACGATGTTAACTACCTTCTTCATTACTCCTCAGTATTAAAATGTCTACTCAAGATACAATAATTAAATGTACATTCAAGGAAAACACATTCCTGCTTTGACCTTTTTAACGGGATTGTCCTTTTCATTATTGTCCCGTTATCCATCAAAATATTAACGAGACGCAAAATGTCCCATTTTTTTGTACTTGGCTATAACCTCACTGACCTCACTCTCTCTAGACGCACTCTGGTTTTCGCAAAGTGCAGATGTACAGATTGATAGAAAATGGTGTGATGTCTTCCACACACTTAAAAGTAGAGGCAATCCATGTAAAAACATAGAGGTGGTTGTGAATTTAGCTCTGGCTGTACCAGGCACAAATGCTATGGTGGAAAGATATTTTCAATCATGATCTCCCTCTGGATTGATGAAAAAATCAAAAGAAAACCAACAACCTTTTACTACCAAAATGATTCAAGCATTAGTAATTTTAAAAACTCATTTCAAGACCTGAGCTGTAAGGAATTCTACACAACCTACTATTAAGTAATTTGAAACATTTGCTAGATATCAAATCTTTTAATGAGTAGAAGTTCATTGTGATTTTCCTGATTCCAGAAACCACATGTTCATATTCAGCAGATTGGTTATTAAAATGTACCTTTTTATGTATAAAGTTATTTGCATTGTCTCAGTGAAGCAGTGCAGTCACATTTGAAGCTCATTTTTGTTGTAGGCTCATCCTGTTTGTCCCATTTCTTCCTTCTGTATTTCAGAAATGTCTGTTTTATGTCACCAAAAATGGGTCACCCTGCCCTTTATAACATATGATTTTTGTTCCAGAACAGAGAAATGTTATCACCATCATATCCACCACCAGGAAAATTATCACCATCATATGAACAGCAGGATAGTACATCTGGTGCCTGTTCTTGTGAAAAGACAGTAGATCAGGCTCCAGGAGCCAGAAAAATCTCATTTGTGTGGCTTCTAATCTCTGACAGTCTCTTTCTTTTAGGTTACATATTTCTGTCCTATACATTAACATTGGCTTAGATGCTATGTTGTGTATTCTTAGTTTGTCTCTGCCGTCCTTATCTCTTCAAAGATTTTCTTGATTCCCCATTTCCCCTTAAATTTTAGATTTTTCTTTTTGATCATCTGAATTTTGTGTAATGATGTTTCCTAGATACATACATTTTGCTACTTGTTCTATTATTTTCCCATCTATAGCAACGTTAACCTTTCTCATTTCTTTATCTTGAAATGCCATAGCTTTAGTCTTATTTTTCGAGATTTTCTTGTTGAATGTTGGGGCTATTTTATGAAGTTCATGTGCTGCCATCTATAAGTCATCTGATTCTATTGTTAGGATCATGTCGTCTGCATAGGGAATTGTTTGGACCATTTGTCTTTTGTTTAAATTTATACCGGTTTTCACTTTTGGTTTTCACTTTTTGATCATGTGGATTTGGCATATGTTAAACAGGCATGGTGATAGCCCACCTTGTCTCAGTCCTCTGGTTGTTCTAAAAGTCTCTGTATTGTTCCATCATTCATTCTTACTTTAATCTGAGAGTCTGTATACAGACACTGGATTCTTTTTATTATGTCTATAGGTATCTCTTCATCTTCCAGTATTTCCCACATTTTGTTTCTGTTCACCCTGTCATAGGCATTCTCAAAGTCTATAAAGAGGAAGAAAGTTGGAAGGTTCACTTCATTTCATTTGTCCAGGATTGTCTGTACTGTGAAAATAGCATCTTTTGTACTTCTGCCTTTTCTAAATCAATTTTGATCTTCTCCCAGGAATTTTTTCAATATATTCATTTAATCTATTTCTTAAGATATTAGCAAAAAGTTTTGATCCTGTAGACATAAGAGTAATCCCTCTATAGTTATTGCAATCTGTTTTTGATCCTTTCTTGTGTAAATTTATCACTACACCTATCTGCCATTCTCTTGGCAGTGAATACTCTTCCCAAGCTTTGTTAAGTAGTTTTGTTAGGATCATCTTGAGATCATTTTCTCCGTATTTTAGAAGTTCTATTGGGATTTCATCCACACCTGGATTTTTCCCACTATTTTGGCTTTCTTTAGTACTGCTTCTAGTTCTTCTATCATTATTTCCTGTACTCTACTTTGTTCAGTAATATCAGTATTATTTCTGCTTATACTTGGCAGTGTGTCGCCATTCCAAAGTCTTGTGTAATGGTTTACCCACTTCCACTTTTGGATTGATTTTGTCCCTTGTATTCAATCTCAGCATTCTTAATATTTTGAAACCATTTCTCTGGGGGCCTGTGATATCCCTTTCTAGTGTTATCACAAATTTCTTCCAGTCTTCTCTTTTAACGCTCTGTGTTATTCTTCTTGTCTGAGCTCTATATCTTTTATATTCAGTATAGTCTTCTGTGCTATGTGTTTGAAGATATTTTGATATGCTTTCTTTTTTTGGCTATGGTTTCTTGTATTTTGTTATTATACATTCTTACCCATTTCTCCTTCTTTGGCCTTTTAAAACCTATAGCTTCCTTGGCTTGCAAGTACTATTTTACTTACTTTTTTCAGTGTTGTCCAGAACATGTCTATAGTTTGTATATCCACCATCTGCAATTTCTCTGTAAGTCAATTTTCATATAAATGTCTGATACTTTCTTCCTCTAGTAAATAAGGTTTGAACTTTCATTTTTGATGACTTGAATTTTAACCCAGATTTTCTGGCTTCTCTTCTCAATTTCTTGTTTGAATTTAAGTTTTGTTTCTAGTAGGTAGTGATCTGTATCTAGTTCTTTTCCTCTGAAAACTTTTGTATTTCTTACTTTATTGAATAATTCATTCACTATTGTATAGTCAATGATTGATTTAGTTCACCTTGCTTCCCATGTACATTTATGTTTTTGTTTAGAAAAGTATGCCATCATTTGTCTGGATATTGAATTTGTAGCTTGGAATATACAAAGTCTATTGACAAAACAAAGGGGGGCCTTTAACCAAATTTGAAAAAATGAATATAGAAGTGTTAACAGAGACAAAGAAAAAGGGACCTGGTTATTAAAAAAAAGAGGAAAATATCCCTTTCTACAGCAGTGCAAGTAAAAGCAAAAGGGCAAAAAGGGGAGTTTCATAATGGTGCATTAGAAATTACAATAATGTATAAAATCATCAAAAGAAGTAAATGAATGATGTTAATGGGGCTGAAGAAAAAGGATGTATAATTGTAATAGAAGGAATATACTTTTTAAACAGTTGATGCAGATTGCCATATCAAAGATACTTTTTCAAGAACACTGACTGAAATTCTACACTGATACTTTGCAGCTTCAGTGGTATAATGGTTGGTGTATATGATATCCCAGTTGACGGGTTAAAATCTGATCGAAGCCATGGATTTTTAAAGGCAAAAAAATCCTTGAACAGTTTTGGAGGAGAGAGTGGAGAGGGAGAGCGGGGAGAGAAGAGAGGGGGAGAAAAGAGAGGTGGAGAGGGAGGGAGGGGAAGAAGGGAGGGGAGGGAGGGAGGAGGGAGGAGATTTTGCAATCAGTGGGATTATGGTGCATTGATTTTTCAATTTATTTACACAACACCAATGCATCCTCCTAGAAGCCCCCTATTTTGGGCAGTGGCGCTTGGAGTAATGGAGTAATCCTACTTTAATCTAGTCATTGTCAGTCATTGTCCCTGTCATTGTTGAGTCCCTTCAACTAGGGGCTCTGTGCTGTTACATCCCAGGGTTCCCAGACAGTCACTTGACCAGGGATCGGCAAAGTCTCGAATTGCTTAACTTCCATGTTTGACTTTACAGAGTACAGTTAAGAGGAATTTGGCTAAATGCTTTAAGTGCACTGGTTATTTTATTCACCATACAACATTCTGCAACATAAAGCCAGAACAACTTAGGAATAATGCTTCACTGAAGTTTCAGTACAAGCAGTATCTGTTGAGTTATTGCATGTCATATATATCACCATCTAACTGTATAACTAATACACTCTAATCCTGACTTGAGTTCAAAGTTACAGCCCAAAAGAATCTTAAATTTATATATAATGACAAAAAATTTGAGATCGTGTGTTTGAGTGATTTGTTCCCACGCCCCTACAATATGTTAAAAATGAATGTGCACAGTTTAATAAATGTTTACTATGTTTGTGGTTCATTGAGTGTATCTTGCACTTGGTTTACTTAATCTGTGTGTGAGTAAATTAAATTATAAATGTTTGAAATCCATAAAATATGACCATGCTCTACTCCCAGTCTTGCCACCACGCCATATGTGTGTGTAACTTTATTTTGTCAGTAGAATGTTATTTCATATTCATGATACATATTATTTTTGCTTTTAGTGTACATTGTTTTTAACTTTGTTTATATAATTTTTGATTCAAACACAATTGATGAGGGCAATACTAGTTCCCAGAACATTTGTTACAAAATTTGAATAAACACTATATTTTGTTTGACAATAGACATTTTATAGTTAATATTTTTTTTCTTAAAAAAGTAGTATTGTTTGGTATCACCCATAGATTGTATTGCCTAGGGCACTTTGCTCGCATCTTAGTGACACCATTGTTTCCTCTTGTTTCTAAATCATGGGAATTACATAATTTCTGTACATTCATGCTCTTTTCACATTTATTTCATCTTTATTCATAACAAGTCTGGACCTGCTTTGAAATTTTATTTTTCTTTAATGTTTGTTTGCTGTAATCTAAAATTTCTGCTGTTTTTCTAAAATGTAGGCTTGTTTTTATTTGTTATCTCCTATTGAATTTTTGTAGCCAATTGCAATTTGTACAAAACTGCAATGCAAAAATTAAAAACAATGAATGTCCTTTATTGATAATGATTATAAAACTGTTGTTAATGTGTAGCCACAGTGTATTGTATTGACAGTGGGAGGGTGAGAAATCTAATGAGTGTTATATTTCAAACAGGCAACCTTCACAAAACAACCAATGCTCTTTAATACTGAATGAAAAGAGATATTTAAGTGCGGTAGAAACTTGTATAACTCAATAGGACTTTTTGACCTGTCTCTGATAGCAGATATATAAGGACATTTCAATTTTTTAAAATTAAGAATGAACAAAACTGGGATAGTAGGCTGGCAGCCACTTATTTGTGTACCTATTTTTGTACTTATTAATTATTTAAATATAGTATTGTGAACTCAATGAATCAATTCATGGCATCAGTCAAATCTATGACTGAAGCGGTTTTTCCCAAATGCCCAAACATATACCTATTATTCAAAGACATGATTAAAATTCATCATAATGAAGTCATTCTGCTACCATAAGATGCCTTGCTCACCGCATCAATATCACACACCGCATCAAAAAACAGAAATGTACCATAAGTAGTTTGCAATTTTCAATTCAATTATATTTTAGAACAAACACTTCATTTATTTTTCCAACTACTGTCTGATATTACATTGTCAGTAGTGCATAGACAGGAAATTTGCCCTGACCCTTAAATTTTCTTACCTCAGCTTCATCCTAAACAATAAACTAAAAGTACACATAATTAGCTTTGTAATTGGTATGAGTCAGTGTTATTTCTATATTTCATATATTTTATTTCTTACTTACCCCACTGCCTTCTTCTTTTCCTGGTCTTAATCCTGAACTAGCATGTAAGTACTACCAATAGTTTTTATCTTCTCAATACAGCTAGACTTTGGTATAAGAAGAAGCTATAAAAGAATTCACATTTATGGAGTATTATTTCTTTTAAAAATAATCATCAAATGCAACAAAATATTTGAAATGAATATTAATTGATTATTTCATGTTTCTGGCACATCAGCTGATAAGGTGATTCACAGCTGATAGATAGTCTTGTTCTGTACTTGTAGGTGCAGTACATGTTACATCCCATGAGGTGGCAGTGTTCCTCTCCTGTTGGAATGAGAGATCCAGCTCCAACCCACATGTCAGGTTGTGAGACACCTCTAGGTGACACTAGTGAAAGCACCACCACAGCTAGGACAAACTCTAAACTCCAAGCATAAATGGTAGTGAAGTAAGCACTTAATTGTGTCAGTGTGTAACTTGAGTAAGGAGAGAGAGACAAAGATGTGGAAGGGAGACAAACATTGAATGTGGCCCATAGCTGTTTGCTAAGATTACTGCTCTGACATTTGCCTGGATTGGAGAGCAGGAAAGCTACTGATCAAAGCAGATGACCACTGGTCTCATCTGAGCGTTGGCTGGATTAGATCTGGCTGTGTAGCTGGCTTGAATCTGCCATCATCGAGACTTAAAGCCTAGATTATCTCTGGTGGAGACACTGCACTGACAAAGAGAGTTGTTGCTCTAGGCTAACTCAGTTGAAGTGAATTATTACAGAGCCTGATTTCGTGTTGACCTTGGCATGCTTTAAATTCTATTCTAAGAAAATTTTGCAAATGTCAGTTGGTACTATGTTTACAAATTTATTAAATGTTACAAAATATCATTAAATGTTTCTATAGTAAAAAGTTTCTTCTATTTACTATTGAAAACTATCTGTTTATTGGTAAAATTTGCTCAAGGATTGTTTTCCTTAATTTCACAAACTAATTTACCTTAAATATTTTCCTAAGCATTCTACTTTAATGTATGCAAACAAGGAGATAGGAAAGAAAGAATGGAAAGAAAGACAGATAACAATGTAAAAAAGTAGCAAAAATTGCTAATAGGCATAACTCCTCATGATTATGATGATAAGGACCATGATGATTTACTTCAAAATTATATTGGGATTGGGCAGTGTGCAAGCCCTTTAAAGGTAAAGTGTGATAGAACACATTGTATAATAATGTTAGTTAATATTTGTGACAAAAACTTCTATACAAATTGTCAACATTAAATAAGCTATAAAAATTTCCTAACAGTGTTTTTTCATACATTTCTCACCTTCGTAATTTCCAGGAAGGTATTGTGTAGTGTACATATAGATTAATCTCATCTCAATTCTTTAAAATTCTTGTTTTTAACTTAGATGGCCAGATAAATTATATTGCTTTACATGTTAAACAATTATTTCTAAGTGAAGGTATCAAGAGAAGAAAGTATACTGCTAATCTCAATCTCAAAGTATTTTTTAAAGTGAATGAAAATGTACAGCTTTGTGTTATAATAGCATCAAAAAGTTTGCCTGTTTTTATCAGTCTTCAGAATTCTGTGAAAGCTATCCTATAATAGTTGTAATATCATTATACTTAAATGAGCATCCTCATCCTAGACATTTCCATTTTTTAGTAACATTGCCCTTTTCACAGTCATTTTCAGATCAATTTTATAGTTTTCAGATGTAATATAGATTTACTGACTGAAATGAAGATGTGATTGATGCAAGATTTTCATGGAGACCACCAATCACATTGTTTGTAGGGCCTGTGGTACAAGTTTCAACCTCACATATTAATGTCAAGATACTTGACCTGAATCTTTAAATCCATAAAAATACTTATTGGAATAAATATGTAGCATTTGATGTGAGTGAGGGAGTAAGTAGGTAAGTCAAATGACGGATGAAACATTTGATTGAAATGAAGGACTTTGACCTGTAATTGCAATTACCAATTTGATGAATAATAGAGAAACAATAATATATTAGTTTTAAATTAAAACAGAAAGCACAAAAGAAATTTATGAAAATACACAAATGTCTTATTCCATATAATTGTTTTGAGATTCAGAATAATATCTAATTTAAAAACCATTTTACAGAGAAAGCATCAGCTGGTTTCATGAGTTGTACAATGATTTTGAGTTTTCAATTAACATTGCCACGAAGCACTAGTTCAAGAAGAGCAAATAATTTGATGAAATTCACAGTGTAGATTCTGATGATAGCCTGAGACTAGATAAACATAACTATTATGCCATATTTTATAGTTATGAATGTTTGTAATAAAAGTCTCTATGTGAAAATATTTGCTGTTAAGTCAATCTGAACCAAGAATGTCAAATAATGGAAGGCAGTCACCACATTATTTCAAGATTAATGAAGAGAAGTCCAGAAACTTCAGATTCTTACCTTATCAAAGTCACATATGGTTTCATTCAAGAGTCTCAAACATTCAAGCCTCTGTTTGTTTACATCATTTTCATCATAGAATTCTTTATAATTTGGAATTGAAGCAAACATTACAGCTATACAACTGTAACGTTCGTGATATAGCTCCTGTAACAAAAGACAGAATGCAAGTTTGATAAGTCAAACAGGCAAGAAAAAAGAAAGAGAGAGAGAAAGAAGAAAAACAACACATTGGAGGACCATAGGTAGGGGAAGTTCATAGGTATTGCATATTACACAGTACATGAACAGCCAACATTTCCAGTATCTAGGTAATGACAGGAAGGGAAATTAGTAGCATTGCCAATTTAATTGCCACATATATTTAGAATTACCTCTACATTAACAAGTCACAGTTGTGGTTGGATCAAAGTAAGTTACCCACATAATATATACACATACCAGATTTGAACAGACTTGTTAATTCCAAGGCTTTGGTCAAACAAAGAATAAGAGGAAAACATTCATTCTATTAAGACCTTCTATGGTCAGAGCGCAGCCGTTGTAAATTTTGATAACGTTGGCGATTTTCTTTTCTCATCCAAAAATTGGTTTTAGGTATTAGCGTGACCTTTACGTAACGTTGACATTCATGCTTCTGTTAGGTTCAGGAGAAGTCCTGTTCTTTTATTTTCTGGAATGACCCTCTCCACCCACACACATACACGCACGCACGCGCACAAATGCACGCAGCCATCTACAGTTAGCAGCGCCAGAAACGAATATCTAGCAAACTATATCCAAAATTTACGGCTAATTAAGTGCTCCATTTCCAAATTCTCCACTCCTATAGTTTTCCCAAAATCGTGGGCGCTGCTACATTTAGACTAAAGTTAGCAGCGCCCACTCAAAAAATTCATCTCAAATTCAATTCAAAATTATGAAACCACACCCATTATTTTGAAATAATTAAAGGCTCTAGGAAAAAAATTACTTCCGCATTTAACTTCGCAACCGCAATTAACTTCCATTAGAAGTTAACGGATAACACATCTAAAATCCGCTAATAAACCAAATGTACCCACCAAAAAGTACTCCAAATTTGCGGCTTTTTATCTGCAAACGATTACAGAGAAGAAATCATATCGATATCTTTCCATTCTTTCAAAAATATTTACAAAAAACAAAAATTACACCTACAATCCTCCTACGAGCGTTGTCAGAGAAAAAACATAAATTTCCCAGTAAGCAATCAGACGTAACAATTCTTACTCACCAAATTTACCCCTAAAGCCGATAAAATTACTCCAGTAATACAAAACTTTGCCGCGGACCGGTTGGTTTGAATAATATGAGTTCAGTCAAAATTGACCTCAGTCGAACGCTGTGCTGAGAAAGAAACATTCTTTCCAACCATCAGATATAACAATTCATACAGTACGGCAAACATTCCTAAACTAATAGTAAAGCCGTCTGTTATAAAAAAATTGCCACCGACCAGTTAGTTTGAATACCACGGTCTTGAAACCCAAAAATGACCCTTGGTCGAACGCTGTGCGCAAGGAAGAGAGACGCTCCTTCCAAACAATCGTAAATTATAATTCATACTTTACGCCATATTGTGCCATAGACCAATCCTAAAAGTAATCCGTGAAAGAACAATTTGCCGCTGATCAGTTAGTTTGAATAACATGGGTTCAAATCCCAAAAATGACCCTCGGCGGACGCTGTGCGAAAGGAAGAGAGACGCTTCTTCCAAGCCATCGCAATTTATAATTCATACTGTACGTCAAAATGTACCATAAACCAATACTAAAAGTAATCTGTAATATAAAAATTTGTCGCTGACCAGTTAGTTTGAATACCATGGGCTCGAATCCCAAAAATGACCCTTGGTAGAACAGTGTGCGCAAGGAAGAGATACGCCCCTTCAAAACAATCGCAATTTATAATTAATACTCTACGCCAAAATGTGCCCTAAACGAGTACAAAAAGTAAACTCTATAACAAAAATTGTTGCGGATAGGTTAGATTTAAACAAATACTAAAAGTAATCTGTAATAAAAATATTTGCCGCTGACCGGTTAGCTTGAATAACATGGGTTCGAAACCAAAAATGACCCTCGGTCGAACGCTGTGCGGAAACAAGAGAGACGCTCCTTCAAACCATCACTGCAATTTTAATTCATACTCTACGCCAAAATATTACCCCTAAACGAATATAAAGTAATCTATAATAAAAAAATTGCCGCTGACCAATTAGTTTTGAATAACATGCTCTACGCTAAAATGTACCCAAACCCATTACTAAACGTAATCTGTAATATAAAGATTTGCCGCTGTCAGTTAGTTTGAATACCATGGGCACGAATCCCAAAAATGACCTTGAATTGAACGCCTGCCTAATATAAGAGCTGTTCCTCCTAAGCCATCGAATGTCTGAATTTAGACTCTATATGCAAAAATTTGCCTAAACAGGTGCTAAAAAGTAATATGTTATTAAAAATTGGCGCTGACTGTTTAGTTTAAATTACTCAATTCAAATTGCAGAAATGTACCTTCTGGGAAGTCATCTAATGTTGCTTAGCACTTAAAAACGAATCTCAACCAAACTATATCCAAAATTATAGGCTAATTAAAGGCTAATTAAGTGCTCTATTTCCGAATTTTCCGCTCCTATAGTTTTCTGAAAATCGTGGGCACTGCTAGCTTTAGACTAAAGTTCATCTCAAATTCAATTCAAAATTATGAAACCACACCCATTATTTAGGAAGAATTAAGGGCTCTAGGAAAAATATTACTCCCGCATTTATATTCCAAAATTCAGGGTTGTAGAAAGAGAAACAGTTAACATTGTTTCTTACGGGCGAAAAACATAAAATTTAAAACCACAGAAAAACTTCTAGCCATACCCAAAAATGAAAACGAATTTACGGCTCTAGGAAAAACATTTCTCCCGCATTTATATTTCAATTTTCAGGGCTGTACAAAGCGAAACAGTTCACATTGTTTCTTACGGGCGAAAAACAAAAAAAATTATTTTCTCCCCCATACATCACATACAGTTTTTACTGTTTTTTTGACTAAATTAATAAAACATAAAACTTAAAGCCGGAGAAGAAATTTGAAACTCTACCGTCATTTTGCTTTTTAACTTCAAAATGTTGTGTTTTATTTTGCCGAATTCATTTTCCAGAGGCACGTGAGGCTGGAATAGTTCAATAGCCAAATTGATCCCTGAAAGCACATGTGCAAAGTGGAAAAGTTAGCATCATTTTTCAAAGTTTTTCACAAAATGTGGATAGATAAAAAGGGTTGACATTGGAACCCTCTTGCAATAAATTAAGAGCTTCTCTATTAATATCCGCAGCCCACTGGCTCCACCGATTTAGTCCTGAATGATTTACAACATTTTCTGAATCATTCTCATTTAGTGGACAATGCCTCATTTGACATATGTCGTAAGAATATTCTCAATTGGACTTTCCTTGTGATAAAGTTCATGAGTACATCTTTGTGAACTTCTGCAGCGGTTTTCCCTGTCGGGTTGCTTAGAAGGAAACCACTCGTTTCGCTTCTAGCAACAACAATGGATAGAATTATCTTTCTGACGGTATCCACATCACGAGAAAGGATTAACTTCCCAATAACTGCAAGGAAAAATTTCTTAACTAAACGTGGTTGTTTTCTCAAAAAATTGGCATATATTTTTAAAAAAATGTGCTACATCTATTCTTGTATAACATCTTGGAATTTTGCCAAGAAAACAATCGGCATATTCTTTTATGGTTAAGCACCCGGTGAAGCATCGCACTAAGGCCGTTAGGAGTGCTCTGGATGCGTCTGTCACTGTTTCAGTTGGAGGTGGCGCGCCCGAGGCAACCCACAGGCTTAACCAGAATAAAATTGTTGATGTATTTTGCTTTTCTGAAAGCATTTGCGTAACAGAAAATTGACCTTCCGAAGTTCTAATTACTGCTATATACAAAAAAATGTGAGAACTCAGTGTTCCGTCAATTCTAACAATTTTTTTCACTAACCCTCCTGTTGCATCAACATATAAGCAAGCGGATTGCTCCTTAGCATATACCTTGTAAATGTTTTTCTGATAGTTTATATCAAAATACACAAAAAATGGAACTATACCAATGTTGTGAATAACAGTGGCTCTATCTTGATTTTGCATCATCTGCAGAGCTTGAATCGGATCTTTGTGCAAGTGTTGCGAGTTTACATATTCTTTGGAAATGACACGCTTGCAATCGACAATATTGCAGGTTCTGGATCTCCCAAGTGCATTAATTCATTTGCCATATCTGCGCGAAGACGTTCTGCAGAAGTTGTGATGAGTTGTTCTGCAATTTCCTTTCTTCGCGGTTGACGGACGGGTCGTTTTCCACATACATCTGTTCCAAACCGAATGGTGGTTTGAAACTCTTCATTATTTCCATTGCTGTTTAAACGGATTCTTAAGAGTTGACACCGCATTTGCAGCTAAACCTGTTACGAGAAATAATATATAGAATATTCGTCCTCATCCATCTTGAAAAATAAAATAATTAATTGCATTCACACTGTCAATCTTGTGATACTTAAAAATAACAAAATATCTAAGTAAATGGACAGTAGTAGTAAGTGGCAAAAGGTAATAAAATATTTTCACAGTTTATATGCTGGTTTTGTAACATTGTACAAATCTAACATTTCACAGTATATTTGAACGTTATAAACAAGTTCAATAAATAAATCTATATTAAATAATTTCAACCGGTAGGCTATCTAACATATTTTCTAAGTGTCCAAGTCTTTTAAAAAGTCTTGAAATGAATATTAATAATATTTAATTAATTAAATTTAATTTATCATTAATAATTGTAGAGAACTTTGCATGTTCAAGTCAACATCAATCTCAAATTTCTACAAAATGAACGATATCAAGGAAAACTGAACACACTGTAATAGCGTATTTTGAGCTTTCCTGTGGTGGATTTCTATAGAATTCTCCCTTAGGTTTTGTATCGAGTATTTCTACAAAAGATAAGAATGTATGATTCTCTTCTAGTTTTCTATTTTAAATTTATTTTCTTCATAGGTAGGTACCATTCTCCATTCTGTGAGTGCGAGGAAAAACCATTTGTTTCCAACCAGTATTTTCCTTCGGGTCCCCAATTTACATCTCCATTTGCTACAGGCAAAATGTTTTGAGGTTCATTGTTTAAGGCTTTTTTATTGCCTTCCGATTGTCTCGTTTTGATTCGCTCGTTATGGATTAGAAACATAAAAAAAAGCATTTAAAATGTGAATATAACTGCAATGATAATTCACATATTGTATTAATGAATATGTTATCATATTATGTCTACAATATATCCGTATATTGTGGGAGTATTTAGATACGTTGCATTCTTTTTGTTGATGTTACCAGGAGATCATGTCTGAATTTTTAACATTTTTGTTTATCTACGTAATATGGCTTCAGTGTCAGGGACCGCATAATGTACATGTTAATTCTATTACAGTAATGTGCATTCCGAAATAAGACTCTCTCAAACAACAAAGTATAAAAGAAGCGTTACTCCGTCTTGTTAATAAGCAGGAACGGATTTCTATGTAAATACATATTTGCTAAATAAAAGCTCATATCGATGCTATTTAGCATTATCTTTATGTTTCACAATGCGTAGAGTTAAGATATTACGTTTATTATCCATTTTTTCATATTTAAGTATTTTCATATATTTGAAAAGTTCTTATATTTTCCATATTTCTAATAAAAAACTCAGTCCATATAACACATTGTTTAACAGTGCAATTTCATTAACTATTAAAATGCATCTCAACAATAAGAGCTTAAATATTCTCAGTAATTCCTTAAACATCAGAGTTTTTTGAAAATTAGGGAGAATTGATAATGGGAAAGCAAGTTAAGAAACTCTTAATGTTTTAATTTATGTGAAGAATAGATCCACTCACCGGCCTTGAGGCCCTGTCTGAGAGGGTCTGAGTGTCCCGGGGCGTGACAGGGCTGAAGGCGATGCTTGAGAGTTAGATTGGTTTGACAGATGACGCCAGAACCTACATGGTCTGTGAGAAACGCACCACGATTCGGTATCCACACTTCCCCGTCCTTTACCTATGAGGCTGCCACCCGGAAATCGCATGACGACACAGCGACTGGGACAACAAAATTCAACTTATACAGCTCCTCAATGTCAGTTACAGTCTAGTCAGAATACTATGTGTTGGTTCAGTTCTATTAATCTCTCCATTAAGCCAGTGTAAAATTAGAAGTTACATTTCAGAATTTAAAGACGAAGGTTTAAAAACAGACAATAAAATATTATTTTACCATAGTTATTTTTATCTTGTGAGTCCATGCCAGCTCCATGTTTGATGGAAATAACTTCATATGTATTTACATATTTCATATATTTTTAGTCCATATAAATTCGTTCCCTGCTCATAAGTAACATTATATATTGTAATGATTTGCAAGACCCAGAACGCGTAAAATATACAGAGAACAGAATTTTATTCGTCAAAGAGAAATTAAGTATGGAAAGAAAACAATAGACGGCAACGCCGCGCGCTTATAATTCTCAGAAGGTAGCAGAAAACGTAAAGGGCGGAAATGGGCAACATAAACAATGGGTAGAACCTGATTTTAGAAACATTTTAAAGCAAAAATCACGTAATTCGAGCCACGGGTTCAAGAAATATCAGAAATTGTCTAGATTGTATGTAACACATTAGAACGAAGAACATACTTCCCATTGTTGTACTATTGAAAGTGTATAAGAAACTTAGTTTTTATTGAATATCTCAAGAACGCCTGGACGGATTAACATCAAACCTTCTGGAATTATAAAACAGAATATTTGGATTAGGGCAAAATTAGTCACGGCACGGGGAATTCATGCAGGACTCGAATTAGTTTAATATTTACATTTTTAACGTATTGAGGGATTAAGAAAAAAGAAAGTCCGCAAACGATGGAAATATGAATATTTCTAACATATGCCGTGATGGGCAGGTGTTTTGAAAAAAGAAAGTTGTCGGATTATAGGCCCAACAAATGGGAAAAGTGGTAAGGAAGAGAACGAGTTGAGTTTGGTCGCCAGTACACGCATTATGTCGTTGTGTTGAAATTTTTTCAGTTTTCTCAGAAATATTTAGTGCAGTGTTTTCTTAAGAAGTATTATCAAGTAAAGAAAGTAAAGAAAGAATCAAGTAAAGAAGAACGTTGTGTAGCTAACATTTAACTTTTTTAATTCTGTTTAAATTGTGAACATTATTTCGCGTAAGTGGGCATGGGAATGAACAGTGATTGGCACGAAGGCAGCGAACTGGAACACTTGTAAGACATAGGCCAGTATAAAATTAAATTAGCAGTCGTTCAGGACGTCGAAAATATACGTCCGCGCCGCGAGGAACGTAATAAAAGAAAAAAAATTCCCGAATTTGAAAACGTCGTGTGACATAGGAAAACATTAACGGGAACGTAATTAGTTCGTGAGAAATAATAACCGAGATTATAAGTAACGATTTTGAAAGTGAATTAGTGGCGTCCAGAAACTGGTGGCAGCCGAGTTGGAACTTCGTACACGAGCGGTGCGCGAGACACCGGGCAACGACTGGCGCTGACAGTGTGCGACGCCGCAGCAAAGGGAAGTTGCATGAATTGCATATGTACTTTTTTATGTTCGAGACAAATGCGGGAAGATTCTGTCGAAGATCAAGTTTTGTAATTAAAATTAAGATGACAATCATAGGAACAAGGTCACGACAGAATGCGCATTCCTGGGTGAATGAAAATTTTATTAATGTTTTAAGTGTGAATGGTATTATTTTATGTTCTTTGTATTTTTTTTTTTGCAAGCCTAGGGTTCAATGTTGATGTGTTAAAATTTGCATGCCATAAAAGGGACAAACAGTATCAAGAGAGGGCGTAATGTATTTGCCTTGGCAATGTGCTGAAGGGGAGCTTGCAATAAATGGATGAGCACTCAGTATGGCACATGATTGCCTTGAATATGTGTGTCTTTTTTAGTAGTTATCTAGAAATTGGCTTGGCCCAGGCACGGACGTGAGGTATCCCATCTCAGTCCGTATGGAATGAAGCACGCGAGTCACGCCCAGGTAAGATTTAGTAATAGTATACGCTAGCTGAGGTGCAGGCGACTGATAAACGAGAGTGTTATTCTATCCAGAAAATACCAAGGCAGGGGGCAAATAGTTGAAAGAATAGAACAAAGGTATAGTAGAAGGCAGCTGCGATAGTTTAGTTCACATTGTAAGTAGAATAGAGGTAAGTTGACTTTGTCACCTTGAGTGAGAACAAGTAAATAGGGAGGTAAGAGAGTACGTTGCATTGGGCGTCCAACGTGTGGGCATGAGTGATATAGTGAGCAAAGCAGAGATCAGTTTGCAATGTATATATATATATATATATATATATATATATATATATATTGTAACACCATCTACCTACTTTACCTACTTCACCACACGTGGTGGGTCGTGATAGAATGAATGCTCGTGAAGCGAGCTTAAAATTCTCAGGAAGCAGGGTCTTTCGGGTATGAGAAAGAGTCTGAACCATAACACAATTAATCAAATAAAATACGAATAATATGAACATATATTCAATGAGAAAATTTACAGTGACGCAATTTCACAACAGGTTATTGTACTTTAAGTAGCTGGTCACTGAAAAAAATGAAACAAGACAAAAAACCAAAACATATAGGCATCACCTCGACTGCCTGAACACACTTTCATCAACTACAATTTACTATTGATCGCTACTGCGAGTTATTTTCCCTACTAAATTATTTATTCTTTTGACCTCTAGTTTTTCCGTGCACGGCTTTTTCAAATGAATTTAATACTTGTTTCAAAAACCACTGCATATGCTAGCCTTGGACTTCGCCTCTTCTATAATACTGAACACAAAATATGCGTAGCATTCACGTTGCACTTAATTCAGACCCTTTTACATGTCACAAAAAGCAGTTTTTATTTATTTATTTATTTTACGTCAAAAAACAGTTAAAACTGCGTATGACGTGCTATGGGGGAAAGAGTGAATTGTGTGCACATTTTTCAAAATTCTGTGATCCTTCACTAAGTCATATACTACTTAAATTTCCAGATTTTGAAGAGGGAGAAAAAAACGAAAAAAAGCTCATGTAATAAAATCTGTTTTAATAATTGTTTGTATCATCCGCAAGAAACCGTTCTTCCGTTTCGAATCGTCGAGGCATATCGTTTACGTCAATAAGACAGAATAGGGCTAAAATCAATCCTTGAAGACTCCATGCAACGGGCAAGAGTCGGAAGGTGCGTACGTAATTTTCATCATTTCAGTAGTGTTTCGCTCTCTGAGATCGTTACCTTAAAAGTGAGTACCTTAAAGGTACGAACACCAGTAATCTAGAGCAATACAAGGATTCCGCTGAAGGTAATTTTTAGTAAAATGTCATGATGAATGACGTCAAAAGCTTTTGAGATATCTAAAAATAATCCAATAGGTGACTCGTTTTGATCCAATGATGAGGCGACATCTTTAAGAAAAGAAAATATAGCTGTTTCCGTTGATTTTGACTTTCTAAATCCATGTTGGCAATCTGAAAGCGCGTCGTGTTTAGTGAGAAAGGTTTCCATTCGTACGTAAAAAAGTCTCTCTAATTTTAATTTTTTAAAAGACTGATAGAGAAATGGGCCGATAATTTTGAATTTCATTTTGTTTTGCTTTTTGAAAAGCGGCTTAATTTTAGCTGTTTGAAAATATATGGAAACATTCAGTGCATAAAGATGCATTAAATATGAGTTAACGGTGTATATTAGCATACGCACAAGTCTTTAACAAAGAGAATCCGGAATTCATCTAAACCGGACGAATATTTATTTTTAGTTTACCGATTATTTTGAGAATTTCATAGGAAGAAGTTTCAGAGGAACGAACAGTGTGTCTAAAATTTTGGGTGAACTATCTGTTTTGAATTTTGTGCCTGAAGACCACATGAGTGAGATCGGCAGCAATTCTCGAAAGAGTATTGGTTAAAGAGACTAGCCACTGTTGCCGGATCGTTCACATTTATATCGTTTATATTTAAAACAACATTCTCTACGGGTTTTTCTAGTTGATTTGGTAGTATTTTTATTATATTCCATTGATTTTATTTTATTATTTGAGTTCAAAATATCCTGATGGTTTTTATGATTTTGCCACCACCTGCAGCTTACTTCGTAACAATGTTTTGTATTTTTTTAAAGTAGATAAAATCTTGAGATGCGTCATGACGTATAGAAATGAAAGAAAGAATTCACTTGTTTTTACAAGATGTCCTAATCCCTTGTGTTATCCAAGAATTGCTTTTCCGTGAAATATTTAGTTTTCGTTTTGAAGAGGAAAGCAAGTTTTAAAATGAAATGAAAGAGTTGAAAAAAAAATTATATTTGTCGTTCGTATCAACAGTATTATAAACCGCTTCCCATGACTCCTGCATCAAGTAATCAATGAATAATTTAATTTTACTTTTAGTAACTTAGTAGTAGTTACTTTAAACACAATACAACAAATTGATCTTTCTAGATAATATTAACTGTACAACATATAAAAATTATGAATCATTTATGTAAACTTGTACAAAGGTATAGCCTCTTTAAATGAATCTAATGATACGTGCAGTAAATGACCTGGAAACTACCACTCACGATTCCGAAATCTCCTCCCACTATTCTAGTCGTTTCACCCGCTTTGAACACTGATGGTCATTAATATTTACCACTATCCTCTTTCCCCAATGATCGCTGCATGAACGTACCAGTTCCTTTACCTCAACGGCTCCGCGTCGCTCGCTTGTAGGTAACCTTGGGACCACCCTACTGCCGCTCGTTCCGCGGTGCCGCCTCGTCTTCGCGTGCTGTGCTGCGACGAAAGCGATTCCTTCCGCTCGAACGCCCTTGGGCCTCAATTTCCACACCTTCTCTCGTTCGAACCCGTACTATCCTCGCTCTAGACCAAGTCCTTCTCGCCTACGCTTCGCTCTTCTAGGGTCGTCATCGCTTCCACCGCCTCAATACACGTTCGTTCGCTTCCACCCTCGAAATTATTAATGTTGAGTTATGCTCAAATGCTCAGCCGACCTACCACACTTTAGGCATGTGTGGTCTCAGCGTGCAATGTGAAGTGCTGGATTTAATTAATGTCCTTCTGCGCAGATTTTACAACTGGGGATTATTTCGATGTCAGTTATTTCGCTTGCTCTCCGAATTATTGTGACTGCGACGAATTATTTTGCACTCTATTTCCTAATTACTTCACTTTTCAAAGATACGCTTTCCGAGCTAACTTTTAACTACCAAGTTAAAATAAACTCCTATACTATCTATTTGTACTCGCCGTCACTGCTGCTTAGTCAAAGAGTTTCTTCTGAGTCGCAAATCGCTGTTGCCGTAAAGGGAGTTCCTCCGGGCGCGCCGCGATACTTATGTGGTACTCGCGCCTGAAATTTTTGAGAGGTGCATCTTCTCCTCCTTTCGTGACCTCCCGGAAAACACATTACTCACTGATTTGGGCGTTCCTAGTTCCGAAAAGCTGTAGGCAGATGGCGCGTTTACCGGCCATCGCTTCCGCCATAATACCCTAGTCCTCTTTGTTCGTGGAGAAGCTACATGGCGGATGGTGGCGTTATGGGATTTGTCTAATCCCGTGACGTCACAATATATATATATATATATATATATATATATATATATATATATATATATATATATATATATATACACAATTTGCAATATTTAATAAACTTGCAATAATAAAAGATAATGCACCTTTCTCACAAGGATATTTAATTTTGTGGTTATTGGCCCGTAAGAACGTATGTTAATTGTTTCTCTTTGTACAGCCCTGACTTTTGAATATAAATGCAGGAGTAATTTTTCCCCTAGAGTCGTTAATTCATGTTAATGTTTGGGTGGAGTTTCAACTTTTTTCTGCGGTTTTTTAAGTTTTATGTTTTTCACCCGTAAGAACCAATGTTAAGTGTTTCACTTTGTAGAGCCCTGCATTTTGGAACATAAATGCGTGAGTAATTTTTTTCCTAAAGCCTAAATTCATGTTAATGTTCCTAAATTCATGTTAATGTTTGGGTAGGGTTTCGTATTTTCTCTGAGGTTTTTTAAGTTTATGGTTTTCCTCCCGTAAGAACCAATGTTGATTTTGTCTCTTTGTACAGCCCTGAATTTTGAAATATAAATGCGGGAGCAATATTTTTCCTGAGCCGTTAATTCATGTTAATGTTTGGGTAGGGTTTTAATTTTTGTTTGTTTTAATGTTTTTCGCCATATGAACCAATGTTAATTGTTTTCTTGCACCCACGATTTTCCACCCAAAATTCTAGCGGCCGGCTGCTCTGATCGGTAGTTGTCCGTGGTTTCTCCGATGAACACCAGGCGAATACCGGAGTAGTAACCTAACAAACGAGCTACGGACCGCGCGATCTTTCCTTCCTCTTCTTTGTTCCATCCTCACTTCCCCTTACTTACGCCTACACTACCATGCCGACTACATGTCAGGAGACCAGTCGGAAGCTTAGAGCTTGTCCTGGCTGGAGCGATGCCCACTGGTGGGAGATACCCGGTTATGGAAAACTACGCAAACCGACATGTAGGTCGGCGCCGGATCTCACCATCCAGCGGGGAGAGATCACTGCCACATTCCACGATAATGCATGCACTACACTGACAGGACTAATGACCTTAGCAGTTGATACGCCCGGAAACGTAAATCAAAGGACCTCCTGGTCAGACGCACCGCAGTGACGGGGATGTGGCTGGACATTGAGCCAAGAACCAGCTTACGTGGCTCGATGTTCATCCACATTTCGACACGGTACAAAGCAAACGGCACCCGCCGTTGGGGTTTCTGCTAGCAAAGAGCAGACGGCCACTCGGCGAAAGGATTCGTAGCTGCCGGCTTCGCTCGCTCCGCAGCAGCGCGCCGAGATGAGGGGACCTTCGCCACGCCCAGTAGCCCCGCATCATCCAGTCGGCCCAGTGTCCCAGTCCAGTCATCGGCCCAATGGCTCAGTCACTAGCCGGCCGGCGACCCGGAGACTACCCCCACGACGCTGTCGCCACTGAAGATGTCCACCGCAGACGTGGACGAAACGTTTGGCCCTTCAATGCCAACTGGACCACGTCCTACCAACCCGGAAACTTTCACTCATTTTGATATGATTGTTATACAATGCAGTAATAGTTGTATAAGCCGGAATCGTTTGGGTCTAACATTTTCTTCCGTGTTGTAAAGGTTTCCGGCTTATTCAAGTTTCAAAATATAAATTGTTAATCCAGAAAAAATCATTTGTACTAAGACGGAATTTTTATTATTATTATTATTATTATTATTAAATTTTATTATTATTACTATTATTAACATACTCATAATGAAATAAATCTAAAGACAAATTGTAGCTCTTCAATATATAGCAGTCAAATGAAATGAAATGGATTAAAATTATTAAGACAGATACAATGTTGAACCCAGAAAGATAAATTAGACCTTTATTTAGAAATTGTATTTACCAGGACCGCATTTAGAGAGGTGCTGGCCAGTGGGCACCTATTTGGTATAGTTGCATATTAAAATCAATGATATACCATTGGTTCTATTTACAAAATTATGCTATTTTAATATATATATATATATATATATATATATATATATATATATATATATATATTATGTTTCAATCTGAGGTTATACGAACCCGTAACGCCACCATAAGCCACTAGAAAGACCAGAGGGCAGAAATAGGGTACGAGGCGGGCGATGGTCCGAAGAGAGCGACATCTACCGCAGGTTTCGCACTCCGATGTCGAAGTTGGCGGATAATATTTTCTCGAGAGGGCTTGAAGGAAGAGAAAGTGCCCCTCCCAGAAATTTTCCCCAGGTGGAGTTGCATAAAATGCCGTGACGCACTTCGGTAGAGAGCTCTCTTACGACTTCGACGGCGACAGCGACTCAACTAAATTCTTCAGCGGTATTAATTGGTTAGTGCAGAATTATAATTTACTTACTTAAGTAAAATGATTTAGAAACGCGGTAATAAGTGATAGAGATTCAAACAAGTGCATGTACAGTATTTGCATTAACATTGCACACGCGAGTAAACAAGCGATGTGATTGCTTTGAACTTGAAATAGTTTTTTCATAATCGAAGTCAATTCGCTGAAGGACTCTGAACAAAAATCCAGTATTTAATTTTTGTACGCCACGACCGCACGCTCAAAGTGTAATTTATGTCGGCCGAGTGCTAAATGGACAATTCAAGCACGTTAGTTATTTAAAACTGGAAGCGCGAGCAACAGGTGCATGGCAGGCTGGCGAAGGACGATTCCAACACTCAAGCGTAGGCGAGAAGGACTTGGACCAATCCGTCGATGGTACGAGCCTGAGGACACTGAGAGAAAGGTTTGGAATTTGGACGTGTGGCGGCCTCCTGAGATCGAGCAAAAAGAAAGAGGAGTGTAACCGCAGGACATCAGATCAGTCAAGTGACGCGGCGAGGACTGCGAGCGACCAGACCCCCAAAGGTTAACTGGCGGCGAGCGGGAAGGAAATGTCGAGGTAAAGAACTGGCAACTTCTAGCCGTCAATTTGTTGGAAACTGTGTAGCTTTAAACACCAGGCGTAGCGTCTAAAATAGGTAGAAAGTTCCAAATAATTGCACTGGGAAAATATTTCGAACGTATGAACGAGATACTTTGTAAAGGGTACGATTTAGTAACGTGTGTGTCACGTTTATTCTTGTGTTAGAGTTAACAGCATTGTAATAAATGCAGCTCAAGGCTTATTCTGTAGAGTCTATAATAGAATAATTGTAGAGAATCACTTAAAGGGCCGTGCACGGAGAAAACTTTAGATTAACAAAAGTTAAATGAGGTACGAAGTAATTGAGAAGGAGGTCAAAGCAAAGATATTGTAAATAGTGCGTATTGAAGTAATCAGGCAGTCAAGGTGACGCCTATACGTTTCTCTTATGGTTGTTTATTTCTGTTCTTTTGTTTCTGTTTTCTTTGCAGTGACCATCTACGTAAAATACATACTTATTATGTTGTGCCACTGTGTAATTTGTTTACTGAATATATGCTCATTTTACAGAATTTTATATAATTCATTGTCAAGGGTTCAGACCTTTCTCATACCCGAAAGACCATAATTTTTTATTACTTTTTGTTGTTGGATAGTGGCAAGTGCGTTTAAGAGAATAGTGCAGGTCTCATGTTCGTTGAAAACTGATTTTTCGAAAGTCTTCCTACAAGTAAAATATTGAAATTTGAGATTTTTTCCCTTGATGAAAACTTTTCCTTAAAGATAAGATTTTTAAATAAGATCATGTGCAATTTTTCGAAAATTCTAGTATTTTCCGCATAAGTTTCCGTGAAAGTACGCGCTGTTTTAGCATCACACACTTTTTTAAAACTGTCCTACTTTTAGACATTAGGCTCTTGTTTTTTATGACAATGTGGTACTGAAGTACGCATGAGGAAAAGTAAAAATATTGCACTTTCTTTCTATAGAGAAAAGTTCGCATTCTATTAAAATATAATTATATTATATTCTTCCCTATATTATACATTTTATATTATATTATATATTACAATATATTTAAACTTAAAAAGAATCCTAACGTCGTAGGTACCCTGTCAGCCATAACGTTGTGAGTTCGAACTAGAAGGTGATTTTTTCTTCTGTTATGGTGTGATTTGCAAGCATATGTCCACATATTTTGTAATTAATAATTTTTGAAAAGACTTAGAGCCCCCAAAAGGGCCGGTTTTGTCGTCCATCAGAACGACGACCAGAAGCCTCCGTTCTGTACTATCTGACCGAGGCGCCGGTGGTCCTATTTTCGACGAACTCTATATATTTTTGAAAACTAAAAGAAGTTAACTTCTGAAAACTACAAAATTGAAAATAAAGATCTTACTGGTTGGAAAACTCTTTCAATTCATGTACAGTATAATATTGCGGATCAGTGACAAATTAGAGAAGAAAGTATGTGCTGTTGTAGTACAACTACTTCGTTGTTTACATTATAAGCATTATAATTTCTTTAAGAAGCAATCAATCAACTATTTGCAGGTAATTAAAATATTGTTAGCATTATATCATTCAATTTTGTGGTTACAAGTTTTCATGAATAACGTAATGCAATCGGACCGGCAATTTTTAGTTGTGTTAATTGGTTTTAAAACTAAATATAGTTACTTGCATAATACTACGCGGTTCTGTATTTCAGACTGGTGTTTCCCCGACGAGTTACAGTTCAGTCTTATCGCAATGTGGAGATCTCCCTTGAAGATATGGGAGGGGGCAAGATACTTCGCAGGATAGAAGCTACTGGCAAGCCCACAACAGGCATTCGAATCGAAGTGATTTCTAACTAGAATCAACTATAGAATACTATCGCGCAGATGATTTTGCATTCTTATCAAGAATGAGTTTGCTGTAACCTGGAGTAAATGTAGTATGTCATAAGAACAATAAATTTCAAGATAGAATTAATTTTGCTAATACTCCCCAATGGTTCTGTAGGGTACCTCTCTGTGATAGCTCCATGGGTTAAAACGCGCAGAGGAATTGACGCCAGATCAAATCCTGCCGAATAGATTTTTTTTTACCTGATGCCCGGAACACATTAATCACTGTCATCACGAGAGAGACATTCAAAATTCTGCAAGGAGGAAACAAACTTGTTTTTGTAAATGCTAACGTGATTATATTAAGATTGTGTGCTGGTATCTTGTATTCCAAGCATGATGAAACGAAATTTGAAGAGATAGCCAAATATGAACAGTGTCTCAATTGGTAAATATCATTTATCATATTTTTGTGTAATCGTTAGAAATAATATGAATAAGTCTGAAATAAGTTGTATAATCACTAGTAATTTACCTATTTAACAATTCTAGAGAGATAATCAGAACCTTAACAAGTCTCTGGGTTTATTATAAAATTTTGTAATAAAGGTAATTTCTTCGTTCTTTAACAATTGAGAAAGGAATATGTCTTTTTACACGTTTAACAAAGTTCCTTAGAGGCTATTACGAACTCATTAAAATTACCATTTGTGTTTGTGCCTTTGTGATAAATGCTAACAGAACGCATCCCTAATTGTTTGTAACAATTGATAATTGTATTTCTTTTATGGTCTTCTTAAAATGTTTAATGTAAGTCTTGATAGTGGAAACATATCAAAATGTATTAACTCCAAAACTAATAGTACGATTTGACGTGGTCAGGGAAAGAAATCAATATTTTTATTATTATCTCCATTTTTAAATAAACAATGTTTTGATACGGCATATCTTTAGTGGGGGTGACTGAGACTAAGTGGTGAGCATTCATTCAGTCCCAATTTTCCACAAAGAAAATAAGTAATTTTACATAATTTTGTTATCTCCAATGATTATTCGCCATGTTTGTGTAGGTGATCCAATGCACAAATCACCTGTCATTTAGTCTCAATATAGGAAAAACAAGGAGGAATTTGGGATCTCAAAATTTGGGATAAAGTCGTCTTTAAATCTAAATTTGAACTTTGATAAAATTCATAAATAGATAAAGAGAGGAATAAATATATTATTGTATTGTTAAACATCAGATGCCCTAAATTGCATTTCCGAAATTGTACTGCTTGAGAACGAATATGTTTGAAATATGATTTCTATTGTCTTAAATGTTACTCTAGAGAAAATGGAGAAATTACTAGAAAAAAATATTTCTGTATTCATAGATACATTAAGGCTTGCAGATTACTGAAATATCTATAACTCTCTCTTAGCTGAAATCGTTTAACATTGGGTTTTAGATCGGAGCGTACGGAGGATCGAGTCCTGCGCGATGCCTTTTTTTTCTTCTGTTCCGCGTTCTGTTTTAACTAAGTCTGAGAATTAAAAGATAAGAATTTTTAGCGGAAAATACTTGTATTTATTTGTTGCTTATAAGATCTGTGCTGAACTTTATACTATTAATGTGTAATTAGTTTTATCCCGCTTTATTACAATATTATACAAATGTGTTTTATTTATATTCAGTTAATAAGAATTTAACCTAACTCGCTTGTATTAAGATAGTGAACGTTTTGACATACATTTTGCATTCACTTCCAAAAACGTTTGTCACCACTATGTCACTGTTTATGGGAAATGAAATATGAGGAAATGTTTATTCCGTTCGTTAGTGATATCCATATTGTGACCTGATAACCGTATTAATTGAGTCCTAAAGATGTAATTCCCTTCGGACAGGAATTAAACCCACATCGTTCATTACGACAGTTACCATATTAATTGAGTACTAAATATGAGGGAAGGTTTGAACCTTTAAGTAATTGATATTAAAGTTGTGAACTTTGTATACTAACATTGTGACCCAGATTGGATCAAATTAACTTCGTTTTTATCTGATTAGATAAATACATTCATATTTCTTGAAATATGAATCTTATTTATTAAAAATAAATCTTAATTTGGAAATAATAAGTCAGTAATGCAGAAATTCTCAGTACTGCTTTTTTTGTATCTCACTCTTTGAACTGCTGTAATAACTTTAGATGATTTTCAAATATGATAATTGACATCTCAGCACAAACAAAACTTGTAATTCTCTGTTTTTCATTTCTTCTGTATACGCATCAAATACGGAGAAAAAGATATAGAGAAAGTTATGAAAACTGGGAAAATCGTTTTTGCGATTTCAAGGTAAAAACCTTTTTGGGAGTCAAAAAAGTGGTTTTACCCAAACCGTCCGCCCTGTGATACTACTAGCGCCTAAACCAACTCGATCCTTTCCAAATTGAAGAAACCCTTTTTTTGGCTGTAGTTGAAGTTTGGAAATTTTGAAAATTTTTTAAAATTTGGGGGGGATACTTTACATGAAGTTTTTCGAATTTTTAAAATTTTCAAAAACGGTCAATTTTCTTTTAAGAATAGAGAAAAATAGTTTTAAAGATGACAAGTTCCTTTTTCACGGTTAACTTAAATTTTTTGAAAATTGAAAAATTTTTAACTTTTGGTTTTCCTACAACTACAAAATTAAAACAGAGTTTTTTCCCAAAATGAAATTTGTTGCCCATAATTCGTTCTTGAACAGCAGGAGGCTTTTTTGAAATGTTGGCATTTTTCGTCAAAAGTGCGAGCAATATTTACAATTTTAAAGAATGGTTTGAAATGCAAAACTGCAATGAAACCGTTTTTCTTTTTACTATTAAAACGTTTCGAAACCGATTTTGGGAAATCGTACTTTTATGTTTCTTTCGTTGTAAGCAACATTCTGTCTTCAGCCAGCAAAACTAACAAATATCACCGTCAACACATCGTAATATGTAAAAAATTGTATAAATGACTACGGGGAGGCCGTCACCATGTAACTACAGTTAAGCGCTACGGTGCTTGCTTGAAGAACTGGGTGACTCCAGTTCAGGTCCTGGCCTGTTCATGCAATTTTTATTTTGACAATTTTGAGATTTAATTAATACTTTTCCTTTTTAATAATTTAAGGTATGCATTTGCGGTTGTCGTTTGAGAGTTTACAAAAACTAATGAAGTGGTAATAGTGTAACATTTATATATTCATATTACCAATAACACGAGAAACTAAGAGCTTATTTTTATTTAAATGTGAGAAGATGAACAAAAAGATAATAACTGCGTAATGATAGGTGATTTTTCTTGAAGTCAATAAATGTTTCTTAGATTCTAGTAATTACTTGCAGCAAATAGAATTCTGAATGTCGGACCGTGTCGAAACTTGTCTTTTAGCCCAACGTTATCATGTCTAATAATCTCACCTTGGACAGAGGCGATAAGGTTGAGCGTCAGGCTAGAACCGAAGCGCCTGCTAAGCAAAAATTACATAGTACTGAACTGAAACATTCTTAAGTCAATTAACTATTTTATAGTGGGAGATTTCTTTTCTTTCTTATGTCTCGTAGAGGTAATTTATTTAATATTTTAAATTGCAGAAGTGAGGAAAAGCAATGAGTTTGAAGACAAAATTCGTAAGATTCTTAATTGAGTAAGTTCACGGAAATATTGTGTGTTGGTAGCGCAATCGCTTACGTGCGTGGCTTTACAATAGAGGAACGCGTGTTCAAATCCGATATATCAGCGGTTTTTTACTTGACGAGCAATGAAAATCAATTCCTAATAATGTCGAGAATGTTCTAAACATTCCTTTTCTTTGCAAGAAGATACCATTACAAACTGCGGAAATAATTTGACGTACTTTGATTACTGGTCGTTACCAGATCATTCACTACTCCATATTTTCCTGTTCATAGGCCGTTTTGGTTTTTACATTAGGGACGTTCGTTTCCTTCCCAATCCCTAATACGAGTATTACGTCCTTGTAATTAATGTTATTTATTTGTATCTCTCTGCTCTTTGTCAAGTTCTCTAGCTGAAATGTTTTCTTTCTGTAAAAATTAAGTAATGCTTACACTTCGCTACTACCAAAATATTAAGAAATAGAGGTGCTACAGAATGGGACAGACTTTCTCGTAGCAAATGTTTATAATTTCCTTGTGTGGACTGCTTTTAAGGTTTTGCTCCGTTCTCTTGCCAGCTGACATCTATCGCCTCACAAAACACATTTTTGACATTTTCAACTTTTCGTTCCAAATAGCTCTTTTTCACAGGAATCTATTGAGTTTTCGAAAACTTCCTCTAAAGTCATTTGAAGCACTTCTACTCACAAGTTAAATAATGTATACAAATCTATTCATATGCGCATATTAACGGCGTGAGAGATATTTCAAAAATTACATTTGTGTAATTTTTGAAAAAACAAAAGAATATAACAAAATGAACTTTGTCATATTAAACAGTGCAATTAGCACTATCCATTGGAAAAGTTTAAAGAACACATTTGAAGCCATTTTTGAGAAAATAGCGTTTAAGCGTTTCTGAAAATGCGGAATTTTGAGGTCATTTTTACAAAAACTATTGGGATTTCGAGAAACTTTTTTGACATTTTTTAAAGCACATTTACTCAAATACAATTAAGTGTCTAAGTAAATATTACCAACGTGAGAGAGAATTGTAATTTTTGAAAAAAAAAAGAATAGAGCAATATCTCGTTTATGTCATCGGATAGACTGCATTTGGCATTACCCCAACCAAAAATTTAAAGAAAAAATTTTGAGCCGTTTTTGAGAAAATCTTGTTTATGTAAATTTTTAAAATTGCAAATATTGCACGCATATTGTGCGAAATCACTAAAAAAATTTTCGAATTTTTGAAAATTCGGAGTTAACCTGAAAATGCATATTCTACCTTTATAAGTGTATTTTCTCTATTCTTACAAGAAATTTAAAGAAAAAATTTTGAGCCGTTTTTGAAAAAAAATTGAAAATGTCCGGAAGGCTTCAAATAAAGTCCCCCAAAAAATTAATGAATGTTTTTCAAAATCGTATAGCTTCAGCTCAGGCAAAAACGACAGGGGTTTCTTTAATTTGGAAAAAAATCGTATGCATGGTTTAGATGCTAGAGTTGTACCAGACGTACAGACGGACGTTTTTCTTCCAATTGTTTTTTTGGCATCAAGGATACACAAAACTGGAATTCTGGCTACACCGCGAGTTAGAGGATTTTTTTCTCTTCATTTAGCAATTGGTTTGATTTAGTTTTTCGTCACCAGAGCGCGGCAATGATTTTTTTCCGCCGAAAATGCGCCGTTGTTTCGCGCAGCATTACATAACATTCTCTATACTACGTATATTACTCCCTATATACGTAAGTATACCAGAAAGTAATATGTAAAGTGTTTGTTAACATGCTTACGCAGATAAATTTAAGGAATGAGTTAGTGATGAAGTTGAAAAAATAATTCTGGTTTTAAAACCATGTATTTATATAATAAATATTCGATTATTAGTTGAAGTAAATATGTTTATCATGGCCATTTGCTAACATTCTGAAAGGCTACATTGTTGTGAATGATATTGATTAATAAACAAGCCTATTATTAAATATTCTTCTCAACCATTCATTCAAGAGTATGCTACAACTATTTTACAAACTATCCAAACTCGGGATCCAAAAGAAAAGACTCAGGGTCACGTGCCTCTCTTCATCCTAGAAAATATTTATTTCTCTCTCATAATGAACTAGTGGTAAACTAGTAATGAAGATGAAGATGAAAATCTTTTATTTATATTATATTATTTCATCAGAAACAGTTCTTTAACCCTTAACTTGACGTTGAAATATTTGTTACATTATTTTAGGAGTCACCCAATAAGTCATGCAAGACTCGTAAAACAAAATGTTGAAAGGTTTGTTTAGTGCATAATCCAAATAACTAAAAAATGTTGGTGGATATCGTTTAGCACTTCCAGAACGGCTGCAAAACCTTTTGAATTCATACATAAGCGATTTCCGCTTTTGGAGTCAGCGTATCACTTGAAAATAGGTAGAAAAATAATTTTTTGTATCTGTAACATTTAATCCAGAATATAATAAAAACATATAAAAAATGGAGACTGAAAATAAATAATGAAAAGTCAAGACACATGGTTGTAGGGAAATCTCGATATGATCTAGAACAGAAATATGTATGTTTCGAGTAGTAAAGGAATTTAAATATCTCGGAGTGACTATTAGAGCAGGGGGATCTAATAATAATAACTTTATTAAAATAATAAGCAAGGGAAGGCCAATTATTAGTAGATTTCATAATATTTTATAAAACAAGAATTTTCGAAAGAAAACTAACAGACAATATACAAGACAATGGTGGAGAGCTGTGTTACGTATGGATCAGAAATTTGGATTAAAAATGATGCAATAAACTCGGTTAAATGCTAAAAATTTTTTAATAAAAAGATTGAGAGACAAGTGATCGAAAATGTAGAATCCAAACAACTCCAATGGTATGCTGCAGAATGCATGCTGACAGAATATCAAAATTATCTTTGAGTGAATCCCTTTCGAAAGAAGAAACGAGGAAGGCCAAAGAAATCTTGTAAGTACGTCATGGATTCGACAATGAAGAGCAGAAGAATAGAGGAAGATGCCTGACGGAATAAAAAACATTGGCGTGTAGATTGTGAAAAACGGTCATTACAACTGTAAGATACTCGCTTAAGAATGAATAATAATTACCTTAAACCCGAAGTGCAAGATACGGATGAAGAACCTTGTTATTATGTGCTGGCACAAGTAAGCGGGCTAACAGATCTTGCCGGAATACCAAACCAAAACCAAAGTTACGTTCTTATTTGAAAAGATTAAATGAAAACAAAGAAAATGTGATTATTTTTAGAGGGGAGTCCTGTAGATAACAAATATCAGATATTACTCTATTTGGTATTTATAATATTTGTTAACTTTGTCCATTTATCGGCATGATCGCTTTTTCAATGGGAATAACTATTCTTCGGAATTTACAGGTCGAAAAGTAAATATAGTATTTAGGTAAAAAAAAGATGATTGAATTATGTTTTCGAAAAATTTACGGGACTGAAGTAAAAAGAGAAAACTATCACAAATAGTAAATTCACATTTCTTATATGTTGCACCAATGAATAGTATCAATTCCGCAATTAAAATCTATTTTCGACCCACCAATAACAGATGTGGGTCTCCTTAACCTGGAAATCTTTCGCTTTGGGCGATAACATAATTCACCGAAAGTGTACGGCATTTATCGACGAATGACAGAAAATATAATTACAATAGCAGTAGGACTTCTAATGCAGTATTCCAAAGGCAGATTTTTTAAAACTCCAGACATTTGTTCATCATTTCTCTCATGGTATGCAACATGTATTCTCAAGTTAATGGTGAAATATTTAGTATCACTTTCGGAATCCTAAGACTTAAGTAAAAGGAACGCAATGGTGACCCTGAAGATTTGGTTACGAACCCAAACAGCGATAGCGCAGATTTCTCCTTCTTCCCGACCTTGCATTAAAGTGGTCGCAAAAGTGGTCGCAAGTGGTCGAAGAGTGCGACCAAATGTGAATGAATTATGAATTTGAGGTCATTGTGTTATTATTTAGATTTTCTTTGTAAAATCGTCTCTGCGTGAGATATACTATATACGAACACAAACTATCATTCAATAGGCAGTACATTTTAAAGCGTTACATTATAATATAGTAGCAGTGCGTTTCAACAATAATAAATATTTTAGATATAATTTTAAAATTCAACCTTAATTCATATTATAGTACTTTAATTAAATTACTTTATAAATATGTATAACTTGAATGAAATTTTTCCCAAATCAAAAAAATTAATTGCCTATTTTGTTTAAATATTTATTAACAATTCATTAAAAATTATAAATATGCAGTGCAATATTACTGAAGATGCGTTAGTGAATACATATCCAATAAATTGGCAATTTGTATAAAATGTAAAAATGTATGAAAATAGACAAAATTCTATTTTGCAACAATATTTTACAGAAGAGGATATCTATTCATTTTCGAACGATTATCGTGATACAGATTTCCGAAGTTTGACAAAATTTTGAAACATTATTAACAATTACAATTTTGAAATAATTTATGACATGAGAATCTCTAGTGATTCTTAATGGATTAGCGAAAACAGTGTTTGCATAGGTCTGCTTATCTAGAAGAAGGGTGTAACATTCTGATGACGTGTAAAAAACTTTGTGTGCATTGTTCGTCTCTTGAAAATAAAAATAGCGTAACGTAAAAATATACTTGCTCTAATAATATAAATATATTAATTTCATTGCGTTGGATTGGAAATCATACATAAATTACATGTAAGTAATATATTGATGTGTGTGTGTGTTCCTCCAAAGTTCACGCAATAGACAAAAGCTGGTGTTTCTACCTTTGCAAACATTAAGATATAAAAATGTTATATCAGAGTCATATCTTGTTTTTGATTCTTAAGCAAAAATCCTCAAAGACTAGGTATCACATATGATTTTTAATAGTTGCGGTAAAGAACTCCATGTAAAATGCAATCACCCTAACGTTATATTAAAAAAATTCATTTGCTACAGTGCACTTACAATCATAATTCTGTAGGAAAACTTGCATTGTGATAAATAACTTTAAACACTTTTAGTTTATTTAGTATTTTACATATCAAAACTATTTTATTACAATATTAATGTCCGTGACCATGTAGTATTTTTTAATTCGGTCATCTGAGAAATTGATGATGAAGTATTTCACAACTGAAAGCTGCTATCTCGGAGACGTGTTTTTGCAACTGACTCTAAAACGTATTTCTTTAAGTTATTAATTTTTCTAATAAAATAACTAGGTTAGACAATGCATACAATGCAAATTATTTGCATTTTATATTAAATATTACAATAATAAACGACGAAATGTAGACATGGAGCTTAATACTCTTGTCCAGTGTTATTTTTTGCATAAAACACGTTTTATAACAGTTTTAAAATATGGGTTTACTAGAAATTGCATGACTTTATTTATGTAATTAAAACTCTTGTCCAGTGTTATTTTTTGCATAAAACACGTTTTATAACAGTTTTCTATATAATTGCCTCTCTGAAATGAAGCTAAAGCGGATTGGTTTAGCCTGATTCCCGCAGGGCGGGCAGGGTCGGAAAACTCTGGTAGTTCGGCCTACACATCGCCCATTTTGTAAAAAGGACGGTACATGTATTGTATGTGAATTTTGTAACAGAGCTGTTGATACTGTCACCTGATGAATATGATTTCTACGTCGAGTTTATAGTAATAGATTTCGGCATTTTCTGAAAAATATTCCTGCCTTGAGCAAGTCATTTTTTACAAAACCACTAATTCAAAATAAAAAGACACGGTAATGGTAGAATCTCTGATTTTCAATGAAGAGGCTTGCATGAATCACGTGGAGGGATTGCTATTATTCGTACAATTCTGTTTTTGTAATCTAAAAGTCTGGGAGCTATAAGATGTATTTCCCCAGAATATTATGCCATATCTCAGGCGGGAATGAACATTCGCGAAGTATACACAACGAGTAAGGAAGGCTGACTGAATTTGCAAGCAAGAATTTGAACTCGTAGCATAATGAACTTAATTTTGTGTTCAATTCATTTAAATGGACGTTCCATTTAAGGTTTCACTGAATTGAGAGACCTGAAAATGTTGTTGCCTTAACATCAGTCAATGGTACACTGTTCATTTTCAATGGAGCACAGAATTGTTTATTTGATATAAAAAACTGCATTAAAACCGTTTTCTTTTCGTTTGCTATTAATTTGTTATTTCAGAACCAATTTGAAACATCTGATATTGTAATATTTACGGTTTCTTTATTGCAAAGGATGTTCGTATCATCCGCAAAGAGTTCTTCCGTTTCGAATCATCGAGGGCATATCGTTTACGTAAAGTAAAAACAGAATAGGGCCTAAAATCGATCCTTGAGGAACTCCACATGCAACGGAAAAGAGTGGGAAAAGGTGCGGTAATGTTCCATCATTCCAGTAAGGTATTTCAACTCTCTGAGATCGTTGTTTAAGGTACGAACATAACCAATCTAGAGCAATACCACGAATTCCATATGAAGGTAATTTGGAAAGTAAAATGTCATGATCAATGACGTCAAAGCTTTGAGAGATCAAAAAATAATCAATAGGTGCCTCGTTTTGACCCAATGATGAGGCGACATTTTTAAAGAAAAGAAAATATAGCTGTTTCCGTTGATTTTGATTTTCTAAATCCATGTTGCAATCTGAAAGCGCGTCGCGTTTAGTGAGAAAGGTTTCCATTCGTAAGTAAAAAAGTCTCTCTAATATTTTTGAAAAAACTGATAGAAGAGAAATGGGCCGATAATTTTGAATTTCATTCTTGTTGCCTTTTTTGAAAGGCGGCTTAATTTAGCTGTTTTGAAAATATCTGAAACGTTCCAGTGCATAAAGATGCATTAAATATGTGAGTTAACGGGTGTATAATGGCATACGCACAAGTCTTTAACAAAGAATCGGGGAATTCATCTAAACCGGACGAATATTTATTTTTAGTTTACCGATTATTTTGAGAATTTCATGGAAAGAAGTTTCGGAAACGAACATTGTGTCTAAAATTTTGGGGTGAACTGTCTGTTTTTGAATTTTTTGCCTGAAGACCCTTAGTGAGATCGACAGCAATTCTCGAAAAGTATTGGTTAAAGAGATTAGCCACTGTTGCCGGATCGTTCACATTTATATCGTTTTAAAATATAAACAACATTCTCTACGGGTTTTCTAGTTGATTTGGTAGTATTTTTTATTATATTCCACATTGCTTTTGTTTTATTATTTGAGTTCACAATATCCTGATCGTTTTTCATGATTTTCGCCTGCCTTATGACTTTTCGTAACCCTGTTTTGTAGTTTTTAAAGTAGATAAGGAAATCTTGAGATCCGTCATGACGTTTAGAAATAAAGTAGAGATTTCGTTTATTTTTTCACGATGTTCTAATTCCTTTTGATCAAGTATTACTTTTTCGTGAAATGTTTAATTTTCTCTTTTTTAATAGGAAAGCATGCGTTAAAGAGAAATGAAAGCTTTGAGAAAAATAAATTATATTTTTCGTTTGTGTCAATAGCGTTATAAACTGCCTCCCATGATTTTTTCAGCAAGTAGTCAGTAAATAACTTTATGTTAACTGCAGTAAATGCTCTGCACATGCGTGTTTTATTTATTGTGTCAGTATTCATTTTCTTTAATTGTTTTGTCAGTATTCATTTTCTTAATAATTGTAAGAATTTGTGCATCGTGGTCACTGTAACCTAGATCTAGTTTGGATTTGTTAATTATAATTTGATCTATTGCTGTTGTGATTTAAAGTATTCCGTGTACGTTCCTGTAATATCTAAATTAAAGAATGAACTAAATTGAGAAACTTTTTTTTCTTTGGGATTCGCTCAGAAAATCAATATTGAAATCTCCACATACAACAATGGTTTTAAAAAGAGATTACTAATTTTGTTCAGAGTTATCTCTAGATTTTCTACGAAATTGAAATAATCTAAAGCTTGCTTTGTTGGAGGTTTGTAGATGCAAAGTAAGATAATTTTGAGCGTAGTAAGATGTACAACTGTTATTCCAAAAACTTTTTCAACTGCATATAAATTGAATTCTGACAAGAAGGTAGGATCTATATTATTTCTTACATAAATACACGAACCTCCGTAAGCAGGGCCTTTATTTGATTCCCTTGCTCTACAATAAGATCCTGAAAGGTAAAAACTAGGAATTTGGAGTGTGATAATTTTAATTTTGCTGCTTTTGTATGAAAGAGAAGCTAAAACAGCAATTTTTCGTTTAAAAATATTTAATCAGTTTAAATGAGAACTATTTGAGTAACTTGAGTAATTATTGTTTTATGTAATTATCCATAGGTTCTTTGTAATTATAAATATATATCTTTCTATACATCAAATGCTTTTTACTACAGTTCTGCCTCAGTTCTAACCAACAAGCTAGAATATACTGCATAGAGTGGCTGACCCTATGGTTTCAGCGCGCTTGGTCGACGAACTAGCGGCCGCCATGTTGTTTGCAGTAAAAAAGATAAGAGGTGTCTGATAGCTACATGTAGAACTGTTGTAGTGAATCGACGTGTTTTGTATCAAATCCTATTTCTATATTGTTGTCTTTCCATTTATCTGTATTTAAATTATATTAGTGGTTAGAATAATAGTATTCACAATGCTTTCAAATTGTTCGGTATATAACTTTAAAAATACAAGTTATCAAACCACAAATGTATCACCTTTCAAGTTCGTCACCTTATATGTGATCTGTTTCCATTTTATTGCAAGTACCATTGAGTTGTACATTCACTTTCAAGCATTTCAGCTAAATTACAATAACATTTCAACAGCTTCCATTCTTATAACAATAACCGATGCAGGAAGCCACGTGTTTACAATCATTAATGAATTAATGGTAGAAAATAAAATCTATGAAAATTCGAGTTTGACTACACGAGTACACGTGTACGAGTTATCTGTACATGTTTTCTAGAATTCGGTGAAGTATAGTTATTCAAATTCTCGTTCTCCATGTTGTCGCAAAAGGAAGTATTATTCCCTCACGAAGGACATGATGAGGGATGAGAGTCCAAAATTTAGCTGATTTACCCCTGCAAATAGATTTCATAGCGTGGCCGTGCGGTCTAAGGCGCTGGGTTTAGGCACCAGTCTCTCTGGAGGCGTGTGTTCGAATCCAACCGCTGTCATGTTTTCTTTCCTTTGATTCCAATGCTTCCTTAATCATTCATATAACTACATTTCGAAAAGGCGGTAGCGTGGCCGTGCGGTCTAGGCTACAGGTGGGCCTGGGTGGAGGCATAAAATGCAAGCCCACATTTATATGGAGATTGAATAACGGAAACAATTTGGAAGGAAGGCCGCTGCGTGGTGAGCGCCAGAGCACGAGCTGCTGACAGTGCTTCCCAAACATTACCCGGGACCACTCAAGCGGACCTGCCACGACGGAGAATACAATGGTAGTCAGACATGAATGAAACTAGTGTTAGAATTTTTCTCCGTATTACCCTTAACGGAACAGATTGTACTGGTTACCGACAGGAACTACATAGACATTTTCTCCAGCAATACCCTCAACTTTCTCATCTTACAGAGCAAAATGTCGCCGATCGAAGAGCACGATATCCATATCCGGGAAATATGTCCCACCTATCCGATTGCAAGAAATTGAGGCTGAAGTTCGGGCAGAAATACAGCAGAACGATGATCCAGATTCCTTGAACATTAAACTACGAACCTCAGTCCCAGAATCAAGTTCAACTGCCAGATGAAACTACAAACGAGCCCCTCCTTTCGAGAGAAAATAGATAAAACGAAGAATTAATTAAACAGTTCAACCAATAATACGGGCAGGAGAAAGCCAGGTACTGGGGACTTAATCTTCAGTGTAGACCACAGATACCAAAGCAACATAGTTCAAAAAAGCTAGCACTTTTGATAAAGTTAGCAAATGAAGATCTTCCCCGAACTTGAACTAATTACACGTCGACCAACTTAACACAATCATCTACTGTATAGCATTGACAGTTGTAAAATTAAGCGGCGGAAAGATTGTAGAGGCCCGCCAGACACCAAATCACCCAAACTGGATACCACCTTGGAAGATACGGCTGGAAATAACGATAAAATATCTTAAATCATATCGCGATCCTCGAAACTTTCAGAAAGTAAATAACGCATGTGGAAAAAGCTTATAATCCAGGAAAATACAGCAAGCACGCGCATTACAACGAAGAAAATAGATATATCTAAAATTTTGACACTCCCCAAACACAAACTTAGTGTGTATACGCAGCGAATACGACGCTATATCAAAAGTCTGAAGAGGAAAGAAGACAACAAAAATGTTACCAGAAACCAGAAAATGTTTTATAGAAACCTGAAGAGAGAAGATAAAATAGAAAGACTACCTGAAAAAACAGCTCTTGAAAATCACTGGGCTAAAATATGGTCAATAGAAGGCCACTTCAACTCTGATGCGGTATGGTTGAATGAAGTGTTAAGCACTACAGAGGAGATCAGGGTAATGGAAGTCTTTTAAATATCAATGGATACCCTGAAGAGAAGAAAGACTGCATAAGTCTGAAGATGAGAGAAGAGAGAGAAGACTGCATAGGATGAGAGAAGGGAGAGAAGACTGCATAAGTCTGAAGATGAGAGACTGCATAAGAGAAGATTAGAGACTGCATAATTGGAAGTATTCAGGATTAGACGGATTACATAATTTCTGGTATAAAAGATTAACATGCTTACATGGGAGAATCCTAACCCTGATAAATTATTATCTGAAACACCCCGAAGAAATGCCAAGTGCTCTGTGTGAAGGAGTCACCTTTATGAAACCAAAAACGAGAGACTCCACAGATCCTGGACAGTACCGACCCATCGCATGCTTAAATGCATTCTATAAAATCATAACCAGCTGTCTAAAAATAACTATCGAACAACATTGTGAACAAAGCAACATTATCTCGAATACGCAGAAAGGTTGTTCTGAGGGTTCATTGGGATACAAGGAGCAGCTAGTAATAGACAGTGTCATTATGTCTCAGGCATGTGACAAGAAATGCGATCTTCATACTGTTCATCGACTATAAAAGGCTTTCGACATGGTCTCCCCAGATTGGCTTCTGTTCGTTCGGAACATTATCAATACTGCAGTTATATACTTTCTCAAGTACACTATGAATAACTGGCGTACAACAGTTCAAAATAACAGCAAACACTGATAGACACATTACAAAAAGTTTGAAAATACAACGAGGAATCTATCAAGGTGACAGTCTCAGTCCCTATTGGTTCTACCTAGCAATCAATCCCCTCTTACGTTTATTGGAAAATATGGAAGCAGGATATGAACTGAGAGGCCATGAAAAATGTAAAGTGAACCATCTGGCATACATGGATGATATTAAATTGTACTCGGATTTTCCAGGTTGAAACAGCTTATAAATGTTAAGAAATATTCTCCACTAACATAGGGATGCAATTCGGCATTGAAAAATGTAAATCCAACGTATCAAGAAGGCAAACTTATCAATGATACTCAGCATGAAACCATGTCAAAAGGGAAAAGATGACCCTAGAAACAGATGAACTCTATAAGTATCTGGTATTCAAACAAAATAAGGAGTCATCCAAATTAAGGAAGAATTACGAGTGGAATTTGTGAAAAGATTGAAAGGCATACTGAAAACCTTCTTGAATTCACGAAATCTCACGGCAGCAGTGAATATGTATGCAATACCTGTAATAACATCCTCATTCGGAATTATCAAATGGTCCAAAACTGATCTCGAATCATTGGAGAGACTAATCAGAGTTCAATTGACCCGAACAAATATCATCACCGAAAAGTCAGTTCAAAAAGTCACATTCCGAGGGAAAATGGGGGGTCGTGCATCATAAAAATTGAGAGTCTACACACAAAAAAGATTATCAATATGCGCGAGTATTTCCGAAACAAAGCTGTATCATCCCAGCTTCACACAGTTCTCCAGGAGGCAGATGACAATTACACAGCTCTCAGCTTGAAACATGATATGGACCTCAGACAACTATCCTTTGACGTGATTGAACTATGGAAACAAGGCTCTTCATGGGAGATATCCTACAAAGATAGCAAATTCAAATGTAGACGTCGTTATGTCGTACAAGTGGCTCACCATCAAATATCTGTTCCCTGAGACGGAGGGTTTCATGGTTACAATCCAAGACCAAGTTATTGCAACAAAGAATTAGCTAAAATATATCGTGAATGACACGGAGGTGCCCTGCGATAACTGTCGTGCCTTGGTCAATCTCATGAGACGATACAATATATCATAGCAGGCTGTAGCATACTGGCTCCCACAGAATATAAGCAAAGACATGATATGGTCGGCCGAATTATCCACGCCCACCTTGTGAAAATCTATGGGTTAGCACTAACACATAACATACCATGCTACAAGTATATCCCACAAAATGTCATAAAAATGTTAACTATAAGTTATACTGGAACAGAAGTATATTGACAGATCGAACAGTCCACCACAATAGATCTGACATTTTTGGATGAAAACAAGAAGAAAGTATGGTTTATTGACATAGCAGTCGTAGAAACAAGCAATCTCACCAAAGTATATAATACTAAAGTCCAGAAATACGGGGAGCTGGCACATATCGTATCTACATCTTGACGCAACGCGTCTCCAAGCCCCTTAAAGAGCGTTGAGCGCATTCTTTGGAGTAATCCTCCGTTAATTACTATACTAGTCAAGTAATCCTCCGTAATTACTATACTAGTCAAGTCTCGTCACGTCGCAGTCAGTCAGTGCCTTTTATCCCTTCGGCCAGGGGGCTCGACGCCGTTAGATCGGGGTTCTGGCGGTTACCCAACCACGAACCCGCGAGTCTCGAATTCGCTTAACCTTCGTGACTTCACGGAGCGTAGTAAACGAATTCGGCTAGCGCCGCCGGCCTTGCCGGCCTCGTAAAGGAGCAATGGAACGTCCGGGAGATCGAGACCATCCCCATAGTTCTCTCAGCAACAGGAATCATCGAAGACCTTGAAGCGTTCCGAGCGGTTATCCATTAAGAAGAACATCATTATCAATCTACAAAAATCTGTGATTCTGAGTACTTGCTCTTTAGTGAGGAAATTTCTGGGAAATAAAGAGGGGTTCTGAATTCATTGTTTATAATTTATTTTGATATGTATATTGCAATGAGGCCATTGCTTGTCGCCGGACCCAAACTTCCCCCTCTGTCATGCCAATTAGGACAGCCCCTGATTCGACACGGCTCAGCGCAACACGCGCAACGCGAACACGTGCCTGTCGTTCTATTCTCAGATTTACGACCAGGTTAGGATAGCCTTCCGGGACAACCCCTCAGGCATAGAGCGGGCGGCTGCCCCGCCATTGTGCACACGTGGCACCATTACAGTGATCCCGGCTACTGTTTACGTAATCCCATAGGACACATACAATCATCGCGAAGACAACAGAAAGGACTGCTTTGTCCATCTCTGGTGTACTGGCCAAAACACACGCACAACAAGGACCACCAATCAGGCGCCCAGAAAATGACGTTAGTTAGAAAATGCCCTATCGGCTTCCGACTCGCGTCGAATATTCTAGAAATTGAGATTTTGACCAATAGCATTTGAAATTCTAATCACGTGAAGGAGCGATGTGCGAAGTTAGAAAAGAGAGTGGTGATGCGAAGCAGGAAGCTCGAGAGAGTAGGATTTTTATCAGAAGACGGAAGGTGAGAGAACGGCATAGCAAACAGGCTGATGTGTTGAGGAGAGGTGGTTGGAGCCAGCAATTTGTGAGGGCCGACCAACGGAGTGCAGGCCGCCCCGGTTGAAATCACAAACTGGAATTTATTCCGTTTCATCCGTAAGGATCGATAAGACAGCCGAGTTATCGAGGCTGACCTGATACGGGTAGGGTGATGTATTGACGGCCCTTTCCTCTATCCTCCGATTGCGGCTCATTTCAACCATTTCCTGACTACGAGCGTCGGATCTGCGAAGTACTGGAACGGGAAGAAACGGTGGCGCCGAATGAACTGCTGCTTCCCGGCTGCCTGCTGCAACGCGGTTCGCGACAGCGGTTGATTTGAGGGCGACCACAGGTGTGCAATCATCGAAAGAGGTAGAATCAACGACCATTATTTTTGTATTCATTTTAAGGACATTCAAACAAAAATCATCCATTGTAAAAGTAATATTAGAATTTAATTTAAGAAACCTTCAGATCAAAATGTATTTTAACAAGAAACGTAAAAATGGAGTAAATATACAGCAACTAGTCAGTTGCAGCAGGAAAACATCTGTGATTGGCAAAATGACATTCTCCACCATTATGTGTTCTATCCTTTTCAAATAAAACTGAGTTTATCAAGGCAGCTCTACAGAGCGATTTAAATCAAATGGATGTTCTTTAGTTTACAGAACATTGGTTATCTTCTAATGAACTTAGCATTTTCCAAATTCCAAACTTTTACCTCGCAGGCTTTTATTGCAGAGAGAGAGAGAGAGAGAGAGAGAGAGAGAATCCCATAAAGGTCCTACGTACGGAGGTTCTTCTATTTACGTTAGAAATAACATTGATTCTATCTCCTTGGCGGAATTAAATGTGTATTCCATTGAAAATATTTTCGAAATTCTGTTGTACATCTTACTTCAATTAAAAGTGATATGACTTTGCATTTACAGACCTCCAAATAAAGAGAACTGCATATTATATTTTTGTTATTAGAAAACCCTGGAGATAACACTTACAAAGTCAGAAATCGCTCTTTGAATCCATTGTTGTATGCGGAGATTTTAACATTGATTTTCTAGTCGAATCTTGTGAGAAAGAACAATTTCAATTTAATTAATCTTCAATTTAGATATACATTAAGTAATTAATCTACGTACACGGATCACAAAATTCGATGAAGTCCATTGATCAAATTATAATTAACAAAACTACTACTCGATATGAAGTGGAAACAAACGATTTAGGATACAGTCTTACATCTTAGTCTTACAGATTTAGGATACTTTCTTACATCTTTCAGGTACTTTTTGTTTTTAAATTGTTTTCTTTACTTGTTTACTTGTTACAGGAACGCTGAAAGAGATTTATATTGGTCCGGAAGCAGGGAAAATCCAAGTAAATAGTTATTGGTTTAAAAGACAGCGTAACGGACAACGTGCTTTTAAATGTGAGTTCAAGGACTTTTAATACACATTTACAAAGCAAATAAATTTAGTTTTGCGTAAAGGGTTAAAACAACTAGTGAAAGTGTTGTGATAATTGTGAAAAACACATCAAAATTCAAAGTTTCGTATATTAGTAACGGAAAATTTGAACCTTGTGATTTAATCGATGAATATCAAGTGGGTGAATCTGTGGCCTTTAAAGAGGTAAAGTATAGAATCTAATTGTAATTATTATTTGCAGCTTAGATCTATTAACGGAAACACACTCAACTCTACTCGCAATTAACCAATAACATTTAAATACTAATTAGAATCACATTTCTTTTTAATTTTTAAATAAATACGCAACTTAAATAATTTATCACACGTAAAATTCAAAAAGATAATTTAGGTAAAACATTTTGACACATAATCTGGATTTCATATATTTATTTATTCTCATATTTGCCACGCATTTGATACGCATTCGTGACATGGCTAATATTCGCTATACACTTTCTACCTGTACACTCTGGAAGCCGACCTTCGGTTTTTCCTTCTACACACGTAAACAATAATTTAGATGAACATATCCGAAGGCTCAAAGAGGTTCAAAATTGTGACGGTTGGACAACAATAGGCAACACCGCAGAAACTTTCTGAACCGTCCATCCAAGGAAAACAAACACAACTAATAACCAATCAAGACTCAAAACAGATCAGCCGCGCAGATTGGCACTGATTTTCATGCCCCAATCCTACCACCCTTCCCATCATCGACACGTCCACTCCACAAACTGACGCAAACAGGCTAGCAAGCGCAAAGAAACAAAGACACGTAGAGTTGCGCAACCTGGCCTATTAAGTAACAAGAACATTCACGAGCCACTAAAAGGTAGTACTTATTTTAGCAGATAGCCAAGGGCGACAAATCTCTCCTGCCAGTGCGGGAACTCCCATCCACCCTCTGTCATGTGTGTGTTTAAACTTGACTGAGGTTTGTCGACGGATCGTGAATTGACACCCACACAAAACACTCACCAAATGATACAGTCATCATCATAGGAGGGGCAGAATGACATCAATTTCGGTGTCACTTACACCTGAGCAACATGTTGGACAAACTACAACGTGCCGCCCAAAACACGAACATTGTAATTCCTGACTCTGGCCTTCTAGTACAACAACCAACACTGCAAAGAAATCAGACACGCAAACAACAAAATAAAACTGCATCCAGAGAGGCACATGTTAAATTATTTGAGCTTAACTTTCTCAGAAAATACTGCACTCCCAGCATGAATTACTTGAACCTTAATGGAAAACATGCACTGCAGCGAATCCTGCCAAACACATCCTTACACCTCAGCAGTATCCTATCCAAGATTCATCCCCAATCTACATCTCTAGTTCTCTCTATCCTCCGAACCCCCTGTGACCCAATTACCTTATCCTGAACCTAATTCTGTACTACCTCTCCAATTATTCATTCCTACATCTAACCCTCCTTCCTCACCTCCTAACACTGCTGGGACACGATACTTCCTCGCCCACGCACTCGAGGTAAAAATGAGATAAATAAATAGCAACTACAGTCAGATGCAGAAAAGCATCTGCAGGTACATGCAAGATTCAAATAATGCATCATAATGTACAATCTCTTTCAATAAATTGAATTTATCGAGGCAGCATTAGAGTGATCTCTAGTCAAATAGATGTTCTTTGCTTTACAGAACATTGGTTATCTCATAATGATCTAAATATTACCCAAATTCTAGTTTTTACTTGCAGGATCATATTGTAGAGCAAGGGAAATCAAATAAAGGCCCTGCTTACGGAGGTTCGTGTACGTGTAAGAAATAATATTGATTCTACCTCTTTGTCAGAATTCAATTTATATGCAGTTGAAAAGCTTGAAATAACAGCTGTACATCTTACTACTCAAAATTATCTTTACTTTTGCATCTACAGACTCCTCCAACAGCAAGTTTTTAGATTATTTCAATTTCAGAAAAAATCTAGAGATAACTCTGAACAAAAATTAGTAATCTATCTTTTTAAATCCATTGTTATATGGAGATTTCAATATTGATTTTCTGAGCGAATCCTTAATGAAGATAGTTTCAATTTAATTCATTCTTTTTAATTTAGATATTACAGTGAACGTACTTGACACGAATACTTTAAATCACAAACAGCAATGATCAAATTATAATTAACAAACCACAATCGATATGAAATAATAACGAATAATCTAGGTTACAGTGACCATGATGCATAAATTTACAATTACTAGTAACATGAATACTTGAGCACAATAAATAAACACGCATGTGCAGAGCATTTACTACAGTTAACATAAAAGCACATGACTCTATTGAAAGAATCATGATAGCTATATAACGCTATTGACACTGAATGAAAAATATAATTTATTTTTTCTCTCAAAGCTTTCATTTCCCGCTTTAACGCATGCTTTCCTATTAAAAAGAGAAAATTAAATATCACAAAAAGCAATACTTGGATCACAAAAAGGAATTAGAACATCGTAAAAATAAACGTACTCTATTTTATTTCTAAACGCCAAGACGTATCTCAAGATTTCCTTATCTACTTAAAATACAAAACATTGTTACGAAAAGTCATAAGACAGGCTAAAATCATGAAAACGATCAGATATTTTGAACTCAAGTAATAAAACTAAAGCAATGTGGAATATAATAAATACTACCAAAATCAACTAGAAAACCTTGTGAGAAACGTTGTTTTAAAATATAACGATATAAATGTGAACGATCCGCAACAGTGAAGTAATCTCTTAACCAATACTTTTCGAGAATTGCCGCGGATCTCACTAAGGGTCTTCAGCACAAAATTCAAAAATAGACAGTTCACTAAAAATTTTGTGATACAATGTCGTTTCAGAAACTTCTTCCATGAAATTCTTGTTAATCGGTAAACTAAAATAAATATTCGTCCGGTTTAGATGAATTCCGGATTCTTTTGTTAAAGACTTGTGCGTATGCCATTATACATCCGTTCACTTACATTTAATGCTTCTTATGCACTGAACGTTTCCCATAGATATTTCAAAACAGCTAAATTAAGCCAGTTTTTCAAAAAAGGCAACAAAATGAAATTCAAATGGTCACGATTTCTATCGTCTTTTTCAAAAGTAATAGAGACTTTTTTTACGTACGAATGGGAAAACCTTCTCACTTAAACACGACGCCAGATTGCCAATATGGATTTAGAAATCAAAATCAACGAAACAGCTATATTTTCTTTTCTTAGATGTCGCCCCCACTACTAGGATCAAATGGAGGCACCTATTGGTTTATTTTTAGATCTTTCAAAAGGTTTTGACGTCATTGATCATGACATTTTACTTTCCAAATTGCCTTCATATGAAATCCGCGGTATTGCTCTAGATTGGCTATGTTCGCACCTTAAACAACGATCTCAGAGAGTGGAAATACCTTACTGGAATGATGGAACATTACGTACGCACCTTTCCGACTCTTTGCCCATTGCATGTGGAGTTCCTCAAGGATCGATTTTAGGCCCTATTCTGTTCCTACTTTACGCAAACGATTTGCCCTCGACGATCTGGAAACGGAAGAATCCGTTCTCTTGCAGACATGAACATCCTTGCACAAAGAAACCTTAAATAGTACAATACCAGATGTCAAATTGGTTCCGGAAATAACAAACTAATAGTAAAACGAAAAGAAAACGGTTTTGAACGTGTTTTCCATCAAAATAAACAATTCTGTGCTCCATTGGAAATGAACAGTGTACCATTGACTGATGTTAAGGCAACAAACTTTTTTAGGTCTCTCAATTCAGTCAAACCTTAAACAACGTCCATTTAAAAATGAATTGAACACAAAATTAAGTTCATTAGCTACGCGTTCGCAAATTCAAATTCAGTCAGCCTTCATAATGCTCGTTGCGTATACTTCGCGAATGTTCATTCCGCCTGAGATATGGTACATAATATTCCCGGGAAATACATCTTATAGCTCCCAGACTTTTAGATTACAAAACGAATTGTACGAATAATAATCCAACCACCACGTGATTCAAGCCTTCTTCATTAATCTAGGAATTCTACCATTACTGTGTCTTTTTATTTACGAATCAGTGGTTTTGTAAAAATGACTGGCTCAAGGGCGGAATATTTTTTTCAGAAATGCAGAAGTCTATTACTATAACACTCGACGTAGAAATCATATTCATCAGGGGCAGTATCAACAGCTCATTACAAAAATCAATACATGTACATTATTTTACAACACTTACAGATGACATTAAACGATTAAATCTAATAGAAAAGTTTAAATCCTAAGCGAAACTGTTTTGCTGCATAACTGTTTCTATACAATTAGAGACTATACTGAGCATAACAAGAAAAGTAACATTAATTTTAACAATTATACAGAATGCATTATTTACCATTTGGACTGTATAAATGAGTATAAACAACCTGTAACAACTATTGTAATACAGCTTCCGGGTCAATGACCCCCATCTCGATCAGGTTTTTCGTCCAGTTTCCCTGATCCATTGAGCAAATGCTGAGATGGCCCCTTGTTTGCCAAGGGACATAAATGTAACTTCATTTTCTGTGCAATGTCTTCTAGAATTCAGTGGGAAATACAATTATTCAAATTATCGTCTAGCGTTGTCGCGGCAGGAAGTAATAAGAGCCAAAATTTATTGCTTATTTATCCTTGAAAATAGATTTTATTACATGGGAGCTTTTTGTTTTTTTTTTCTCCCTTTCAAAATTCAAAATTTATTGCTTATTTATCTTTGAAAATAGATTTTATTACATGGGAGTTTTTTTGTTTTTTTTTTCTCCCTTTCAAAAATCAAAATTTAAGTAGTATATGACTTAGTGTAGGGATCACAGAATTTTGAAAATGTGCACATACCCACTTTTTCCCATAGCACGTCAGTACGCAGTTTTTAACTGGTTTTTCTTAATGCAAAAAAATAAATAAAACAGTGACCACGATGCACAAATTCTGACCACTGACACAATAAATAATTCACGCAAGACTAGATTTTTTACAAAAAGTAAAATAAAATTATTCATTGATTGCTTGATGCAGGAGTCATGGGAAGCGGTTTATAATACTGTTGATACATACGGCAAATATAATTCTTTTTCTTCAACTCTTTCATTACATTTTAACACTAACTTTCCTCTTAAAAAAAGGAAAATAAATATTTCACGGAAAAGCAATTGTTGGATAACACAAGGGATTAGAACATCTTGTAGAAACAAGCGAATTCTTTCTTTCATTTCTAAACGTCATAACGTATCTCAAAATTTCCTTATCTACTTTAAAAAATACAAATCATTGTTACGAAAAGTTATAAGGCAGGCTAAAATCATGAAAAACGATCAGGATATTTTGAACTCAAATACAAAACAAAAGCAATATGGAATATAATAAAAAATACGACCAAATCAACTAGAAAACCTGTAGAGAATGTCGTTTTAAAATATCACAATATAAATGTGAACGATCCGGCAACAGTGGCGTCTCTTTAACCAATACTTTTCGAGAACTTCCATTGGAAGTTAGCAGGACCACACATCTAAATCCGCTAATAATGTAAGCATGTACACCAAACATTACTCCAAATTTGCAGCTTTTTATTTATAAACGATTCGTGAAGAAACCATATTGGTATCTCCATTTTTTCAAAATATATTTACAAAAAACGAAAAATAACACGTACGTTCCTATGGCGTGCGCTCTCAAGAAGAAGAAGACACGTTTCGTCCAAGAACAATTGCCGTAACCATTCATACTCTACGCCCTTATTTAAATTTGCCCTTAACGGTTGCAAACTCTAATCTGTAATAATCAAATTTTCCGCGGACTGGTTTGTTTACAATTCCCAGGGTCGAACCCCAGAAATTTAATTCTTGGAAGCTCCCTGCGGAAGGAAAAGACACGTTTCCTCCTGAACGAATGTCCGTAAAAATTCATTTGTGTGTGTGTGTGTGTGTGTGTGTATGGGTGTGTGTACGAGATTGTTACACCTGATACAACAGATTGTTACCAATATGGAATTAAGCAAATTTCACTAAAAAAAAGCTGGTTGCCATGGTACCTGAGTGCAACATATATACTATGCCCATTAGTTCAAAAGAATAGAAGATAGGTATAATAGGAATAGGAAGATAAGTAGCAGCCGTGGTTTCGCTTACGAAGAAAGATAAACAAACATACGAGAATTAAAAGATTTTCTTATAACTTATTTTCGAATCTTCATAATTTTTTTGCGAAGTATTCTGTCCAGTTCTTTAGGACGGTTCTCCAACGTTTTTACCCCCATTTTCCTGGATGTACACTTTCAGAGAGCAATTTTTTGGCACCCTTCTGGTATTGTTAGAGTAAAATATTCTTCATTGCTACTTGTATTACAAGAGCTCTCTGAACTTTCTGCAGATTCTTCTTGAGACCGTGATGGACCAAGCAATTGGGTTTTTATATCGAACCTATTATTCGTCATGTACGAATGCAAAGTCGTTGGCTCAATTTTCCCCCTATGCTATTTGAAATCAGTTCCCAAACATAATTAGTAGCAACTACAATTTTTCCTTTTCCTACCACTAACTCTTTATATTAAAAAAACTTTTTCTACCTAATACATACTTATATATAATTATTATATACTATATATTATATCCTTATAAATTATTAGTTCATGAGCTACATGTGAAGGTTTCCCCCGTTTCTTATACATTGTATACATTATTTATTTTTTACGTCAAAAAAAAGTTAAAAACTGCGTATGACGTGCTATGGGGAAAAGTGAATTGTGTGCACATTTTCAAAATTCTGTGATCCCTACACTAAGTCATATACTACTTAAATTTTGAATTTTTGAAAGGGAGAAAAAAAAAACTACCATGTAGTACAATCTATTTTCAAGGGTAAATAGCAAAAAATTTTGAATGTTGAAAGGGAGAAAAAAACTCCCATGTAATGAAATTCCATTTCAAAGATAAATAAGCAATAAATTTTGGCTCTTATTACTCTGCCACGACAACATGGAATCATAATTTCCAATAATTGTATTTCCCACTGAATTCTCTGTGAAGACGTGCACAGAAATTTGTTACATTTATGTCCAGCAAAACAAGGGGCCATCTCAGCATTTGCTCAATGGACTGTGGAAACTGACGAGAAACCCGTTGGATCGAGTCCTTCTGAAAAACCTGATCGAGTTCTTCTAAAATACCTTAAACAATCACATCAAATGTTTCCCCACAAGTTACACGCCCACTCACAGCCAAGCGGGAACAGCTAGTGAAACTGCTACTCAGCAGTTATAGTTGTCGTAACAATATCAGGAAATTGCACCGTTATTGTTTAAAATATTGCAAGTGATGATTAGACAAAATACCTGGGAAAGCTGGAGGTTTCTTTCGAGCCACCGGGGAAAAACCGCAGGCCCAAGGAACCACAACCCATCGGGGTCCAAAATAGGAAGTATGCCAATGCTTTCTAAAACCTAAAGTTTTTGAAATGCCTTTCTTTTTATACATCTTTGTTAATAATAGAAATAAAGTGTATGTACCTTTTCGTCTAAATAAACAGTTAATGGTGTTATTTGAACTATCATACTTATAACATTTATAAACAATATTTGTAGTTTTTATTGCATATTTTCCTTGGAAATACCACGTGAAAAAAAAAATTACTAAACTCATGACAAAGTCCGACCGTTCACAAGGAATAAGAATTACTTTAGTTGGAATTTAGACCTGAAAATAATCGGAAGCCACCATAATCTCTTGCTTTAACCCTTGAACATGGGATGCCGTCCACAGACGTACTGGGGCTTTTAACTTCTACCTGCGGGATGCCATCTGAAGACGTCATGACGCACCGTTTCTGCTCGTGATGACGTCCCGAGACGGCGTGGCCAAGCTTCTCTCTTGTCGAGGGGCCGAGCGGATGCAACCGCATTCGTAAAGGTATCGGGGCGAAGAAAGCTCTCTCATGTAGCTGGCCCGCCAGGGCAGCTGTTCTAACTCGGCGGCGGAAGTGTTTTAGAGCGAAAGAGGAAACTTTTCAAGCATTGGGCGCTTTGCATATGAGTGAGGAACTCAGTTACCAAAAACTACTCTTTACGACAAGGTTACTGACCCGAGAAACCATAGAAAACTATCGTTCAGGAAACCCGACCTCTAGAATTCTTTCCCAGTCAACGGCAGAACTCGACCTAGCTAGAATATGCCTAGTGTCGAAAATCCGTCACCCTTGAGGCTCAAACCCTAGGACCTCCCGGTCAGAAGCTCTGGGCTGTGTAAATAGTTCTTCCTCTGAGACATCTCAACGGCACACCTGCAATGAATTTCCCCAAATGATTCTACTGGAATACCGGTATTTTCGTATGAAACTACCGGTATATTGATGAGAGAACACTGGTATAATAACACTAATAGCAAGTTTCAAAGATTTGAGGAAGGTAAAATACCTCTAAAAATAGCGGTATTTGACGTCTTATACCGTTATTATTTTAAAAGGTATTTGAATACAGTATAATAGAGGCATATTTCTATACCGGTATAAATACTTTACTGCCATTATTTCGGTATTCGGTCCAATTAAATTATTAACAGATTGTTATATAAATTGTTTAAGAACATTTCATCTTCATTTTTATAATAATTTTTTAAAATATTTTACATTATTAACGAATAATCGTAAATAAAGCTAAACACATAAAACCATTAATCTATACAGGATGATACGAAACATTCTTGGTAATTCTAATCGAAACTCATTATAAACTTTTCGGACACGCCACTCATCTGACAAAAGCGCCGTGTGAGAGCGAGGCGCGTTGTTGCTTCGAAATCGAGCTGAGATCAGCGTCATATCCGTTGCCGGCGACAGGTCGTCCCAAGCGGCACGTCCGGCATATCGTATTCCTTTCAATGTTCGCAACGACTGATAAGTGGATGTTAATCGACTCCTATTCTGCGGTGAAGGAGCACGCTGCCTCCTGTTCTACTGTAGTGACCTGGCCCGAAAGCTTGTGAAAAAAATATTATTTATATCATGAATACCCAATCTTCAAAATAATGCTTTAATTTTCGTTTTATTGCTATATATTAATTTTGACCATGACGCTTCTGGTACGTTGGCTCCATATTACAACAGCTCTATTAGGCAACAATCGAACAAAACATTTATTAATAATTTTACCTAATTTACCAAAACTGAGGAAATTATAAAACTTCCCTTTGTTTACTTAAATGAAATCGCTGATTTTTCAGATGCACAAATTTCTCTACCACTAATTCATTGAAGTTGCTGGTTTCTCGAAGTTGCAACATTGTTATGTTGCCATTGTATTTATCAGAAGAGTTTTTATCCGCTTCATTGTTAAAATCGAGCGTTCGGCTTCAGAAGTGAGAAGAATGAAAGAAGCGCCACATGACTTCGGAAAAATTTCTTTATTTCATTTTGTGGCATTATATGAAATAATGGTACCGTTCCTGATTTCTAAATTCGCTTCTTTTGTACATAACTTGCAACTCCTCGTAACTCCAACTGATAACTTATTGCAGAAAATAATATTTTGTGCTAATTATTTGGTGTGGTACATATTGAAGATGATGAAAATAATATATATATATATATATATATATATATATATATATATATATATATATATATATATATATGCTGTCAATAGAGTAGCATCTTCAATGAGAAACCAGCAACTTCAATGAATTAGTGGTAGATCCCCCTTGATTTCTAAAAATGTAGATTCCGGAACTCGCCCCAAACTAATTAAAAATTCAATGAAAATAATTATATTTTCTAACAATATAATATTTACAAATCACACTTAATAACATTAACACTAGTAGCACTGGCACTAACAGAAAATTAATATAGTAAAAATTTAAACAATTTCTAGTTTTTATTAATAATTTTGTTACAATCGTGAAAATGATAAAATAAAAAGAAACAATTATTTAATTTTGAGTTTACTAACGTTGATCGAACTAAAAATCGAAATTGCTGGCGTGTTAGCCCTCTCCTTTTTTGTTTCTACTTCGTTCCTGAGGTAATGGATGTCCGCTCTGCCGCGGTTGACCACAAATACACTCTCTCTCTCTCCCTCTCTCTCTCTCTCTCTCTCTCTCGCATAGAGTATAAATTATTACGGCTAATGGTTCAGAAGTTACCGTATCTTTTCCTTGCGCAGGGAGCTTCGAAGACTTCAATTTTTGGGGTTCGAACCAGTGTATTTTAAACTAACCAATACGCGGCAAATGTTTTTTATTCCATATTACAGTTTTCAACGAGTAAGGGCAAATGTTTGCATAGAGTATGAATTGTTACGGCAAATTGGTTCAGAAGGAGACGTGTCTGTTCCTTGAACACGGAGCTTCTAAAACATCAATTTCTGGGGTTCGAACCTGGGTATTATATAGTAACCAGTCAGCGGCAAACTTTTTTATTACAGATTACATTTTGCAACGGGTAAGGGCAAATTTTGGCATAGAGCATGAATTTTTACAGGTATTGGTTCTGGAGGAAACGTGTCTTTCCCTTGCTCAGGGAGTTTCCAAGACTTCGAATTCTGGGTTTCGAACCTGGGTATTTTAAACTAACCGGACCGATGCAATTTTTTTTATTACAGATTACAGTTTGCAACGGATAAGGACAAATTTTGGCATAGAGTACGAATTGTTACGGGTATTGGTCCAGGAGGAAACGTGACTTTTCCTTGCGCTTGGAGCGCCCAAGACTTCAATTTCTGGGGTTCGAACCTGAGTATTTTAAACTAACAGGTTCGCGGCAAATTTGTTTATTGCAGATTACAGTATGCAAAAAATTGCCCTTACCCGTTGCAAAGAGTATGAATTGTTACGGCTATTAGTTCACGAGGAAACGTGTCATTTCCCTGCGCAGGGAGCGTCCAAGACTTCAATTTCTGGGGTTCGAACCAGAGTATTTTATACTAACCGGCCCGCGGCAAATTTTATATTACAAATTACAGTTTGACCCGGGTAAGGGAAAATTTTGGCATTGACTATGAATTGTTACGGCAATTGGTTCAGGAGGTAACGTGTCTTTTCCTTGCGCAGGGAGCTTCCAACACTTCAATTTCTGGGGTTCGAACCTGGGTATTTTAAACTAACTGGTCCGCGACAAATTTGTTTTACAGATTACAGTTTGCAACGGGTAAGGGCAAATTTTGGCATAGAGTATAAATGGTTACCGCTATTGGTTCAGGAGGAAATGTGTTTTTTCCTTGTGCAGGAAGCTTTTAAAAGTTCAATTTCTGGGGTTCGAACCTGGGTATTTTAAACTAACCGGTCCACGGCAAATTCTTTAATTACAGATTACAGTTTAAAAAGGGTAAGGGTAAATTTTGGAATAGAATATGAATTTTTTCGGGAATTGGTTCAGGAGGAAACGTGTCTTTTCCTTGCGCAGGGAGCTTCCAAGACTTTAATTTCTGGGGTTCGAACCTAGGTATTTTATACCAACCGATCCGCGGCATATTTTTTATTTACAGATTACAGTTTTCAAAGGGTGAGAGCAAATTTGGACATAGAGTATAAATAGTTATGGCTAATGGTTCAGAAGGAAACGTGTTTTGTCCTTGCGCAGGGAGCTTCCAAAACTTTAATTTCTGAGGTTCGAACCTGGGTATTTTAAACTAACCGGTCCGCGGCAATTTTTTATTACAGTTTTATTACAGATTACAGTTTGCAATGGGTAAGGGCAAATTTTGGCGTAGAGTATGAATTGTTACGGCAATTGGTCTTGGACGAAACGTGTCTTTTCCTTGCGCAGGGAGCTTCTATGACTTCCATTTCTGGGGTTCGAACCTGGGTATTTTAAACTAGCTCGTCCGCGGCAAATTTTTTATTACACATTCATTTTGCAACGATTAAAGTCAAATTTTGGCGTAGAGTATAAATTGTCACGGCTATTGGTTAAGGAGGAAACGTGTCTTTTCCCTGCGCAGGGAGCGTCCAAGACTTCAATTTCTGGGGTTCCAACCTGGGTATTTTAAACTAACCGATCCGCGGAAATTTTTTTTTATTACAGATTACTGTTTGCAACTGTTAAGGGCAAATTTTAGCATTGGGTATGAATTGATACGGCTATTGGTCTGGGACGAAACGTGTCTCCTCCTTCTTGACTGCGCTCGCCATAGGATCGTAGGTGCTATTTTCGTTTTTGTTAATATCTTTTGAAAAAATGGAGATATAAATATGATTTCTTCACGAATCGTTTATATATAAAAAGCGCCAAATTTGTAGTACTGTTTGGTCATATGCTTACAGTATTAGCGGATTTAGATGTGTGGTCCTGCTAACTTCCAATGTAAGTTAGCATGAACATCGATTTTTTTGAGAAAACGACCCGCGGCAAAATCTGTTTTCACATCTTAAGAACGCGGCAAATTATTAGCTATACAGTTTTGTGATTGGGTGAATTGGTTCTGCTAACTTCCAAGACGTAAAATAGTTTTGAGGTATAGAAATATAATTAAGTTGTAATCATACTGAATTTTGAATATGTATTAATATTTGGAAAAGAAAGTTACTGCGGAAATTCTATGACAATCAATATTTTAACACTATCCTTTTCTTTTTGGTCAATCAATGAACATGTTTTCAAAAACGTTTTCCTTATGGTATACTGGAGCATGACTTTTCACGTAATATTTATACGCATGTGTGAAAAAAAATTAATATACTTGCCTGTAAATGAAAACTAATTTTGATATTTTTTTAATGGAAGTATTCAAAACAACCTTTTACAGTAATCAGACATGAAATTATGTAATATTACAAGAATAAGTAGAATAAATGTAGGAAGTAAAAAATATATATAAATAGATGCGAAAGAACTTCCCAAAATATGTTAATATGAATAAAAAAATTATAAAATTAAAAGATATATTCAAAATAAACACAAATAAGGAAAAACATTCCCATTGTAATTATTTAGATCCTTTCTTCAAAAAAGAGGAAATTATGAATTGAGAGGGGGCAGATTAACGTAAAATTTAGACGTCATCATTTGCAAAAAATAACAATGAAATCAAACAAAAAACAAAACAGGAATAAACAGGGATGGAATGGGAAAAAATAGATCAAGAAAAGCGAACACTTACACAAAGGAAAATGGCACATATCACAAAATATAAATGTTTTAGGGCATTCTTCATTTTAGACAGAACATTGTCATGAATGTTTGCGAAAAATCTGATTTTAACATTAATGATATTGAGTGTAATTTTATACGTAATATCTCCGGGTTAAAAATATGAAATACTTTCTGGTTTTATTATCCAAAATGGCAGGGTTGTCAAAATTAAAATAATGAAAATACAACGGTGATATGGAAAAATTTAGTTTACTTTTGTGCCAGTCTCCTTAATGTTATTTGGGGACTTTCTTTCGGGTTAAAGGGGTTTCTTTCGGGTCGTGGCCCTGGTCTGACTTGCAATGGACTTGTGTGCTTCAGCAACTCTATTTTGGAATTGGGCTGGAGGCGAACATGATGTTTGACCAGTTTATGTATTAGTAAGCCCTGATGAAGGAATTAAATATTCCGAAACGTTGGCAAACTAATGTATTTCATTAATTGACCGATCCCGTGATCCATATCCTACTACCATATAAATCTATCTAATAATACTATATAAAAATACCGTATAGTATTTTTTTAAATAAATTATATTGTTCCTTCTTTGTCATAAAGCACTGAAAATCAACCATTCACTTCAATTTTTTATTGTTGTTACGATTATACAATTATTTTCCAGCGCTTACGATTATATGTAAATTGTGGAAAATAGTTTTTTTTAGTATGGCAGCTATTTAATGACGCTTTACCACTGTGGCATTGCATCTATTTATCAAAATGGATCACGGGGATTCAAAAATGTATCGCCATACTTGTACCTATGATACGTACGTACATGGACTAGTGACAAATTGGACAGTTTTGCACCATTAAAGCGGCTAGTTAGGGACGCTGAAACGGTATGGCGTGGTTATATTCAACAATGAAAAATAATTTCCTACCAGTAGACCAAAAAGTTAGCTTTGAGCTCGTAATACAAGAGGGCATTACAATATGACACTTTGAATTCAATATGGCGTACAGTTTGAGACGCCACATCGGTATGGCATATAATTCCTTCACATTTTGGCTATCTAGCGAACAATACACAACAAAAATTAGCTGTGCACTCGTTCCCTAATGGCATAATTGTTTTCGACAGCTTCAAAAAATTGTGCAGCGCAACGCCGACACCTACAGGCTGCAATACTTGCGTTTCCCTGTTCCTCATAACACTGGCTAACTTCTCAACAAGGTTTAGCTTTGAGCTTATCATACGTGGTTATTCTTGCTGACTCGCGGTCTGGCAAACACTTTCAAAATCATCATATCTCAAGTCACATCACAAATTAACACGTATCAAGTGGGAAAATGCTTTTAAAATCTACATAACTGAAAGTAGTTGCATTTCAGCATTTACGTTGCGAAATACACACACCACTCCAAAACGTTGGCGCAGAACAGTGGGATAAATTCACTATTCTCGGATATTGAGGACAGCAAAGTGATGTGAAAGTATAGAAGCAACGAAAAAAACAATGACCACCTATCATGGCATTAAACAACCCATCACGAGACCCAGCGGCTTCTGACCCTAAACGAAAAACTGAAATCTTTGGCAGACACACTTCAAAATTGTTTATGCCGCCCAACACCGTATGTGTTTTGACTCAAGCAGTTCGTACGTTGGTGCAAACACAGTCCTAAGTTCACCCACATTTAACCCAACGGAAAAGAAACCAAAAGCTGCGGCACAACGGCAACCAGAATTCTCGAAAAGTGTAATGGACACAAAGCGTCAGGATCTGACCGCATATGCTCTGCCATCTATCCGCCCCTCCCTCTGGCGCGTACTTGTTTTTACAAGCAGAATAAGGCGCCGACGCTTTAATCTGTTTGAACCGATCATCCACCTCAAACATCATTCGCATATGTTGAAAATTTCTACTATGCAAGTTCTTAATAAAAGAAACTTTAAAGATACAGTTGTCTGACTTTTTATCCTTAGGCATAATATGTCAAAAATTATGGATTAAGAATGAAAATAAAAATTAGTGGTGCTAAGAGAGCACGTACTTTCATGGCGAAATTCGCTAAAATTTTCGAAAAATTGTACATGACCTTATTTCAATATCTATCTGTAAGGAACAGATTTCATTAGTGGAAAAATATCTCTTTAATATTTTAATTGTAGGAAGACTCCAAAATAACTTTTAACTTTTGCAATTTTCGAAAAAGCAAAATTTTCAACGAACATGAGATCTGCACCATTCTCTTAAACGTACTACACTATTCAACAAAAAATTTAATAAAAAACGATGGAAACATATTTTTGAAATTTTGGAAAATATCCCAGAGGATTCATGTAAAGTACCCGAAAAATTAAAATATCGGTTTCAAATTCAAGAGCCGCGACATCAGCCAGATCGATTGGGGAATATCAACTTTGCGGAAAATTGGCTGAACGGTTTAGCCGCTAGCGTTGTTCACAGACGGACGAACAGTGGTTTCGCCGTCATTCAATTTTTAGGAATCAAAAACCCACAACACATGGATTCTAGCTACACCACATGATAGAGGACCCCCCCCTAAATTTAGCAATGGGATTTTTTCACTTTTTCGTTACCAGGGCCCTGTAATAAAAGATTTTCTGCCGAAAATTGGCAGTTTTTTCGCGCGCAGCATTACATAACTTTCTTTCTACTCCGTAGTGAAAAAGTAAAAAATATTAAATTTTTGGTCAAAACTCTTCTTGTCAAATATTCTTTCGGACTAGGGCCACTACCCGAACCAAAAAACGGTGTCGGAGAACGTAATCCGAACGCCGTATGCACTCGATAACCATGCGCCAAGAAGCCAAATTTAAGTAATTATCTGGTCAATCTACATATTTTGTTTTGTTTGTTTTGGATAAAAGAGTGGTGTATACTTTTATTAGTCGAATAACTTATAAATGCAATTAAAATTTTCAAAATATAAATAAACATTTGTGAAAGGAAGGTTGTTTTACTAAGGAACCACTGAGACACATTGCTTTTAACCATTCATCATTTACTGTGGAATACAACGTAATACCAGCATTGCTATTGGGGTTCACGGGGCTCATTTTTTGTCTCTACAAATGCACAATGCGTGATTCTCTACTAGTATAATTTGAATTTACGTAAATATAAGTTTGTGTACTTCATATTAACTGTTGGATACCTTCTCAATATGTTTACTAAAACTATCCTAGCTTCAAGTAAATTATTCAAGAAATTGCAAAAACAAATCTCCTGCAATCCAGAACAACGTCAACCTTTTCTTTTTTAATTTCTAAACGACCCCTACAAGGAGCTAAATTCGTGGAACTACGTCAGAATACTGCTAGATGTCTTTGCTTTTCATTAGCGTCGGTGGCTTGGTGCGAATGTCCCTAGACTTCCGAACAAAAATTAAATGGTTTCACGGAGAGATCACTAGTACCGAAAAGGTTCATTTTCTTACAGACTTTTGGTTACGGTTTAAGTTGAACCGCAATAGGAGTCAATTTCAACTTCATTCCCTTAAGCAAAGGAAGCATTACACCCTAGGTCTTTTTCTTCGCTAGATATTGGCAAGCTTGATAAAGAGAGTCAACTTCACTCGATTCTCCCTGCAATATGCGGCAAATAACTGTATATAGAGATAGATAGATATTTATTATTCTGCATAGGTATATACAACCTGGTGGCAGAACTCTACACTAATATATTACTAATATTAACTTTAAATTACTTAGCAACGTAACATTAAATTCTTTAAAGACATAATAATAATAATAATAATAATAATAATAATAATAATAATAATAATAATAATAATAATAATAATAATAATAATCTGACAAAATTCAGAACTTTTGGTTGAAGCGTTTTGTCTCCCTGCACAACTTGATTTCGAATAGTTTTAATGAGATACTTCAGAAGCCTGATCAGTGCCCGAAATTTTAACGCAAGGTACTACTTACTACCCAAAAGTGTTCCTAAATCAGATCCCAAAAATTACAGGCCAGTAACATGTCTCTATACTATATAAGTTATTAACATCAGTTTTACACGAAAAGATATACATGCATTGTGATCAGAACAATATCATCAGCATGGAACAGAAAGGATGCATCAGAGGTACATTTGGATAAAAGAACTGACTGTGGACTGCGTAATCAAGTAAACAAGCTGAGGTAAAAGCCGAAAACTTGGAGCATGTGCTACATCGACTATAGAAAGGCATTTGATCGGGTACCTCGCGAATGGTTGATACACATTTTGAAAATATATGTACCACTACAAAGGTTGTAAACCCGTTGGTCGCTGCCTTAATGAAAAACTGGTGCACGGAGATTAATTTGGAGAATTGTACATTTAAGATTGATATTCGTCGAGGAATATTTCAAGGCGATTCATTGAGCCCTCTATGGTTTTGTTTAGCTATAAACCCCCTATCACAGCTTCTAAACAAGGAATGTCTAGGGTACAGACTCCGACTGAGAGATCCTAGCTCCCGAATCAGCCATTTATTGTTTATGGATGATCTTAAACTGTTTGCCGAGAGCCAAAACCACCTGAAAGCGCTGAAGTATGTGACGCGAGTATTTAGTGAAGACATTGCTATGTTCTTTGGATTTGATAAATGTGCCGAAATACACCTAAAAAATGGTAAATTGGTCGAAGTACCTGATGAAACTTGTGATTTTCGACAGCTTTTGTACCACGACACTTATAAATACCTTGGTATCCAACAAAATAGACGAGTGAACCACACAAGTATGAAGTCGATATTCAAGGAAAGGTACAAATCAAGAATCACAAAGTTGATGAACAAAAAATTGTACTCAAGGAATCTAATTAACACCTATGCTGTCCCAGTATTGACATATTCCTTTGGTATCCTGAAATATTCAGACACAGACCTTCGGGAACTGGATACGATTACTCGAACCACCCTCACAAAATTCAGAATACATCATCCCAAGAGCGCTGTCGAAAGGCTTTATCTTCCCAGAAACCAAGGAGGTAGAGGCCTACTTAATATCTTCAATCTGTGCAGGTCACAAGAAAAGAAAATGCGAATGTACTTTCACTCCTCGGATAGTGTGTTACTGAAGAATGTAGTTGCTGTAGATGCAAACTATTCAGCTCTAAATCTCCAGAAGACTGAAACCAACACTGAAATTGTTTCCCTGATACATGCAGAAAGATTGGAAGAACAAGACCCTTCATGGAAAGTATGCTAATCTCTTAAATAACCCATCATTTGATAAAGTCTCTTCTCTCCTGTGGTTGAAAATGGGATATTTATTTCCTGAAACTGAAGGATTTATAATAGCAATTCAGGAATGGGCCAACACTGGAATCTTGCCAACACTGCATATCTAGGGAGGCACAATCAAGTAGCCAAAACAATCCATAGACAATTGGCATCAAATTATAGACTAATTGAGAACCCTCCACCATTTTACAAATATTCACTCACTGGTTGAGGTACAGTGAAATAGTACTACTGGGAAGCAGGGCCTATTGTCACTGATAAGACTGTGGATTATAACTGCCCGGACATAGTAGCTATCAATAAAATACAAAAGTATGCAACAATCATAGATGTAGGCTGTCCACTGACAAAAACCTGAACAAGACAGAATCGGAGAAGATTTCAAAATACCAGAATTTGGCAGCAGAAATCCAACATGTTTGGCAACTGAGTAAGGTTGAAATAGTGCCAATAATCATCTCAGCCACAGGAGTGGTGAGTGGTGAAATAGGATTATCAAAAGGAATCTGCATAACCATCCAAAAAGCTTTAATCCTACAGACTTGCCATATTGTGCAAAAATGTTTAAATTGAAGGACGGACAAAGATGAATTTTTTCTCCGTCTTTCCTCAGATCTGTCATTACCAGTTGCATTTGCTAGAGCCTAAGTCGTATGAGTAGATGAATGGTTCTCAATGCTTACTGAGAAAAGTACAGAAATAATAATAATATGCTAACAATAATAGCACTAACTACATTTTATGGTTGACCTGCACAGTTATTTTAAACTATTAAATACAAGATTACACGACCTTTTAATTACACTCCTCTTCACTTTTACTTCACTTCACAACATTTGAAATTCACTTTCTTTCTACTTCTATATTACCACTGCACAACACCTCACAACACTTCAATACAATACCACCTTGAATATAATTATATATTTAGAACAGGAACGCATTTAATAGTAATTAACACAATAATAATAGCAATAAAACTATCAATAATAATCAAATAATAACTGATATAATAATCCTAACTGAATTAATTACTGAAGTTTACAAATATCATTAGTTAATTTACTTTTAAATATTTGATCCGGATTAGAGGAAAGGGTTCCAAGGCTGTCGCAGGCAACTTATTCCAGTCCGTTACTGTTCTATATGTAAAGAAAAATTTTCCAACATCTGTTCTCTGTGACCTAAACTGAATTTTGTGTTTGTGATCCCTGCATACTAAAGTACGAAGGTCTACCCAATCGGATGGACATTCCTTCTGGAGCTGGATAACTGCATACGCTTTGTACAGGGCACAGAGTCTTGCCTTAACTCTAATTTGTGACACTCCCTATCTCTACATTCTTCCTATTCCCTCGGAAAGTAAATTTAATCTCTTCTCTGTACTCTATTCAGATATTCTTTTTGTGAATTTCTATATGGTTCCCAACAAATGGCCCTGTATTCCATTAATGGACGAACTAGAGATAAATAAGCTAATTCTCTTGCTTTCACAGTACTCTTTTTCAATATTCGTAGTAAAATGCAAGGACCTCCAGGCTTTCCCTACGGCACAGTTAACCTGATTTTTCCCAACTTGATTTTCTATCAAAAATTATTCCCACGTACATACAAAACAAGACTCTTGAAATGTTTTCGTTGCCTAAACTTGAGTTTCACTATATTTGCGGCCCCTACCAAACGTGATGGTTTTGCTTTTCGAACTATTTATTGTCATGTCATTTTCTTTCGCCCAAAAATGCAATCTGTCTAGATCACCCTGCAAAATATCCTCGTCTACATTTGATTGAATAACTCGATATATTATACAGTCATCTGCAAATAGCCGCACCTTTGAATATAAATTGTCTGGCAAGTCATTCACAAATGCGAGAAACAGGAGAGGTCCAATAACGCTTCCTTGAGGGAACTCTGAAATACTCTTTGCCAATGTTGTACAACTTGGAGTTTCTGCTTCCTATCTCGAAGAAGTTCATCAATCCACACCACAACTTAGGTGTCAATACCCCGAATGCAGTTATTTCTGAACCAGTTTATCGTGAGAAATGACATAAAATGCCTTTCGCGAAATCTATTATTACGGCGTCCACCTCCCACTATTATCAACTTCATCAGCTGTCCTGGGGAAACAATGATACTATCTCGACTCTCGCAAGAGAAACCGTTTTAAAACCATGCTGTCCCTGAAATAGCCATTCTTTTCTTTCCCATTCTTGTCTAATATAGCTAGTTATCAAGTGCTCCATTAGCTTACATACAACTGACGTGAGACTTACTGGTCTATAATTGCCTAATACAGTTCTATCACCACTCTGAAAATCGAACAACGGTAGCTAGCTACAATCATCGGGCACGCTTGAATTGTTGATCGAAACCTGAAATAATCTTGTTAGATAAGGTAATATTGCCTCTCCACCGAGTTTAATTATGTCAGTTGAAATGGCATCTGGATCCCGCGACTTTCCATTTTTCATACATCTAATTCGTTGTCGCAATGTGTTTATTGCCCAGGCTAAACTGATTTGACACAGCCTCCCTCGATATCTGAGTGAGTTGAGATTTTGTTTTAAAATCGGAACCAGCGACATTAAATGCGTTTGGTTTTTCCCGATCATCTATTAGTAACGTTTTCTTGGTATATCTGACGATAGGAATTTCATCTCCATTGCCTCTTCTTCTGCGAACATTTTTGTAAAACCCTGACCAATTATTTCCCTCTCTGTCGAGAATATGCTTTCAAAATGTCTCCTGCGTAATTTTCCTTTCCTGCTCTAATTCTATTGAACAATTATGAAAATATATATCTTACATTTTCAATACGATTTCTATTATTCAAAGCCTTCGAGTTTTCCTCTTCAGACGTCGAATTTCGTGCATTGTAATATTCTGGGTCTGAATTTCTTTTTAAGTGTTTGTACGTCACAAACGTTTGCAACGTTTGTTTTATCTAGAATGCTAGTGTTGCAAACGTTTGTTTTATCTAGAATGCTCTTAAACGCGTTCCAAATTTCCTCCATGCGTCCCCCTATTCTCAGAAAGAATCGTACATGTTCTCTTAGGTAGTGGTGAAGCCCCTCTGTCATTGTCATCTTGAACTGCCATATTTTGTTCCGTTATGAAATCTTTTCTGTGAAATATTTATGTCTAAGTCAACTAACACAGCTTTGTATTCGCTTACGGCATCAACAACGTCGCAAGATAAAAAAGCCTCGAGGCCCAATTAAGAAAACATCTGTATGGGCTTCGCCGCGTGGTCTATCTACTACCTGCGCTAATCCCCTTCCCAGACGAGTCTGTCTACTAACTGTTGTACTTTCGCTTCGCTCACTAAGTGCCTTCCACTCCAGGTCTGAGTATTCAAGTCACCAGCAATAACTATAGGATGACTATTGGCGTTTTCTATTTTCCCAGAAATGGCTTCCAAATCGCGTAATTTTCATTCGGTGGCCAACAGCAAGCAATACTCTAGTACATCTCAGAATCACTATTTCTATCCCCATTATCTCAAATTCCTTTACTGACTCAATTTCTCCTTATATCTATTACATCCCTAACATAAATAAATATTCCCCCACCTCTAGTATTTCTATCTCTTCTAAAAGATCTGTAATTCGGACGAAAAACTTCAGAGTTAGCTATCTCTTCCGTTAGCCAAGATTCAGTCTCCTATCAGGATCACAAGCATCTACTAAATTCCAAAATTCGATTTCTTTATTTTAATACCGCGACAGTTCACCTGCAACAGCCTTGTGAAACCTTTTCACCTGGAACATTTACGGCGTCCACTCTTCCGTCCTGCATCGCCGTAGTGTCCGTCTCCTCCTGCACGTCATCACGTCACCGCCGCCACTGTCGTCGTTACAAGCGTGTTACCGCTGCTTTCTTGTAGCCGTCCTCGTTGCCGCGCCACCGCCGCCACCACCGCCGCCGCCGTGCTGCCGCCGTCGCCGCCGCCGCCGCCGCCACCGCCGCCGTCGCCGCCGCCGTTGCCGTCGCCGCCGCTCGCCGTCGCTGTCGCCGCCGCCGTCGCCGCCTCCTTCGCCACCACCGCAGGCGCCGCCGCCTCCTGACTCATCATCCAGAATTGTCAGCGTAGCCGCAAACATGACTGAATGATATCGTCATGTAGGCGACCTAGCTTCCACGCTCCCCTCCGATTTAAATGGAGTCCATCACGCGCCAGTCCGCGGCGTAGCCTGAAGTTAAATTCACGAATAGACCGGCAAATTCCTTCCACATGCCCATAGCATGCCGTGGTTTAAGCTCCCATATTTTGCGGTTATGACATCCATGCGACAAACGATTCCAATTAAATATTACTTTCGCATTTTTGAATTTCTTCTTCACCGTTTGTCCGGAGTCTAACGCACTGCCTAATAGTTTCAATACAGGTTTCTCTCGACGAGTTGGTTCCAACGTGCACTAGAACCACTTCCACACTATCATCATTGTGAACTTTTTCAATTACACTCGTCACTTTTTTTACATCAACGCCGGGATAAAATGCCACCTCAGCACCCTTAGCACGACACACTCCTCCGCTGTGACGCAGCATAGAGTCACCAAACACCTTCACTTTCCCTTCGAATGCGCGTTCAGTTGGCTTTCGCGATGTTTTCGCTTCAGCGGACTTGCATCAACCACAGGGCTTCCTGTGCAATTTCCCTGTCTTCCCGGCTGCTGCTTGTTTCAGAATTTGGTAACTTTAAGGTTAACTCACCGATTGACTTGTGAGCCTCCTCCAGTTGCGCCTCCAGTCTCCGAAGTCACCTCTTTCGTACTTGTGACAGGTTTTCATCGCAGGGTACACCGCAGTTTCCGTTCCAGGGCCGCGATTTTGCTCTATTGCGGCAATCACAAACAGAATAGCCGCTATGCTCGCGCATAAGAACTGCGAATACCTGCTGATGCCTGCGCCGCTTGTGCTGGCCTGCATGACTGCGTTGCGAAAAGTCTCAAGGCGTGCCGCCCAGGTACCAACGCGCGCGCGGTACGACGCTAGGCAGCAAGTCATCGCAATCCTCTCCGAGCTCCTAAGAACGCGTCCTCTCTCCACGACTGACCGGCAACGACTGACGTCCCGCGAGAAAGCCGGTCCTAGCCTACTTACTTCGTTTTCGTACTGTGAGCGAATTAATTTGTGATTTGTTTTGGAAATTGTCATTTGTATTGTCATTTTGTCACTGTGGTTTGAATTTTATATTTTGCTTCATCGATACGTCGTGATTTGACGAGAAAAACTCTTTCAATGAATGTGATGAGAATTTTAGAAAGTGAGACAAGTAAAAAATATTCACTAAGAGAAGAGAAAATTGCCCAGAGTGATATCCTGACTGAAGTGGTGATGATTATTGAAGTAAGCTGCCATGACTACAACAATTATTAAGTTGGTCAGCTTGGAACATACGAGTATAAGAATAAATAATCAGTATAAACATCTTTATTTGCATCGGTACTTAATTATTTCTTGAATATTATTTTGGATAACGCGAATTTTATGTATATTTATTATAATAATACAAAAATTATACTATCTAACTTTATGCAAATAAGTGTGTACGGACATTGAAAAGTAGCTTACATATAAACATATTTACATTGATTGTAAAAGAGAAGCAGATATATTTTAGATATATATTACCAGCAGGGTGTATAACTACAATATACTATTTTATATTAAGGTTAGTCATTGATTACTTTTGAAAAACTCAATGACCATTTCCCTTTTTACAGGGAGAAACATAGTCTCTTGATGAAAGAAATTTGCCAATATGCGAGTGAGTGTTTAAGAAATAATTTGGAATTGGGTCTTGTATGGAGTAAAGGAAATCCATTGTGTACTACAGGCCTATGTGAATTTCACAAACATAAGAGTATTTTCTTCCATATTGTATTGAAAATAAAAACAGTGAAGACAAGTGTAAAATTGTGTGAAGAAAAATAACAATGTACAGAATATTTCAAATATTTGCAGCGTTTCTGTGAATTCGTGTTCTGTCAATTTCTATTATTCATAGTTCTATTTGTCTGTCAAGTTTCATCTGTTAAAACATTTTCAGTATTTATAAGGGGAAGTATCCCTTTTTATTTAAAGACGATAATAAATTTGAAGTATTTTGATTTTGGAATTGGAAGTAAGGATTTTTGTTTTATTTTTGTTTATTCTGTGATATAAGAAAAATGTCTGTTATGATATAATATTTATCATGAGTAAATGAAAATTAAATTTAAGAAATATACTTGAAATTAATTACACATGAAAGTAGGTGAGTTCAAAGGAAACGATCATGCTGATTCCGAAAATCGTTATAAAAAGTTTTTATCACGCAGGGTTCAAAAGATATGAACATAAGATTTGAAATAAACAAACGCCTGTACTAATTTACGCATTGTCACTCCGGTTATGTTACTACAAACTTTAATGGGCATAGTTCTTATGAGGCAGGAACAAGATAAAAATGGAATACGCACATTCCTGCAATAATATTGAAACTCGGAAGGAAATTCTCATTTCATTGTTTAAAAATGCTTTGCGCCTTGTGACCTACTCTTGTATTCCTGTTTACTCCCTCTCCCTCTCGCTCTCCCTCGCTCTCGCTCTCCCTCTCGCTCTCCCTCTCGCTCTCGCTCTCCCTCTCTCTCTTTCTCTGACAAGAAAACAGCAATAATCTCTCATTACTGCTGGATCCTTGCGCACTTGCTATCTCTTCTCCATTGTAGCAATATATTGATGAAATTGTTCACCATGTTCATCACTAATATCACCCAAATTCTACGGGAAAATTAAAATAAAGGTGAAGAAAATGAATTTTCAGAGACATTTTATTACTACAACCATGACGTCTATATACCATATGTTTTTGTATCTTTCCAACCAGTCTACGACCAAAGTTCTATAATTGTCTTCTTTCTTTGCCCCGAGAAAGCCAACAACAACTCTCTTAAAGGATTGCCAAGCTGCTAACTCAATGTCTGGCAATTTTTCTTCCAATATTTCAAGCAACGTGCGTCTTATGATTTACGGGTCAATGAAAATTCCTCCCTTCGATTTTGAATTACACATCCGTGAAATTATTTCACTGCTTTGAAACTGTATTTTGAACAATCTATAAACAACTGCGGATCATCGGGATATAGGACTGTGTGAATTGTGTGTTCTCTTATGAGATGTGTATCTCATAAGAGAACACACAATTCACTTATTAACTTCCTAATGTCTGAACAAAAACAAAAATTACCTTCAAGAGCAGAGTATTGGGCAAAGGTCTCGTGTCTATTTCTAAACTCTGAATTGTTTTTCTCGGCAGCAAGTAGTTTCTATTACTGTAATCTGGAGCCTAGCAATTCAGATTTTTGTAGACAAATTCAGGTCCCGTTCCAAAATATTTAGGTCTTCCTGCCTTACTAAGTGCAGGCTTGTGCCATACTTACCTGATAAATAGTATATTTTGAAGCGAAGGCTTTTTTTCGGGGGAACCACGGCTTCAGTTTCATCAGTATTCTTCATGATTTATTGACCATGTTTCCGGGGGTGCAGGCACTGGTAATTCGTCATTGTGGGACACAGGTTGCATGGCAGAAGAATTATGTGGATAACTGATCTGGACCATCCAGTAATCTTTATCGTGAGGACGTAGCAGTCATTAAAATTATTTGTTGGTATTCTACATTGGTACCAAAATTAAACATTGGTACTGTAATGATCTATCATTTCGAGACCAAAACCCCCAGATAGCAACAAGTTAATGCCGCTCGTAGAGTGGTTGCTAACGGCAATATGGTAGGGCACGCGACATTGCCAAGTTATTTAAAGTTCCACGGGGAAAGCAAAGAGCAACCCTATTCATTTTTGACGGCCTTAGAAAATTACTTCATGGTTAATAACATTCCTGAGGGCATGAAGCTACGATTTGTGGAGGAAGCCCTCAGCTCGAAGGCGCAATATTGGTGGCAGGCATTGACACCAACGCCTAAAACTTATGGAGAATGGCGGGCTAAATTTCTAGACCGGTATTGGAACCAACATCATAGGTTCGAATTGAAGTATCGGTTAATGTCAGAACGCTATAAGAAAGGGGGACATGAAAGCATGAGTGACTTTGTAACTCGAAAGGTCAGTGCTTTCAAAGTTTGTAGCGAGGATTTCAACCCGGCCGAAATAATAAGGATTCATAAGAATCCGGCAAATGCCGAATGGAATAAGAAACTTACTGTGGAACAACATGCCCGAAACTATTGACGAGCTAATCGAGAGAATCGGTCGATTTGATCAGGCGAATGATGGGAACGACATTGACGCGCAGGATAGCAGAAACCAGAACAACAGTAACAGGTACAATGGCGGAAAGTATCGACCAGAGAATGCATGCGCATTAGAAGTCCGTGCAGGTGAAAAAGGTGGAAGACCGGGAAATTCGCAAGGAGGACAGGCGCAAAGAAAACCGAAGCAGAAGGAGAATACTGGGGAACATCCGGTTGTAGAACAAACGGAACGGGACACGGAAGATCGCAACAAGGGAAATGCAGAGACAACGCAAGGTCGCTGGCAGTACAATAACCAGGCGGAAAACTAGATACGTTTGGTGCGGAGGGGTGGCACAAACCAAACGACAGCAATAGTGGTACGGTGACGATCATGGCAACGACAAGTATTATTGTAGAGGGAAATGAACTGTTGCGAGAAGAAGCGGCTGAAGGTGCCAAACCTAGTAAATGTTTAGTTCTGCGAGGCACGTGTTATGGGGTGAGGTGAAGGCTTTAGTAGATTCGGGAAGCAGCATCAGTGCAATATCGGAGGAATTTTGTGAGAAGATTCAGAAAAGCGGGCAAATGTTGGTAGAACTGCCGACGCGGAAGCTTAGGGTCGTGATGGCGAACCGGAAAGGCAAACACCACGGGAAAGCAGATCTGGTTGGAGCTTAACGTTGGAGAAATGACCATAGAGGTAGCAGCGATCGTGGTCCGGGGACTGATCCGTGATGTCATCTTAGGGATGGACGCATTGGGGGCCTACCAAGCCGTCGTCGACGTAGGTATGAGCACAATTACGCTACGCTCGGGAGCTCAGTGGTTACCGAAATAGATGAAGCGGAGGTCGAAGGAGACGAGATGCAGGCTGCGATGGAAGAAGTTCTCCAAAACGTGGATAAGGCCGTAGAAGGGGTCATCAACCATGAAGGCTGTCCGGGGCGAGTTCGCCAATTGTTGCATGAATTTATAGAAATATTTGGAGAATCATCGGAACCAGTGAGGGGTTACCGATTTAAGTTAGAACTGAAGGATGCTACCCCGTTTTCCACTAGGCAGTACCCCATACCACAGGTGTACCAGGCGCAGGGTACGGAAGTTGATTGAAGAAATGGAGCAGAAGGGGGTCATCAAGAGAGCAATAACCCCGTATGTCAGTCCGCTCGTAGTAGTTATTAAGAAGAATGGTAACATTTGCATTTGCCTCGACGCAAGAAAACTGAACGCGGTCACGATCCCACGGTATGAGACGCCACCCACGATCAATGAAATGGTTGTCAAGCTAGGGGGAGCAAAGATTTTCAGCGCGCTAGATTTTTCATCCGCTTATTGGCAGATCAAAGTTGAAGAGAGAAGCCAAAAATACCTAAGTTTCAAATTCGAAGGGACAGTGTATTCATTTAAGCGGTTACCATTTGGGTTGAAAAATTCTGGGGCAGCGTTGATTAGGTACTTAGATGACGTCATACCGTCAGAATTGAAAAGTACAATGGTTATGTATGTGGATGACATTATTTTGTTCTCGCCCGACTTGTCAACGCATTTGAGGAAATTGAGAGAATTGTTTGAGGTGTTCAGAGCATATAATTTGAAATTAAATTTAGAGAAGTGCGAATTTTGCAAGCGAAAGGTGCAGTTTATGGGGCACGAAATTTCAGACGAAGGAATGAGGATCCAAGAAAGTAGAAGAGAATTGATCAGAAATTTACCACCGCCTAAAAATGTGAGAGGATTGCGACGATTATTCGGTATCTGTAACTACTATGCGCGATTCGTCAAGAATTATTCTCAGAAGGTAGTGCCGTTGCTGCATCTATTAAAGAAGGGGAGCAGGTGGCAATGGAGCCAACAATGCCAAGAGGCGTATGAGCAACTTTTGGAAGCCTTCGAACGAACATACGTGGTACAATACCCGGACTTTCGTCGTCGTATTACAGACCGACAGCAGTGGATACGCGCTGGGAGCGGTATTATTTCAACGAGGGGAGTGTGGAGAACAACAGATAATTGCTCTCGATAGCCGGTCTTTAAAAGCAAGTGAGTGCCATTATGGGGTGACGGAACTGGAAGCATTGTCGATTGTGTGGGCGACCCAGAAGTTTAGGGCATTATTGATAGGGCGCCCTATTCACAGTGATCACGACCATGCCTCTGACGTTCTTTGCGAGAAGCCATACAAACAACAAGTTATTACGTTGGACGCTATATTTTAATAATTTATTTGAAATTGAGAGGTACAGGAGGGCAGAAGAATTTACTTCTCTGACTACCTATCACGATTTAAGGTAAAGGAAAAGGAACGCCTGAAGGAGTTGTTGCTATTGTCCGAGTCCGGATAATAATCACAGATGGACGGTGGGAACGTGATCAACATGCAGCAGCAAGACCTATCTGCACGGGAAGTCGAAGCTGATGACGGGAGAACATTATAACGCCGAATGCCTCAGCAAGCGAAAAGATCGACATGCGCAATTGGAGAAACGTATGAAGGGGCATATTGTTGCGAAGGGCCAACGGTCCTGAAGACAAGTTTCGGATTTGGATACCAGAAGAAAATCGGAGGCAGTTAATGATATCCGCCCACGAACACTACGGACATTTTGGCGGGAGGGAAATAGTGAAAATTTTAGCGGATTATTGTTACTGGCCAAATATGGGGAAAGAAACGACAAATTACAAGTTCGTAAGGACAATTGTCAAAGAACGAAGCAGCCAAACAGCATTGCGAGAGGAGGGCAAGCTATTGTGCCACAAGGGCCACGGGACTTTGTACGCGTAGATTTATATGGTCCGCTACCAAAAACGAAGTTTGGAAATCAGCATCTGTTTGTAATTTCGGACGTCTTTTCAAGATTTGTCTAAATTTTTCATCATAAACCTAACGCCAAATAACCGCATCCGCCAAACAGTTCATATGTGGAAACCGATCAGGATTCTCAGCGACCGTGGACTCAGTTCACGAGCGACAGATGGAGGAAGAATGAGGCGCTTGCATCTCCGTCCATTTCACCGCAGTGCGACAGCCTCAGAGCACGGGTGATGAAGTTAACGGTGACAGGAGTTGTCGCACTTTTCCGAGCATACATAACGGAAAATCATAGTCGGTTTGAGGCGGTACCAGTTCTTAATGAAGTATTGAATGCCGCCGTGTATTGCTACCAACGTGACGCCGTGTGGGAATCGCATTTCGTAAAAGAAGAGAAGACCGTTCGACAACATCAAGATCCTCTCACCAGAAGTTGGAGGCGTGACGGAGGTGACGAGCAACCAGCAAATTGTATACGACCAGTTGCGGAAATCAGCAAACAAACGCAAGAGGGCCCAGAAACAATTTCAAAATGGGACATTTAACGTAGGGGATCAGGTTTTAGTTCACCTCATTCGTCCTCATCGGAGGAGAAATTGTTTCGGAAATTTTTTCCATTGTATGATTTGGTCCATACTGTGACCAGCTTTGTGAACAACATACGTTTTAGCTCATGAAGGTCAGGAAACGGTGTGCAAAATGTGTCTAATATCAAGCCATATAGGGAGCCACTGATTTAAAACAATCATGACATATTTGACATATTTGAAACAATCAATATATGTCATCAAAAGATGACATATATTGTGTGTGATGGCAAGTATAGTTGTTAAGATAGTATAAGTATTAGGTTAAGATTAGGTATAAGAATTTCTTTTTATGAGCAAGAACAGCTTCGTTTAGTTTTAAGCATGAAAAATGACAAGTGTAATTCTTTTTTTGTGCAGTGCAACGATGTAAAACACTAGCAGGTGCGTCCATCACGATGCTGGGAAACGAGTGAGAGTGAGGAGGAAAGCGAAGTATTGTTACAAAAGCCGGCGCACCAGGATAGTCGGAAAATGAATATGAATCACAACAGGTGCGCGTATGTAACAGAGTGAGGATAAAATTAGTGTACTAACGTGAACAAATAGTGAAATAGATATTGCATCATCATGACTGCGTCACTAGTGATCAACATCTTAGGTGGGGGGAGTTGTAATGATCTATCATTTCGAGACCAAACTCCCAGGATGCACCCTTAGGAAAATGTGACACAGAATAAACTTGTGTATCGGGATTACAACGGTGACGTGGACAGAAAAATATTTACAAAGTCAAAATTAAAATAAAGAATTATAGCGTGAAATTTCCAGTAAATTGAACATAATCGTCCGGTAGAACAGAAATTATGAAATTAAATAAAACAAACGGCATCAAATTCGGTCAACGCATTCGGAATATATAAATTGAAATAGAATTGGAATTTTTAATGTAACGAACAGAATATGGCCATTGTTGAGCTAGTAAAGAAAGATTGTAAACATGCTTTTTTCAAGAATTGTAATAAAACGAAACATTGGGAAACAATATATTAAACCACGGGGAAGACGACAAAATTAGTGTCAACTTTGTCGCATGTTCGGAAGCAAAATTATAACATAATATTTGGATGTTTGCAATGAACTAGAAGTATAAACAAATGACGCCATGTTACGAAGAGAAGAAAGTCATTGGAATTAACTACACATTAAAAGCAAGCGAGTGGCAACTATTTTGTTCGAGAAGCCTTTTGTACAATGCAAGTTGCTGAAAAAATTCCACGTATAGATGTGTCGTGGGTACCGATGAACGTGCGCGAAATTGGCGCGTAGTTAAGTTTCTTTCGGAAAGTGTAGTAATTCAAATAGAGAGTAGTTGTGATGTTTGTTGAACTTTGAAGTGTTAGCATGAAACAAAATTCGGGAGCAATTTTATTTTTTAAGCAGATTTTTTTGTGATTACGCATGATGTTATTATTTATTGTAAGAAAATTCAACCCTTACGGAGCATTCAATACAAAGCGGTTATAAGATATAAAAGCAGATGCTGAGATCAGAAATAATTGACGTCTATTTTGAATGTAAATGGATGTAAACGATTGTGTTTCGAGTATGACGTGAGGAAACGCGAAAAATAGTTGTTTTATGTTTTGTTTTGCCGAAATTGTACGCAACGAGTACATGCACTTGTCAAACGGTGACGGACTAGCAACTGAATAATATCATTCATGCGGACAATAGCGGTTCGCGATAATTGGTTTCGAAGGCGACCGCGAGCAGGTGTGGACGGCGACCGCGCATCGGAAGGCACCGATTTGGCGCTACCGGACATCATCGCCACGAGAGCTGAGCTGCAAAACAGGGAAGTGACATGTGTGTGTGTGATTTTCTGCAGACACTGTAGCTGAAAAGGAATTTGTTGTGACCAAGTTTTGTTTAACAAAAATTAAATTAGGAAATGGTCAAAAGAAAATCAGGGAATGCGCATTCGATGTGTGAGTGAGGTTTCATATTGGTTTGTTAGTATTATGCGTGAATGGGTTTCTTTGTTGTGTTTTTTCTTTGTATGTCCATGTCATAGGATTACTGTGTGCCAGTGTGGAGGGAAAGATGGTGAGTTGTTACCGTATATGATGAAAAGAGGAAAAAGCCCGAAAGCAGTAATAAACGAACGAACAAAAATATTGTTCGTTTTTATCAATTGAGAGCATGCGTCGTCATTTACTGTAATACCCTAGCACGCACAATCCAGTCACCTCGCTTGGATTCCTGTATAGGACCACCACCTTATCCACGGCTGCAGGTTATGAGAAATTTTATAAAACTAGCTAGCTAAAAAGGGGCAAACGATAGGTTCAATCAAGTACGAGTACAAAATATGGCACCCAACAGTCTGTAATATCATGATATAAGAGGAGATTAGCCAGGCAATAGTAGCAGAGAAGAGAGACAGAAAAGGGAAGTTATTACATAGCCGAGGATACAAGGGAACCATTACATTTGGCTGCCCAACGCGGGGACAGGATAGCCTGAAGAAGGATAGTCGAGGGAGAGGGAAGAAGTATTACAGTACCATTGAATGACAATGATTTGAGTTTTTCATACAACCACAACCGAGGTTTGTTGTACATGTGACACAACACTGATGAGTACTCCATGGTTTGTCCTGATCACAAACACGACAGTCGAAGTATAAAGAATACGCAAGTTTTTTAATTTCATTTTTTTACCTTGAAGTTTGGGTGTAAATCTTCCACAAATGTATCAAAAGTTATCGAGTTGATTCGCACACTTTCGATGTGAAATAACGATTTGCATTTTATTGAGCCAATTCAATTTAAGGTGTGGATAATAGTGGATAATCAAATAATAGAACGAGTTCTAGAGATGAAGTATTTGGGGTTAACATTAACAAGCTTACGGCAAACGGAGAAAAAAATCAAAGAGCAAGTAATAAATGGTAATAGGATCGCTGGCTGTCTCAACTACTCAATATGGTATAAATAAACATCTAAAACGGGACTCGAAGGTAAGAATATATCAATCAATAATTAGACAAATATTGACATATACAGATGAAACAAGAAGCGAAACAAAACGCACGAACTTGAGGTCGCTGAAATGAGAGTTCTGAGAAAAATTACGAATCACACTCTACTGGATAAGGAAAGAAACAGAACACTTATTGGAAACTACCTTATCGTTGCGCCCGGAATTACTAATCAATCAACTTTCAGAATATAAATGTTAAAACAGCAAGGGCATGAAGATGGAACGCAGATGATAACTTTTCGCAAATAAACTTGCAATGGAAATGCCATACAACGAAGTTATAACGTGACATAGCCCCTGATAGTTAGGCAACTTTGATGTCGTGGTATTTGGCTGGCGAACTCTTTCACTGTGACAGAACGTGACCTTTATTTATTGTAACGTTCGCACATTTATTGCCAACCGATTGTCAAATGCTTCACTTATCAAATGCTTTTGAAAAGGCACATGCTAAATGGGGAAACGTTAACAATAAATAAATGTATATGTCTTTATGAATTATACGTTTTAAATTTCCCGGGATATCTGTATTGATTGATCCTATTTGGTTAATAAGTTTAAAAGATCCATCTTTCTACTATATTATTATTATTATTATTATTATTATTATTATTATTACTGTTTTATTGTTATAGCAATTAAAACCCCATGGAGGAAAAGGGCCGGTTGCCGAGTGGTTACACAATTGTAGAGTTCTTGAGCACCAATTCGGAACTCCTTATAACATTTATTATCCGATAGTAATTACAGCGAATTTTTTAAATCACGCTACTCTAAACGGATCAAAGTATGCAATGTCTCAGAATTCTTTTTACAAACTTCTAGAGCATGTAGAGGGTCAAAACCATTACATTTGCTTAGAACATTTACTGAGAAATGGCATATTAGGATTTATATGCTGTTGTATACACGTCATTCTCCCGTGAATTTTAGGTAACCTCAAGCACAGATGCTCAGCAGGTCACGTTCTGACGCAATCCAGGCGATTTTGTTTTCCCTGCCGTACATTTCTCTGTACAGGGTTTAAAAATCAGGGAAAATTCAAACGTACTACGTTCATTAGTACGTTTCTTGGAAAATTGATCATTTTCGTCTCGTCTAAAAGCACCAGAAGAGTATAAAATGTATTCTGACATCCTTTATACTCGGAACTAAATGCTACTTGTATTATTAGATATTTCATTTTCCAACAACGCGTGAAATTGTTTGATCGCCACTGACATAGATTAAAGAGGATATGGTGACACTTGCCGTGTCCAGTAGGGATTGTGTTGGTGTCGGCTGCAGAACAAAAGCAACGGGGTGAGTGTGGTTGCGCAGGCGCGGGACCGCAGCCGGGAGCCGCTGCACCTGGCCGAGCTGAGCCTGTCGCTGGGCGCGTGGCGGGCCCCCGCCCGCGCGCTCGCCTCGACTGCTCGCCCACGGGCCCCGGGGCGGGCGCCGGCGCGGGGGCGGGGGCGTACGGCCACGCGGCCTCCATGCCTGAGCCGACGGCGCCGCCCCGCCGCCGCCGCCGGCCGCCGCCGCGGCCGCCGCCGTGGCCGCAGCCGCCGCAGCCGCCGTGGCCGCTGCGTCGGCGTCGGCGACGGCATCGCCCGCGCGCTCGCCCCAACCGCCCGCCACGCCTCGGGGTCGTGCTCGGCCGCCCCCCGCCTCGTCGCCCGCCCGCCGCCCCGCCAAGGACAAAGGGGCCAGCTGAGCGTGCGCTTCGAGGCGCAGGCCGAGGACGACGACGAGGACGACGACGGCGACGGCGACGGCGAGGACGAGTGCGCCGCCAGGCACAGGTGGCGCACAGCCAGGCAGGCCAGCTCGCGGCGACTGCGCTCTTGACTACTCACTGCTCTTTCATTTCGAGAGTAGTGTCTTGTCAACAGACATTTCCTCTTTTCTCTTCTACTTGTTCTTTTCTCCCTTTCTTCTTCTTCTTCTTTTTCTTCTCTTCTTCTTCTTCTCATTATCAATATTATGATCTTTGCCTGTTCCCCTTCCTCCAGACATTTTCCCTTATTCCTCCATTTCTTGTTTTCCTTACTTTTGTTTACTTCATTATGTTTTATTATTTTGCACTTCTCTTTATTTAGTCTCATTTTTATTTATTATTACAGTGTGTCTCTGAATAAATGTTACAAACGCCTTGGGTATGCAGAGGCTCGAAAGACTCATTTGTAAACAGATATAAGATGGGAAATTTCATGCAATGAAGTTACATCGTGGATTTCCCCGGTTCTTAAAAATACCTCATGCGTTCGTTTTTTGCAAATAAATCAAGTATCTTTTGACTGTGTTAGAAGGTGCTCGAATTTCAGTCTGGCGTCGTTCACAATGACCTCTTGATATAATATATTTGGGTCTGGCCAATTTTTTAAAAAATAAATCATTCACTTTATATGGTTTCTTTGTCATATATTTTTATTACAATAATACTACTTTTAACAAATTTGGGAAAAAAATATTTAAAGACATTATTTGTAATACAAATTTATTAAAGAAACATATGACGAATGATGCAATGTTTTGAAAAAATTTTCCCGAGACAATATTTATTTTAAGCTTTATACTACATCATCAAATCACTAAAAATATAATTAGTAATTGATTGTGTAATAATATATTACAATGTTTTACTATACTATTCGTTGTAGGAAGACGTCGAAAAATTAAACTTTTGCAATATTCAATTGAATCAGGATTTCAACGAAAATGAAGCCTGCACCATTCTCGTACGTATTGCTTACGCTATCCGAGAAAAAAAAATTGTTGTGCGGTTTTTACAATTTTTCCATGAACCTCATTAAAAGAATTTCCCCAAAAAAAAAGCCAAAAATTTAAAAATATCTCTATCAAATTCAAGGGGATGGCGACTTTTGGAAATTGAGAATATCAAATTTGGTGAAAATCCTGTATGGTTTAGCCTTAACAGACTAACGGACAGACGGAATCAGTTTTTGGGTTTTTGATACGTGTTATTTGTTGACGGCAAAACGTCTGTCCATCTGTTTGTGGCTACTCTGGTGTGGCGGTTTGTGACGCTCCCGGCTAAACCATTTTGACCATTTTCTACAATATTGATATTCCCAGACGATCAGTTGGCCCCTTGTATTTCAAACTGATATTTCTAATTTCGGGGAGTTCTTTAAATGACGCCCTGAGTTTTTTTTCCTTATTAAATCTGTTCATCAGAAATAGATCTTGAAACAAGGTCATGTTCAATTCTTCGAAAATGTGAGTATTTTTCAGTAATTTTGCGTCAACCATGTTTAAATTTTAAACAATTATTTTTAAAAAAGGTCGAATTTTATTTCTTTAAATTTTTTTCCACGTACATACGTATTTTTTCAAAGAACGGTAAAGAAAGTGCTCCTCTCCTTATTTTGAAAATTGAAAAAGTCGATTTGCGAGAAATTCTAATTTATCGAATTTCGGGCTTCGTTGACGAGCTGTCAGTTCGCAAAATGGCAATTTGGCGGTTGGAAATTCTTAGATTTATTGTCGCTGTTGCCGGTCGTTTTAATCGCCTAAAGTAGATAACATTTTTAATGAAGAGAAATCGATTGAAGGAAGGTAATACATTTAACGTAGAACGCTTTTTTTTTATTTAAAAAATTGATCGCTGAGAAGAGATTTCTATTAAGAAATTGTGATTGTTGTTTGTAGCAAGGCAAGCTTCTGTGAAATATTATTCTTTCTTTTCTGTTTAAAGTACTGAAAATAATGTTATAGTTTTAAATTTTTTTATGTTTATTCTTAAAAGGTAAGTGACTTCTGTTCCTGTCTATCGAAATAAATCCAAATATGCAACAGGGGCACTTCGTTTGAATTGATTAATTCTATTTTTTAAGTTATAAAGAGTTTGTTAGTATGGCAGGAATTACAATATTTCATTATTACGTAACTGTTTTCAATAATACGAGAAAGTATGCTGCAGCACCTCTAGTTTTTTTTAACTCCTTCCTCCATGGGGTGTGGTGATTATCACCCAACGTTAAGGAGGTAGCTGGGTAAATCACTGACAGGGGGTGATATGACGGGAAGGGATGCCAGTTCTCTAGGAGAGTTGAGTACACTCTGCTGGAGAAATATTACGTGTTCTTGGTAGGGATAAACTGTAAAACGTTAACTGTCATAGTTATAAATTCAATACTCGAAGTTTCAAATGGAAAAGTCCCAAAAGAGGTAAATTTAACAAGACATCGAAATAATTAGGTATTAGGATTCGTCGCGGCGAAGCGACGAATGTATTCCTTTATGGGTATTCATTCTTCAATGGTAACTCATCGAGTTTTAAAAGTCATGCCTGGGAAAACTGTGAATTTGCACACTGTTGCAGGCAACGGACGGCGTTCCCCGCAGCCGCAGCTACTCCGGGCGCTCGGGCCCATCGTCGGGGCACCGGAGCGGCGCGGGCTGCAGCGGCGTCGGCCTCGACGACGGTACTACTCTCCGCGCCGGCGGCCCCCGCCCCAAACGGCGTCCGAAGCGCCATGGGCGGCCACGGCCCCGCGACCTGGCGCTCTCCGACCTGGCCACCTCGCCGTCCGACGACCGCACCGACGCCGCGAGCTCTGCTCCACCTGCTCGTCCAGCTCGTCCAGCGGCGAGTACGCGTACGCCTGCCGCCGCGCCGCCTTGGCGGTGCGCATTTTTCCACGTGCCCAACGACGCGCTGGCGTGGGGCGGCGCCAACAACAAGGCAGCAGGGGCAACAGCAGATGGCGGCAGCGGCGGCGGTAGCGGCGGGGGCGGGGGGCGCGCGCTCGCCTTCCAAGCGCCCGGGCCGCGGGCGCTGCGGGCGCACCGGCGCGAGCTCTGACGACAAGGACAAGAACTGCGTGGTGTCCGATCGCGCGCGTCGCCCGCGCGGCCCGCGGCGCTGCGAGCGCTCAGCGCCGGCCTGCTGGCTGGCGCGCGCTGCGCGGACGCTGCGCGCGCTCTTTCCAGTAAGCGCGGGGGGGACGTAAAGGAGGGGGGTTTTGGGATGATGCGTAGTTCAATCTTTCAGAAACTCCAAACGCGCGTAACAGTCGCATTGTTTCATTTGCAATTGAACCCAAGAAAAAGAACCTCATTCCAAGTGGTTTCAAGATTGTTTTGTTCTTTGAAAAAAGACGCCTAATCAGCCCCAATGAACTCTTCTAACACGACATTTACGTCACTGTCATGTCTGGAATCCAGGAATAACTGGGATTTATGATTAAAGCCAATTACAAAGAAATAATTATTGGGATATTCTCGTAGTGCATTGATTGACCATGGCTGAACAATGCTAAATAATTTGTTTTACGTCCCGTTATTGTGTTTGGCTCTGCCAAATTCCATCTACCAGACATCATCAAATTTCATCATACCATCATCAAATTTCCATCCCCAGACACTTGTATTCAATTCACCTGGAATCAGAAGAAACATGATGAAGGAAGCAGATGGCCTCCTGGGAGGATCATTTCACATTTTACCTTAATGAAAGTACCCAGCAAATTGTCATGAAGGTTCAAAGGACTGCCAGTTTTCCATTTAGAATATAGATAAATTATGTTTGTAAAACACTTGAAAATTATATATTGAGACTAGAATGAAACAAACTCACGGGGACAAAGTACAGCTTTTTGGGGCTTTGTACAAGTTTAGCAGTGACTTGCTGGTGACATTCAGTATTTTAAAAAATAATTATAGTGTGTCTTTCCAACAATATTTTTAATGATAAAGCAGCTTTGTTTTTTGGCTTCAAATAGCAGGAAACTGATGATTAGGGCTAAGTTATTGAAAGCTGCATTTTCATTAAATAATTTTGTTAGTGAAACAACCCCTGTAATTACTTTAATAACTTTGTCAAATCCATTATCTAATCCTTCATTGGTTGTTCCTGAAAGAAGTCAGGAAGTAGATAAAACTTTGGGAAAAGTTACATTAATTGCATTCATTTATATTATGTTTTCAGGAATATCAACAATCAAATGTTTTTAATACAATCAAATCCTCCAAATTTCCAGAAATAAATGCAACATCTAAATAGAAAAATGATTAGTTGAACTACCTACATTTTTCCCAAAAAAACAAAGAATGAATCAATGGAGTAAGTGTTTAAAAAATACAGCAAGACAAATAAAGAGTTAAATAAGGGAATTTGAACATTTCTGGCCAAGAAATTTAAAAATCTACAAAATTTTGTTTTCTGACTTTAAGCTACTATACTTCCTCAAACATCTTGAAAAGGCGACTAGATAATTTGATGTGAAATTTGTATTCATAATAGGGTATATTGGAAACATTGATATTCAATGCAACATTCTTGTTTAATGCCCCCTGTTCTGGGTCTTCTTTTTCTCCTTAAATGGTGTCCATATGAGTCAAGAAGAACTAGATTTTCTTTGGTCTTGCCTTGACCCCCTCTCTTTTTCTCCACAGAATTTGAAGGAAAATGGTTATGACTATGTGGACTACTTTTTCATGTAAAGTAATATACATTTGCTTGTTATTTTATAGAACAATTGATGTTCAAAAGAAATGTTACACTTATTTTGTAATAGAATGTTATAATAGAATAATTTTTGTTTTCCAAATAACTAACTTTTTAAAACAACAACCAACCATGTCTGTGCGAGAGCTTAATTCACCTTGGCAGTTGAGCTTTAAATTTGTTTGTAAGGATTCTTACTTACAAATTCTATCTGAGAAACATTTATTTCTAATGAAAATACTGAAGAATCTGTAAAGTTGTTTAAGTATCACTTTCAAATTTCAGATTGATATTTAAATAAATGAAGATTTTCAAAATTCAGTTGTGCCTCTGAAAAGTTTCACTAAATTAAGAGGTACTTACTTTAAAATTTAGGTCTTCCATTATATTTCATTATGTTACATCTTGAAATTACATTGCTTCATCTCACAAACCAAATGGGAGAGTTCAAAATAAATTAATTATGTCAGAGCCACAGGGCATACTCAGTACATTAGGATACTCAAGATTGTAGTTCCTGTTTCATTTCTAATGAAAATAGGAAAGTGTGTTTACAGAGGCTAAAATTACAATCTTTTTGACATGTACCTTTAAATCAAAGTAGTGCCAAAACTTTGAAAGAAAAGCTGTATGTTATGATGGTTCTTACAAACAGAACATCATATTTTTCATGTCTAGAGTTTTCCATTTTTATTTCATCTGATTCTTTTGTTATTTAAAACAAATTATGCTGTTCAGAAATACATGTATACTTCCATCTGAATAGAAATCATAAATTACCTATTGTTATGTTTCATCTTTAATGCATCAATTTAGTGCAAAACAAACAATGGTGTTCTTTTTCTTTTTGTTTAAATTTATTTCTTGTGTTAAGTCAAGCTGTGAAAAATGAAAAGCTCATTTTCATTCTAACTTTAAATTATCGTTTTCTAGAATGTCACTTTCCCAAATGATTACATATATTTCTAGTCTAAGTTGTAGTGTAATATGTTCAAAGAATAATTTTATTCCTCATTTCATATTGTTTTTTTCTAATGTGGTGACGTTTCCCCAGCCTGGCTTTCATGACAATACTACCAAGAAAATATAATTATCATATTAATTCAAGCTCTGTCTGTCTTTTGTGAATTGACTATTAGATCCATGCCTAGCAGCTTTTAAAATTCATGGAGCACCTTCAATTGTGCTGTAATGTCATAAAACTTTTTTTGAAATATCTTTACATGTTTTCACCTTTAACAGGGTCAAAGAAAGCATCATTATTTCTGTTCTGATGCATCTTTTACTGTTTCAATTTGATATTCTCAATAGAAGGAAAAAATTTTCATTTTGTCAAAACTTATATCAAATAGATATAAACAGCAGAACATTGTATGACCCCCAAACATTTATTTAAGTTTTTATCTAAATTTAATTAAATTTATATTAAATTTCTGGAAGTCTGTATATTATATTATATAAATAGTATATTACATTGCATTGTATTTCAACATTTTTTTTGCATGTGACAAGCTTCCAAGTTTAAACATTTATTTGTTTCTGGCATCACTGAACAGATCTGATCAAAGTCATTGATCATTATTATTTGTGTGAGAATTTATAAGTTATTAGGTTGCACTTACATTTTTATCATTGAAATGTAACGTTATTAAGTTTCATTAATTTCTCATATTTGTACTATGCTGTTTAATGCGTATTTGTTTGACTTACAGACATTTTTTTTTGGGTTCTGTTTTGTAAATTGCTTATGATCTCTTTTTGTGCTCATGAGCAACAGAGAATACATACAATTTACAGCAAAAGATTTTCTTATAGTAGAAAAGCAAAAATTTTCTTGCCATTCTATTCCTTAATTATTGTTAAAAAGGTTTGTAGTAATTGTGAGTGCTCCATCAAATAAGAATATTTAAGGCATTTGCACTTTAATGGTATAAAGATAGATAAGCCCTCTGTCACTTTCAGCATGCAAAACTAAGAAGGAAATGTGATAATTGGCAAATGCATGAAAAGCAGCAACAAACTGTAGTCCATAAATAATCCTGGGACATGTCCTATCCAAAGACAATATTTTTAAGAGATTTTCTTATGAATGACAAGTATGTTAATGTACACAATATACAAACTTTGTTTTGCTTGTGTACAAATTGTATAGTAATCAACAACCTTTTGGAAAATGGGATTTGTAATAAAAAAATAAAGACAACTCATGAACAAAATGTCATGAAAAATAATCAAAAGTTTTTTTTCAATGATATTCCTACATTTGAATTCCTTTTCTTTTTTCTAACTTTTTTTTCTGAATGAAGTTCAAAATAAATTGTTTTGGTGAATGAGACAGAATCAAAAAATACCATTTACACCTCTCATTCAACTATCTAACTGTCTTCAAGAATAATTTTCTCTTTAAATGTTATTTTTAAACAATTGTATAAGAGATTTATCAGAAAATCACATTTTCATTATACATAGTTGTTGAGGCTGCAAAATAGCTTCATCAGAATTTTGGAAACTACAGAAGCTGAATTGGGTTGTCTACAAGAGCTTGGTCACATTTCCCACGCTTGGCACCATGGAAAATTCTTAAAGTGAAATAATTCACTTTACGCTAGACAAAACCTTTCCTCGATTGGAGTGACTTGGACAATCACTCTCAGTGAGTGGTTTTGCACTCAATTCAAGTATTCCAGGCATCCATTTAGAGAGCCAACCTCTAATGTAAATTGCCAAATGATATTTCTGGTTATTGGAACACACATTCCCTTAAAAGCAGACTTATTAATTTCAACTGACAATATATAACATAAACATGATGATACATGTATCTTTATATTATATGGTAACCTAAGAAACAGCAAGGGGATAAATATATACATCATGAGGTTAGAGTTATAATGTTCACTTTGAATAGTTCTCTAAATAAAGCTCTGGCATGTCTCAATAAAGCCCGCATGTCTGCTGAAATGGCAACCTATATATATATATATATAAAATCACTTGTTCTCGATCCACCCAGACCATTCTTCTCACCTAATGATGTAAGACAGGATCAATCGGAAATCACTCATTACATTCCTTGGCGGTGTTAAGGTCATAGTCATAGTGACATTTAAGTAATTTTGATAGGAATTAGTTACCTTAAGCATGTCTCTCAATAGTATAATCCATCATTATATTTTGATCCAACTAGAGATGTGTGTGCATACACTCTCTAGGTGTTTGCACTTACTTTTATCTTATTATTTACTGCAATTTTTTTCTACACATCTTAAGAATATAAGAAAACAAGTTCTTATAGTTTATATTTTTATACATTACATAAATTTGGGAAAAAAATGATGAAAATGATCATTACTCATAAGTAGGGGGATTTTTATACCTTAAAAATGTTTATATCTTTTAAAATATTCATTTATTCCCAAAAATTTCAGAAATATGCCTTTATTACAATAACAATATATCATTTCCTGTATAAATCTTTCTGATAAATTCAGAAAAGCATACTTAATGGGAAGGTATCCTTTTCTATAAACATATTATAATTAGCTTACTCTGCAGAAGAAATAATTGATGTAAATATAGCTCATTAATAAGTTCACAGTATGTTTTGTTTCATTTTTCTGTCTGGCTTAAAAATATGTTATGAAAAATATCCTACATTGCACAAGTATTTTCTCATTTCTAGAAAAGAACAACCTCAAAATGTGACAAGTTCTTTCTAATCATAAACGTTCACAAATAAATAGATTCTATGAAAACATGAATTATTTCACATATAAGTGTGTATTTTAATGAAATTTGCAAAATATGCTCCTATAATTATGCACTAACATATTAATCTACCCAGCGTCCAAACAAATGTCAAGGAATTTCACCCTGAACAACGACAAAAAAGTGCAAAATCATAGAAATCTACTTCATAAAATAGGTTTCTTAAATTTTAAGTAATTTATAAAGGTAATGAAATTTTTATTCAATTACAGTAAATAAAAGAAACTGGGTTATAAATTTTGCAAACTTCTGAACATTAAGGCTAGGAACATTAAGGTACATTTATCTAGAAAATCTGCACTGATATTGAATAAAAAATTATATTACATGCTGCTTAAATATCATTAATATCATACTAATGCAGCACATTAGGAATGAAGTTGATCCCAACAGTATTACACAGAATTAAATATTCTCTTTTTTTATGTAGACATATTGAAACATGATTAACATTATATTACTTAAAACAATACTTAAACAAAATTGTGAACATCAAACTTCATTGGAGAAAGAAAAAATATATACAGTGTCCTCAAAAATAATAATAATAATAAAATAATAATAATAAAAAATAATTTTATTGACTTTCAATATTAGTTGTCCTGAAATTATCAAACTTAAAGGAGAATCTTAATGTTCATAAATTATACTCTGAAGTCAGGTTAATGTGGTCATTAGGAGAAAAACATTTTTAAAACATTGCCATCATTTCAGAAAAAGTATTTCCCTCCTCAAAGCTATACAAAATGAGAAGAAACAAGCACAATTACATAAAGCTACCAAAAAAATGTCAGTTAAATTACACTTTTTTATGTTACAGTTGAAACATTTTTTTAAAATTATACACTAGTTACACACCCTTGCAACCACCAATAGAATACAGTAAATAAACTGCTATATATTCTTGTCTATAGGGCACCTCACAGATCTGAGGAACACACATTTCACCACACCCACAACACCATGACTACTAATGCTAGAATGTTGGGGAGTGAGAAAATTATTTACTATGGAGTTATTTACTATACTTGTGAGTAAAACTTGCATCTGGGAAGGATCTTAAATTTAAATTTTACATGATGTATCCTTGTTAATGAAGTACAGTTTTTAAACGACAATTGGCCGTATTTATTAATTTCCATTTTTTATTTATTTCCCCCTTTTTACCTTCTTTTCAAATTCATTGTAAATTAAAAGATCTTTTGACAAGCTGTAGTAAAAAGGGATATACCAACAAGGCAATAGTAAAGGGTCTGGGGGTCCCAAAATTTATTGGGAAAAATTTCGAGGTATTGACCAACTGATGGTTAGTTTGTTCCAGTCTGGCTTCTGGAGAGATTATGAAATATGTAGTATTAATGTTAATATTAAACAAGTATTTAAAATTTGATCAATAAGAAGAGTTTATCTATTAATGAGATTCCATACATTTTGCTGAAATTATTGTGTCCCCGTCTTTTGTCGCATGTGTTTTATTTATTGATGTGAATCATTTCTTTAATTAATCTTTTTTATAATCGACTCCCTTTTTCCAAATTCTGGGAAGCATTGAATTTAAAGAAAGGCCAGTTGATTTAGTATTTGAGCAAATGCACAAGAGTAAGAGTCTTTCTTCATATCATATTTGTGTTGGTGTTCAATATAGATTTGATGAGACATTATTCGTGTCCCAAATGATGGAAAAAGACTTGATGCAGAACCTTTTAATAAACTTATTGAGTTTATTATATCCATTATTATCTGCACCCAAAATCCAAACTTTATTGTCTCTACCTGAAAAGAAAATCAGAATTTTGAACTATAATTCAAGTACTATATAAAGGAAATACTGTTTAGCAGAGATTCTCAAGGGGTACAATTCTCTTTGAGGATTGCACCCCTTCAACATGAATTAGGTTTCAGACTCAATTTAAATAATCAGAATTATGCAAGGTTTTTCCTGTAACGATGTTTGCTTTTAAGAGTTATTGTATCCGTTAATTATATATTACCTATAATTAAAGGATACAATAATCCATTAAAATCACAATTATGTTATTTATAGAACATTAAATAATATTTTATATCTGGAGTTTAAGTTATTAATCGTCAAAATTTATTAGTTAAAATTATATAGGTATTGAAATAAACTGAATATATTTAAAACAAACTACTCGATGAGGAACCTGAAAAGCAAATATCTTTCTATCTTGCTACTTCATTGCTAGAATTGGCTCAATGAAAATCATATATTCATTTCACAAAACATGGAAATTTATTACATGACCGTTCCAACCTTATGCTTCGCGCCTTTGGACCATCTTTATCCATCTCCGACGCCGCCGTCCTCAGGTCCAGACACCATATTCTCTTTCTTTCTCGGACGCACACTTCAATCACCGTTCATCAGATCAATAAACATTTGCTGCTAATATTCAGTCCAATCACTGACAACTTCGCCCAAGCCCTCAATGTCCCTCCAACTCGTTCACATGAAATATTTTAAGCTCCACTGTCACACTTAGTGTTCAAATTTTGATGTTCTCTCAATATCCATTCCCCAGTAGATGCTAGCCCCAAAGAAAAAAATCCTAACATTAATTGGAGCACGATCCGTTCATGAGCACGACATCAGTCAGAATGAATGTCTCTCGTATTCTTTCAGCCCTGCAAAGCTCGGTCCATTTTTCGATTGTTTATTTGCAGATAACACTTCGTACCTAGCCAATCTTAAATTTCTTGCAAAAAGAACTAACCGTCTTCGACTGTCACTGCTTTTTCGACCCAAACCCAATTCTATACAGAAATTTAAATAGCCGTCTCCCCGATTGTCACTGCAGGAATATGTTGACCTTGGGCGACGGCTCGCTTACCGTTGCTATGCTAGTATATTCACATAATTTATCCTTTAATTGACGCCATTTATAATAAATATGGTACAATATTCAGTGATATATTGATATTTCACAGTATGTATATCTATTTGAATTATATACAAATTGTTTACTCGATAAATTACATGATTAATAATTACATATCGTTATTAATCGAGCCATTTATCAAGTTAAAATTTGAATTATACTGTAAGTTATGTAATTGAATGTAATTTCGTTATAAATTAATTTAATTGTTCGTAATAATTATATAAAATTTTAACAAAAAATTTATCAAGATCATGTAAACTTATTAAATTATTACTGTAAGTGAATGATTTAAAAAAATGTAATAAACTTACTTAAATTTAATTAATTTCGGGAAGACGTTTTTTGATTTTTTAACATTATTATTATTATTATTATTATTATTATTATTATTATTATTATATTTCAAAATTTCACCCTTCTAGTTTTTTAAATATAACTCGGACAAAACCCAACAGAGGGGAAAAGTTTTTTGCTCCAGTGTACTCGGGTTTCCCGCTTCAATGATTTAGGAGAGAACCCCTTGGACAATGTTGGTGGTTCCCAAAACACGCCCTTATGATGGTTCTAGGGCACCATTTAGAGGGAGTTTTTCTTTCACAATCCCCCAATCTTCCCAAGCCCATTAGTTGAAAAACTAGGGTCAATATCTCCCTTTATTATTTGTAGTTTTTCAGTTCAATTGAAGTGGCTGATATTTTCTTTTTTTTTCTAAAAGTTGTCAGCAGATTATGATCTGGGGATCATATCTATTATTATTCCCCTACAGTATTTTGTTGAATACGACAATATCAGGCTTATTTGCTTCCACTGTTCTATCTGAACAATGGAGTATCCACAAATTTTGGTTCTCTCATTAGACAAAACTTGTTCTGGTGAATTTGTAGTAAGGCAGGCCCCCCTTTATCGGGGTCCGATTTTTTGGCAAGAGTTTGGGGGATGATTTTGGCTCATTATTATGACGTTGTTAATCTGTTTGTGCCAACTGAGGCATCCACTGCAGATATGTTGATAGTTTCGGGGCTTTTTACACAGGCGACACCTGTCATGATGTCTCTTTAAATATCGCCCGTAGTTATTAGTGGCTACAGATCTTGAATGGGGGACAAACCCCTTTTCCGTCTCCCCAAAAAGCCCAGCGGTTTCAACCATTCAGTCGACTTCCATCCTGGAGTTACTTTAAAGAGCAGAAAAACCGCCATGGATTTCCCTTTTGATCTCCACTGCTCAATTCGGTCCACGGGTTTTGGGAACTCGGATTGTGATCTTCCTGGAGCAGCCAGAGGTGAAGGGGGATTTTGGAAAAAAGGGGTCATGGATTCGTTGTGAAATTTTTGAGTTTTTTTCTTGCTGGCGGCTTTAATTTAAGATTAAACGTCCCGCCCCCATGATGTCTTGAAAGAAAAGCCTTTCGGTGGAACTTTTAGGAGATGATCCGATATTTTGATAAAGGGTTTTATTTTCATCAAAGTTTGAAAAATTCTCAGACCACTTACAACCCAAAAGATTTATGCTGTGAAAGAACCCAGGTGTTAATTCCCAAATTTGTTTCTCAATTAATACAGGACTTTAGATTTTGTCCCCGGAAAAACCTTTCTTTCCCCTTGTTTTCTTATTTTTCATCTGCAGTTATCAGGGCGTGGGGAGATACTTATATTCATCGCCATTGATTATTATTATTATTATTATTATTATTATTATTATTATTATTATTATTATTATTATTATTTTAATATTTGAGGTTCAACTGCGACCTTTAGCCTTACTAATTATTGAAAAAAGCTGAACCTGTAATTTAAATTTTATAAAAAGATTCGCTCTTTCAGGAATCGTAATGTTTTGTCTGTTGCCGTGACTAGTGCGGAACGCTCCATATGCATAACGGAGGCCTGCGTTGTGAATAGGTTCTAATTTTCTTAAGCTTGACTTCCTGGCTGAGGAGTATACTGCACACTCATAATCTATTTTGGACATGACCAGGGATTTGTAGAGACGAAGCAAGACGTCTATCTGCTCCCCAATTTATATGCGAAATGCATCGGATCACGTTCAGAGCCGTTTTGCATCTAGACAAGATATACTCTAGATGATGTTTCCAGGTTAAATGTTTATCAAAAATCAAACCAAGAAATTTTGCCGTTTCATTGTACGCCAGTTGAACACCATGTAACGTTAGATCTGGATCTCTGTATCTTTTCCGTTTTCTACAGAAGTGGACGCTTTTGGTTTTAGCTACTGCAAATGAGAATTGATATTTTCCGCGTTTTGTACTAGTGTATTAATGGCATTTTGCATTTTCAATTTAATCACTGCTGGCGATTTGGCTGAATAAAATAGAGCCATATCATCAACATATATGCATTTTCCAACTGATGATTTTATGCCATCAAACATCTCATTGCTATGATAAAAAGCGTACCACTCAATGGAGAACCTTGTGGTACACCGTTCTCAAGTATGTAACTTTCTGAGATAGACTGCCCAACACGAACTTGGAGGATCTGGTACTAAGGAAGCTGGATATGAATTTTGGAAGGTTTCCTCTGATTTGCCAATTATGCAGTGGTCTCAAAATGTTGTAACGCCAGATCTTATCAAACGCTTTTTCTAGGTCGAATAATACAGCCACCATATGTTGTCTTTTGATAAAGGTGTTCTGTATTGCGTTTTCTAGATATACTAACTGATCAGTAGTAGAGTGATGCTGTCTGTAACCACATTGATGTTTATTCAGAGGTTGTTTCTTCGAGACACCATGTTAGTCGAGTGTTGACCATTTTTTCTAAGATTTTTCCAGACAGCATGTCAGTGACACTGGCTGATATTTTCAGGTTTCACGGGTCTTTGCCAGTCTTTAAAAGTGGGATTACTATCGCTTCTTTCCAGCATTTTGGGTAATTGCCTTGTATCCAGATGTTGTTATATATAACAAGGTGGAAAGTATTTCCTCTGGCAACCGACGTAGACTCCAGGCCGTGTATTAGGCCGCACTAAACTCGCAATATGGCAGCTTGAAAGATTTCCTGTCGGAATAGCCAACTTATGAAACTATAACTCTGATCAAATCTCTCGCTTTTGTTTTGTTTGTTGTCTCATTCCAATCTCACGCGGTCCTCGAGTCTTGTCCACTGTTCCATAATATATGTTTTGTTTTCGGTAGAATTAAAAAGAGATGTTCATCTATAAACGAATATTAACTCTGTGAATAATTATTAAGTTAATTAAGAATTATCATTATCAACTATTGCGAGCTTAAGAAGTGTTAAAAAGTGTCAAGTGCAAATGAAAAATACAACCTCAAAAGTTATCTGCGGTCATGCTTCTATGTTATTAATGCTTTTGAGATATGTGTCAACAGTTCCTTCACGTTTTGAAGTGGTAGTAATGAGTTTTATTGAACGCAAATAAATACCACAATTATTGAAGTTAATTAACGTGATATACATGGTAGTTTTTAAGTGATCTAATGAATTGTTCCTAACAGTCCAGTTATGTCAATATCAATGCAAATGCATCCATTTAATTTATCAGTTCAATTATTCATTAGCTTTTAAAAGTAAGTTCAAAAAAATAATTAAAATCATCATTAGTGTAAGTAAGTCTTCAATAACTTATCCATTGTTACCAGAGACAGTCTTTGAATTAGTGTTATCTCCAAAGGTTCAATATTAAGTATAGACCCAAATATTGTTGGGCTATCCATTATTTTCCAGTTATAATTAAAATGAATTCAGAAAAAATAATAATAAATATAATATAATTAATTTAAAACAAGAAATACTAAAGGGACACTTAACAACAACAAATAATGAACTATAACAATTTCAATTAACTTTATTATTATAACTAAAGAAAACAATTGGAAAATAATAAATAAAACTCAAAAACGCCTAGTACTACTAAATAAATAAATTGAACGATAAAACGCAAAGAACGAAGAGCACCAAAACGCAAAATGCAAATCTTTAGCAACACTCGTAAACTAACACAATTTCACTTGGATGGCTTTGAATGTTGGCGGAATCTACGGAAGTAGTCATTGTTTCATTGCAAACTTAAATTTTAAAAAATGTCCCTACTGCTAGAAGGTAATATATACAGGGTATTTGTGTGACGGCTGGCAACAACTTTTGGCAACATAAAACGAAACGAATCTACCCTAAATCGAGTATAAATGTATGTTCTCATCCGACAGTGACATTTTTCAAAAGTTGTTCCGTTAGTTTGGCTTTTTAGCTGGCCAGCAGCTTAGTATGCTGTAGGGGAGGTTATCTGATCCTGCTGCAGTGTCTCCGGCTGCATTTATAGCATCTTGTAATTCTCTCCGTGTGAAAGTAGCGGCATATCTGTATCAGTTGTGAAATCTAGTTCTTGTTCTTCTTCCTGCCTTTTTCCGATAAATTCTTCAGGATAGCTGTTTGTGTTACTGGATTTAGAGTACTGAGAAGCAAAGGCATTGGTTATTTCTTCTGGGTTGCATACTAGTTGTCCTTCATATTCTATGCATGTAATAGGACTGAAAACATTTTTTCCAGCTATTGATCTGATTTTCTGCCATACTTCTGTGACTTTGGTAGTTCTTGTTATGGTTGTCACGTACTTCTCCCAACTTGATCGTTTGGCAGCTAGTACTTTCCTGCGAGCAAGTGCACGCAAACGCTTAAAAGCAATTAGATTGTCTTGTGTTGGTGAACGCCTGTATGTTGAGGGCTCTTCTTTTCTTTGTTATTGTTTCTTTAGTCTCTGTATTCCACCACGGTACTGGAATTCTGGATAGGCGACCAGTAGTTTGTGGAATGTATTTTCCAGCAGTATAAATTACAGTGTTGGTGAAGTCTGTTACGTCTTTCTCTGTGTTTCCACTGACATTTATTGGTGTAAAATGACTGGTGAAGTTGAACCAGTGTGCACACTCGGTACACCAACGTTTCTGTAAATATGCGGCATTCTTTGATATGTTTGATGATATCAACCGAGGAAAGTGATCGCTTTGATGAAGATTGGGAAGTGGTTTCCCGATCTTCATCAACAGTAACAGTTCGTCGATTCTGCGACCGGCGTCATTTGTTCTAGGGCAGCCCCATGTGGTGCTGTGAGCATTAAAATCGCCTAGAATAAGAAATGGAGGCTGTAGTTGATCAATCAGGTCTTGTAGGTCTTCATTTTGCCATGAGATGTCTGGTAAGTAAAGGCTACATAACGTCATCTTCAATGGCTGGTGTAATGTTACAGCTACTGCTTGTAGAGGTGTATTGAGATGAACTTGACTAGCAGAATGTGTATTGCTTATCAATATGGCAACACCGCCTCTGGCTCGCCTATCAGGTTCTACGTCATTGCGAAAAATCTTATAACCTCTTAAATTGAAACGGTCTTCTGGTTTAAAATGGGTTTCTTGTAAGCACACACACATTGGTATGTGATTGGCCAGTAGCAATTTCAGTTCGCAATAATGTGAGATACAGCCATTAATGTTCCATTGAATAATATTTTCCATAGTTGGGATGAAGTTCTGCTGCTGTGGCATGGATGGGTCTGGCTTATTTTCTGGGTTTTCCTCTTGGCCATTCTTTCTTCTTTTTCTTTTTGCGCGGAATTTTGCTTGGATCGATTGACTGGTAATCGTTGTTTTCTGCACTTATCATCGAGCTTGTCTCTGAGCCAGTGGTCGTGTCTTGATCATTGGTTTTTTGTTTGAGCAAGTCCTCCTTGGTGTATTTTGGAGAACGAGGCGATCGACTTCGGTGGCCCCTTGCCGATTCACCTTTACTGGATGTGACTGCGGCGGCGGCCACTGGATTTCTTTCTGCATCATTTGACTGGGGTGCTGAAGATTGCTTTTCAAGAACTATTTCATTTTTGGTGTTTGTGTTTAATTCTTCTGTGTTTACTTTGTTCTTGTAAATTCCGTTGAAATACTTTTCTATACAGTGAGTTATTACAGGCATTAGTTCTTTCACTATTAGTGAAGGCAAAGGTGTGCTTTTAGTAACTGCCATACGTTGGTATGTGATATTTCCTTTTTCAGGACAAAAAGTTTTTTGCTTCAGGATAGCTGAGGTTTTGTCTGACTTTTATTTGATATATTGCTGCCTCCTGTTTATAGATTGGGCAGTCTCTTGACCTTGATGAGTGCTGCCCGCTGCAATTGATGCATTTGATAGGATCCATGCATGGATCACCACTATGAAATGACTTTCCACATTGACATGCTTTGATTTTAGCACATCTAGATGCTGTGTGTCCGAAATGTAAGCACTGAAAGCACTGCATTGGTTGAGGAATGAACATTCGTACGCTCAGACGATGAATGCCAGCTTTAATCTTTCTGGCAACGTGCTGCGGTTGAACGTCAGAACATGGGATGCTGAAGGAATTATCTGCCCGTCTCGTCTCATCGTTAGCCTACGACAGGCAATGACTCCTTGATGAGCCAGTTCTTGCACTATTTCCTGTTCACTGTAGTTCCTAATCACTGCAAACTACAACACCTTTACAGGTATTCAGCGTACTATGGGCATTTACTTCAACTTCGATAGTACCTATTTTGCTCAACTCTAACAACGTTTGACCTTGATTGTCATTAAATGTTTCTATTAGGAGTCCAGACGGAATTTTCTTTATCTCTCTTACGGCAGATCCAGCACAGGTGCTAACACACTTTTCTATTAGGAAGGGACTTACTTTTTCAAAGTTTCCTTCCTTTCTTTTAACTATAAGGTACTTTGGTACCACTGATGTGTTCTAGAACAAGTCATCAGGGTTTACGTTTCTTCCAGTTCTCATTCTTTTTGCTCTAAACTCAGAACTTATTTCTGGACGAGAGTTTCTAAGGAATCTACTAAGGTACTTTGGTACCTCTATAAGTTCTAAGGGTATACGTTTGGCCGGTGTCGGTGGAAGAACGTCGGGGAAGCGAAACTGCGTACTTGAAGAAGAGGAGCGACGTAAGGCAGGGTTGGGCGGCGCGGATCGGAGCGAGGTGGAGAGGGGCGGGACGGGGTGAAGCGGGGTGGAGCGGGGTGAAGCGGGGTGGAGCGGGGTGGAGGCGGGGGTGGGGGGGGGGGGGGGGGGGCGGGGGGGGGGGGGGGGGGGGGGGGGGGGGGGGCAGGAGCGGGGTGTAGGAGCGGGGAGTAGAGGCGGGGTGTAGGAGCGGGGAGTAGGAGCGGGGAGTAGGAGCGGGGAGCAGGAGCGGGGAGTAGAGGCGGGGTAGGAGCGGGAGTAGAGGCAGGGTGTGGGCAGGGAGCAAGACGGGGAGTAGGAGCAGGGGAGTAAGACGGGGGTAGGAGCAGGGGAGTAGGAGCGGGAGTAGGAGCAGGGTGTAAGGCAGAGGTAAAAGACGGGGGTAGGAGTAGGGCAGGCAGGAGTGTAGGAGCAGGGGAGCAGGGCAGGTGTAGGGCCCAGTAGGGCAAGGCAGGAGTAGGAGCAGGGAGTAGGGCGGGGAGTAAGGCAGGAGTAGGAGCGGGGAGTAGGAGCGGGGAGTAGGAGCGGGGAGTAGGAGCGGGGAGTAGGAGCGGGGAGTAGGAGCGGGGAGTAGGAGCGGGGAGTAGGAGCGGGGAGTAGGAGCGGGGTGTAGGAGCGGGGAGTAGGAGCGGGAATTAGGAGCCCAGGGTGTAGGGCAGGGAAGTAGGGCAGGGTAGGGCAGGGAGTAGGGCAGGAGGTAGGAGCGAGGTAGGAGCGGGGTGTAGGAGCAGGGTGCAGGAGCAGGGTGTAGGGCAGGGTGTAGGGCAGGGTGTAGGAGCCCAGGGTGTAGGGCGGGGTGGCAGGGCAGGATGTAGGGGCAGGGTGGCAAGGCAGGGTGTAAGGCCAGGGTGTGGGAGGCGGGGTGTAGGGCGGGGTGTAGGAGCCCGGTGTAGGAGCGGGGTGTAGGGCAGGGTGTAGGAGCAGGATGCCAAGGCAGGAGTGTAAGGCAGGGTGTAGGAGCAGTGTGTAGGGCAGGGTGCAGGAGCAGGGTGGCGAGGCAGGAGTGTAGGGCGGGGTGTAGGAGCAGGGTGTGGGCAGGGTAGGGCAGGGGAGTAGGGCAGGGGTAAGGGCCAGGGAGTAAGGCAGGGAGCGAGGCAGGGTGTAGGAGCAGGGTGTAGGAGCCAGGGTGTAGGGAGGCAGGGTGTAGGAGCAGGGTGTAGGAGGCATGGGGTGTAGGAGCAGGGGTGTAGGAGCAGGGTGTAGGGCAGGGTGTAGGGCAGGGTGGGCAGGGTGTGGCAGAGGCAGGATGCAGGAGCGGGGTGTGGGAGCGGGGTGTAGGAGCGGGGTGTAGGAGCGGGGTGTAGGAGCGGGGTGTAGGAGCGGGGTGTAGGAGCGGGGTGTAGGAGCGGGGTGTAGGAGCGGGGTGTAGGAGCGGGGTGTAGGAGCGGGGTGTAGGAGCGGGGTGTAGGGCAGGGGTGCTTAAGGCAGGGTGTGGGCAGGGTGTAGGAGCGGGGTGTAGGGCAGGGTGGGCGGGGTGTGGGCAGGTGTAAGGCAGGGTGTAAGGCGGGGTGGCAAGGCAGGGTGCCAGGGGCGGGGTGTAGGAGCGGGGTGGTAGGAGCGGGGTGTAGGAGCGGGGTGTAGGAGCGGGGTGTAGGAGCGGGGTGTAGGAGCGGGGTGTAGGAGCGGGGTGTAGGAGCGGGGTGTAGGAGCGGGGTGTAGGAGCGGGGTGTGGAAGTGGGGTGTGGAAGCGGGGTGTCGGAGCGGGGTGTCGGAGCGGGGTGTCGGGCGGGGTGTGGGAGCGGGGTGTGGGAGCGGGGTGTGGGAGCGGGGTGTGGGAGCGGGGTGTGGGAGCGGGGTGTGGGAGCGGGGTGTGGGAGCGGGGTGTGGGAGCGGGGTGTGGGAGCGGGGTGTGGGAGCGGGGTGTGGGCAGGTGTAGGGCCAGGGTGTGGAGCAGGGTGTAGGAGCGGGGTGTAGGGCGGGGTGTGAGGCAGGATGCTTAGGGAGCGGGGTGTAGGAGCGGGGTGTGCCGGGGCGGGCCGGGGCGGGGTGGAGCGGGGCGAGTTGGAGCGGACGGAGCAGAGCAGGGCGCGGGGAAGCAGAGCGGGAGCGGGGGGTTGAAGGGTTAAGGGGGAGAGGGGAAAGGGCGACCTGCAGGACGATTCGACTCGCGGCCTGCGCTGAGGAAGGTCCCGCGGGTCCATGAAGGGCGCTCGGCCCAGGAGAATGGAAACTGGATTCGATTTCGTGTGCAGATCGGATCTCGCGAAGGGTACGTTCGAGATCATTTCAATATAAGAGTAGTAGACGAAGCTATATGAGTAAATTTTCTTTTGTTTTGTAATTGAGGTATATGATACAATAGTGGGTTATCTGAGCTCGCGGCCCAAAGCATTTGAAGCTGCGAATTAGCGAAGAAAAAATACAACGTACGTCTTTTTTAAAACTGAGGTGGTGGTTGACTGTCTAATGTTGCAGATGGGTCACACTCAGAACGCCTACAACATGACACTTCCAGGGTATTTTTGGATAAGTTCATGTCCACACGTACCTCAGGTAACAATTAAACGGATTTGTGGAAATTGCTCGGTTCCTCGTGACACTCTCAAGGAAAGTGGGTAAATTCATGGATGAAAATGACTTCTTTGGATCCGGCGGTAAACGGAGAGCACATGGCAACAATATACAGCACCCACATGTAAGTTCGAGACTTAGGTTGACGGTCAACTGGGAACTGGAGAAAAGGATTTGAAGATGACTGTAGAGAAGATAGTAAATGTATGGCAAGGGAAACGACAGTTCTTCGTGGAAAGTGCTGAAATTCAATTTGGTCTCCGCTTTGGAGCCGAACGCTTCTACCTGGAGGTGGAAAGAAAGCGTTGAAAACAGCAGCGCCGACGGACTTGAATCCGGTCCAAGGCGAGACACACAAGGGGAGGGCCCATACTCCGCGGAGCAGTGGGTCGGATTGGCCCGAAAGGCTCGCCAATAAGTCTGAAGAAAACTCTCTCACCTCCCATTTTACGGGAAGTCTCCCGCCTTAAACACGTCGTCGACCATTAACATTAAAATTTTACATCACTCTTACAGGAGGTTTGATTGCCTCACTCTTGATTTTGACATTGAATAGTTTAATTTTCTTTCTTTCTTTCTCTCTCTAATTTCTTTTGCGTTTGCTTTTTTTGCTTTCTCTATTTTCTTTTTCTTCATTTTAATTTGTTTTACTTTTTTATTCTTTCTTTTTCCTTATATTTCATTCATTCTTTCTCACTTTTTTTCTTCTTTATCTGCCTTTTTCCGTCAAAAATTAGGTTTACTTCACCACTAATAGGAATACATCAGGAGCAATTAAGTGGAGACTAACACACTTGTGATCCCAGTCTGGGGTCGGCAAAATGCGAGGTCCCTTGCGACACAAGACAAGGCAAATGACAAACATCTCTGCGAGGTAAGGAGTGCATCACACATCCGATGCAAAGTAGTTCGCTTGTACGCGACTTGCAGGTCGACGATGATTTTTTTATAATAACATATTAAGAGTTGTTCTAACCCAACTTTCGCTAATGTTTGTTGATAATGGTAAGTGGTAGTGAGGGAGACTGAATGAATAACACTAAAGAAATTGTAGAAGTAAAGGCATAGTTTACCAAGAGAATTCGGAGGACATCTGTCGCGAACGTTCTTTATTTTGTATAAATCTCACGTAAACTGACCTAGACATCAACCCCAATACCCAGAAGTGGGGGAAATGGAGTGAATATTCATTTTTTATTAATTTAATGATTTTGAATCGGCAAATTACTCTCTTTATAAAGTTATTTATTTCCTCCAATGTTGACTTGCCGTTAAAACGTATTATCCCTTGATTAATGGATCAAAATGTTTGTGAATTGTCACTTGAACGAAATTGAATGATATTGATTGAATGAATGAATCGATGAAAATCAGACAAACCTTTAAATTACCCTATTACCCACGATGCAAATATGTCGGAAGGTCATCTCACGCAATTTTACGCATGAGAGGAATTTACGCATGTTTCGTGAGCTCTAAGTTAGTCTTAACCGAAAGCCATGACTAAAATGGCAGCAGAAGACGTAGAGATAGTTTTCCGGAGCAACAATTCGTGGAATAAAAATGTTTAATGCAGAAGAATTGTATTTCACGATGCGAATAATACGTTCTTAAGAATTCACTATTTAAAATAATATCTCAAAATTTTCTCTTCCATGTTTCAATTTGAACACATTCAAACACCGTCTCTGCTCACTATCAAAACTTCCTCTCTCAGCAGGCACTCAGTGCTCGTTGGCTCCATTGCTGTGAATTCGCAATGCCATTCTATTTGCCTCGTACTATTTCCTGCAGGGAGTACCTGAGACCCATTCGGTCCGCCCGCCGTTCGGTCCATAGCGGCCCATAGCGCGTTCCGGTTCCGGTCGACTTCTCGCAGCCGCCGCTGCTCGGCGGAACGGCCCGGCACGGCCCCCTGCACCGCCGCGGACTCCGCCAATCTATTTCGGAGGCCTTGCGCCGCCCCGCTCCTTGCCCCGAGCTGTACTGTGCTTTGAACCAGGGCGAAACGCACGTGTCGGCGAAATAATTTTTTAAACAGAATAATTTCTTCTTCTTCTTCTTCTTCTTCTTCTTCTTCTTCTTCTCCACTTCAAGGATAGGTCTCTGACCTGTTCCGGCTTCTAAGAATTCCATCTTTTTAGCGGTCTACCTGGGTCTCTCTGCCTTGAGGTCTATACTTAAATGCCTGCTTTGGAATGCGAGTCTCTTCCATTCTTTCCACGTGTTGTAACCACTCCTGTCTGTAACATTGTACCTTGTCATTGATTGCTTGAACGTTTAATTCTTTTCAAATTTCCTCATTTCTGAGTTTATCTAGTCTGGTACACTTTACAGATCTCAAGAATTTCATTTCTGCAGACTCTAATGCCTATTTATCTTTCTCCCTCAGAGTACAGTATCGGAATAATTTATTAATAAATTACTCCCTCAGCACGGAATAACCTATTAATAAATGTTAATTCTAAACAATACTTCAATCGACAAGAAACTAATGGTAGTTTATGCAATTTATGATGTTAAGCTTTATTACATGTTTTGAAAACGAGTGACGTTAGGAGCGAATTTTCAAATTTGTAGGAATGCAATAAAACAACATTAAAAACACGTTGGATACGCAATTTTTTGTATACGAGCGTTATAAATTTGTAAAAGAGTCAAACTTAATTTTGCGAAACGACTTTCTTGGGATCTCGGATAATTGAGAAATCTGTGTGAGAAAACGGTAGTCGGTTGTTCCGTTTACCGCTACCTCTCCACGATTCTCTCGCTGCGATTGGCTGAATGTGTGATGTCGCCATTATTCGTGCCGTAAAAGGCTCTTTTATGAACTATTTCTTGCAATAGAAAAGGTCGCTTATAATGATGGTACACAAAAATATATTGTTTAAACAATTGTTTACGTTTGAAGGTTTACTTGGCAATTATTTACTAATTCGGTATATCAATCCTGTTATCCACCGAAAGAGTGAAATGTAAACAATGTCACATGGTTAAAGCAAATTGTTCATTGTCTGGAAATCCACAGTTCATATTCATCCTTGCATCTTCACAAGTACACGCGTAATAAAACAGTCCCGTGAAATGATAGTAACTGCATGCAATATAAACTATATTTTGAGATGTTCACGTGTGAAAAAGTATATACACTTGAAATAAAATTTCAAGTATACAAAATGTTTTTTAAAGAAATTTTTAGACTTAAGAGATGACTTGAATGTTTAACATTTCGTCTGAATATAACTTCTTGCCATCTAGTTGTGAAACTAATCTTAAATGTCTGAGTTTTTCATCTAATACATTTTTCATTTTTATAAATTATGTTCATTTTTATATCTTTTAAAATGCATTTAATGTATTTCGTAGCAATGTAAATGTATTTTATAACAACATATCTTTATTTTGACCTTTAATTAATGCTTTTGCAAGAAACGTCAAAACTAACCTTGGTGACACGTTTTCACAGAGGGAAAAATAAAATAGTAAACTTTGTAAAAAAAGCTCCAAAGCGAAGTAAACGCGTTCAAATTTCATAGAGACATTAAAATAATGTGTTGTCTTTAACAGAAATTAATTCTCCGGTCAGAAGAGCGACTCTACAGGCCAGTGTTCCAAGTAATCTGACACTAAATTTCATCGCATGAAGATACTGAATCATCAATGCATTCATCGCACTTCCACTTCTTTTTATATTCAGAATAAAAATGGTTGGAGGAGGCCAATTAATGAAGTTCAGTCTAAGAAATGTACATGGCTACTCGCCGCACGCCAGATGGCCGCGCAAATTAGGGATATTTTACACATTAAAAATCAATCGGTGCCGCAGAAAAATGGCTGTCAATGGAGGCGACAGCGTAATCGAGGTGGTCTTTAGAGCAGGTTTCAGTGTACGTTTTTCTGGTGGTCTCTAAACGTTAAGGGACTTTTTTAACATTATTCGATCTATTGAAGTATGTATAGTAGTATCTATAGTATTATGACCGGGAGCGGTAGCTTAGTGCATCAACTGATGTCACTGCAGCGCCTCTGACCGGAAGGGCCTAGGTTCGAGTCCTGTCGGCGGCTGGGTTTTCGACACTACCTTTTTAGCTAGGTCGAAATCAGCTGCTGTCTGGAGGAGAATTCTAGCGGCCGGCGGCTCTGATCGGTAGTTTTCCGTGGTTTCTCCGATCAACACCAGGTGAATACCGGAGCAGTACCCTACCAAACGGGCCTCGGCCTTCCTCTTCCTTGTCCTATCCTTACACACACACTTACACTAACATGCACTACACTACCACATATTCCGGGAGACCGGTCGGGAGCTTAGAGTTAGTCCCGGGGGATGATCATCTCCGGAGAAAAACATGCAGTACACTAACGGGACTAATGACCAAAGCAGTTGACGTGCCCATAAACACGAAAAAATCAATCAACATAGCAGTATGTAGAGTAGTATCTATGGTAGTATCTATAGTAGTTCGATACCGGCAATGCCAAATAGAATTTTGGTGGACAAGTTCGTGGCAGGTTTTCTCGGGGCACTCCCGTTTCCCCTGCCAATATGCATTCTACCGGTAAACTTCATTAACCACTCCCTACTGTATCTTATCATCACCATCATTCGGCTACGGATCCCAGAATCACAGCGGCGTCTACGCGATAACCGAGGAACCAACTGAGAAGGGTTGTGTGGCTACCTCAGCAGGTTAGGTAGGGTCCGCAGCCTGGGGAACTAAAGAGGGGGCAATTGTGAGACAGGACCCCCTCCCTAGATCCTACTTATTGATAAGAAGTGGATGGAATGCCAGGCGGGACAGCTTCATTAAATTTGGCCGCTGGAGTTAAAAAAAACAGAGCTCAATTTTGAAACAAGAATTGTTCGTGGGTTTCTGGATCAACGACCGCCATCTCGATCAGGTTTCCTCGTCCAGTTTCCCTGATGCATTGAGCAAATGCTGAGATGGCCCCTTGTTTTGCTTCTGGACGTAAACGTAAATTTATAATCTGTGCACGCCTTCTAGAATTCCGTGGTAAATATAGTTATTCGAATTATCGTTTTCCATGTTGTCGCGGCTGGAAGCATGATTACTTCACGAAGGAAATCATGAAGGATAAGAATCCAAATCTACAGCTTATTTACCCTTGAAAATATATTTCATTACATTGGAGAGAATATTCTGTTAACAATTCTTGCAAAAAAAAACGCTAATTTCTTTCTGTATTCAAAACTTATCTAGTAGATGTCTTACGGTAGGGATCACAGCAATATGAAAACATGCACAGAATTCACTTCTCCCCGTAGCATACAGTTTTTAACTCTTTTTGGTGTAAATTGATTGATTGATTGATTTGTTCGTGCTTCCGGGCGCGTCAACTGCTTTGTTCATTAGTCCCGTTAGTGTAGTGCATTTTTTCGAGGGAGCTGGCGATCTTTCCCCGCTGGATGGCGAGATCCGGTGCGGACCTACCGTCGGCTAGTTAGGGTTACCCCCTAACAAGGACTCTCCCACCAGGGGGGCACCGCCCCCGCCGGGACACGCTCTAAGCACCCGACCGGTCTCCCGGAATATAGTGCATGTTAGTGTAAGTGTGTGTGTGTGTGTGTGTGTGTGTGTGTGTGTAGGGGAGAGGATAGGACAAGGAAGACGAAGGACAGATCGCGCGCGGTCCGTGACCCGTTTGGTTGGTACTGCTCCGGCATTCGCCTGGTATTGATCGGAGAAACCACGGAAAACTACCGATGAGGGCAGCCGGCCACTAAAATTCTCCTCCAGACAGCGACTCAATTCGACCTAGCTGAAAAGCTAGTGTCGAAAATCCTGCCGCCGTGGGGAGTGGGAACCTAGGACCTCCCGCTCAGAGGCGCTGCAGTGACATCAGTTGATGCACTGAGCTACCACTCCCGGTCTTTTTGGCATAAAATAAATGAGAATGTATGGTAGTAGAAACTTGAAAAAGGACCCTTCGTGCACGTTCTGCACACACGTTTGCGAGGACGGTCGTCACGATGCGTCGGGCGAGATCTCGCGAGGCGCTCTGCGCGCCGGCTGCCAAGACGGGCCGCTTCGCTCCGAGGGGATTTGCTTTGAGGCAGATGAAACCCCGGGATACGCCCAGGGCGAGACGGAGAGGTTTATAGGCTGGCTTTGGAATAAATGCTAGCGGGCCGAATTTGCGGCGCGCGTTTCGCGGTTGGGTTTTTCCTAACGCTCAATCAAATTGCGTATAGTATATCTCACAATTTTAACGTAGAATTATATATGATTAGGGGCAGATTTTGATGAGCCACAGCATCGCCCAAAATGATTAATAAAATGCTTTTAAAATGGGTTTAAAATGACCTAAAAGCAAAGACAAATTGCGTAAAAATGTGAAAACCAACGCGGATATACAACTCAAGCTGTTGAATACGTTACTGATGTAATCGAGGTTTCTTCTATTCGTTCAAACCTTTGGTTTTGATTGTTATTTACTAGGAAATCGCTGTCTTTAGTTACTCGAAATCGATTGAACCGACCAAGAAGCTAAAAGGCTTCACAAGAACCTTAGATTACATATAACGGCTGACATTACAATTTCTGAACGAAGAAATCGAATAAGCTACTCAGGAAATCTGTGGAGATCATTTATTGCATCTGGAAAATATTATTTGAAGCAAATGTCATTTAAATCATATTAAAGCAGATGAAATCAGTGAAAATGCAATAAAAATTATGAAAATGGTAAAAAAATACTTATTAGTCGAAATCAACGAAAAAAAAAAAATAAAAAATGTGTCATATCCTTTTGTCATGACAAAATTAATTTGTATGCTAAACGGCATTCTCTAGAGTAAAAAAAATACATTTAATTAAATTCGCCCCCTAGATGGTATGGTATAGGTAATAACATATTAATCACAAATATACCGTGGTTTACTCTCAAATATTTAAAGTGTTTTATTTCAAACATTTTCATTTCCTTTATGCGTGAAAATAAATTTTATCCTTATTTATTTCGTGAATGACTTAAGGGTCCTTAAATAAATTTACGACCTTCAGTACACGAGTCGTGAGTATGTAACAATGGGCCACAAGTTGAAGTGCAAGTTCTTAGTGCATCTGAAAAATGCATTTAATTGAATAGTTTTTCAACAGTATTTTGTGTCAATGCAAGAATCTTTACACTACGAAGGTGTTATGGAAACGTTTCGGTCAAACCTAAGGTTTTCAAGAATATTCTCAATGCATGGCAGTATACGCAGGCGAAGAACGTATAGGATGCATTGTTTTTTATCACGGCTAAGTAGAGGAACAATGAAAATCCACTCTTTAGCATCATTTGTAAACAAAAGAATATTTGAAACTTGAAATAAATAATGAGATGTTATTACGAGATTTTACTTCCTTTGATTGTTTGATGTACTAATTACCGTGCTAGTATCTTACAATGTTCTGTGCACTTTCCACTTTCCCCCTTTACAAAGTGTGATATTATTTTGCTTTGCTTTAAATAGACCCGAAAATTAAAGGTTTCATGCCGTCATTTACTTTTACGTTTCATTTAGTGTGGCAAATTGTAGAGTTGGGACCAAAATCGTCTTCTAAGAAAATTGATAATAGTAAATAGTAATTATGGAAGCTGACAACAAAAAAGAAGTACCAAAATAAGAAATACTTAATTTAAAGAACAATAGTCAATACCGTATTCGTGTAATAATTTTCATTTTAAAACTTTTCAACGAGCATGTGCTTGATACAGACACAAAATTCATTGAAACACTCCAAAGGTCATTTGGGACCTATTTCCATCAAAATGTCATAGCATCTTTAAAAGATCCATTATCTACTGATTGACCAGTGATTCTGGGCGCGTCAACTATTAATGTCATTAGTTCAATAAGTGTAGTGCGTGTTTTTTGTTCGGGAGGTGAAGGTGAACTTGCCCCTATATATGGCGAGATCTGGCGCCGATGCACTGTCAGCTAGTGGGGTTTCCCCTAACCAAGACTCTCCCCCTCAGCGGGGCACCACCCTAGCCGGAACGAACTCTTAAGCTTCTGACCGGTCTCCCGGGCATGTGTGGTAGTGTAGTGCACGTTAGTGTTAGTGTGTGAGAGGGGTGAGGATAGGACAAGGAAGAGGAAGAAAAGATTGCGCGCTGTCCGTGGCCCACTTGGTAGGTTAATGCTCCGGCATTCGCCTGGTATTAATTGGAGAAACCACGGAAAACTACCGATCAAAGCAGCCTGCCGCTCGAATTCTCCTTCAGACAACGACAGAACTCGACTTAACTATCTGGCTAGTGTCGAAAATCCTGCCGCCGTCGGGACGCGAACCCCAGGACGTCTTGGTCAGAGGCACTGCAGTGACATCAGTTGTTGCTCTGAGGCAGCTCACCCGATCCCATCCCTTACTACCTCCAGTAATGGAATTGCATGTTTTAATGCACGAGGAAGCGGAAGTTCCGAGAAGAAAAAGCTTGCACAATATTCTGAGCGTGGGTAAGCTTGTTCGCGTGCGCGGGGCACGGGCTGCGTGTTGCAGCCGCTAGGCTCCAAGCGACGCTCGTCGCCGGGAGGCGGTCTCGCTCCGGCGGCGTCCGCGGTTCGCTTCCCGGCACGCGCCGGCGCCCGCTCCCCTCCCCGCCCATCCCTCGTGGCGCGGCGCGGCGACGGTCGCATGCAGATGAAGCACCGCCACACGCCACGCCGCGCGCCGCGCACGCAACTGGGGCACATCGTCGGCCTTGCATCGCCCGCGCCGCCCCCGCAGCAGGAGACCGCGATCCCAGCAGCCCAGTAGCACTGCTTCCCTCCTGTCACGTAGCCTCCCAGGTGTCACACCGGGAGAGGTGGCTCAGTGTATCAATTGATGTCACTGCAGTGCCTCTGACCGGGTGGTCCTAGGTTTCGAGTCCCAAAGGTGGCAGGATTTTAGACTCCAACTTTCGAGCTAGGTCGAATTTAGTCGCTGTCTGGAGAAGAAATCTAGAGGTTAGCTGCTCTGATCGGTAGTTTTTTCGTGTTTTCTCCAATCAACACCAGGCGAATGCCGGAGCATTACATTAACAAACGGGCCACGGATCGATATTTCCTTCCTCTTCCTCCAACCTCACCCCTTACTCACACACTTACACAACATGCACTACACTACCACACTTGCCGCGGAGACCGGTTGGAGCTTAGAGATTGTCCCGGCTGGGGAGGTGCTCCGCTGATGGGTTTGTTGCCTGGTTGGGGAAACCCCGCTAGTCGATGGTAGGTCGGCGCCGAATCCTACATTCAGCGGAGGTTAATCACCACCATCTTCCAATGAAAAAAACAAGCACTACACTTACGGGACTAATGGCTCGTTAGTTTACGCGCTCGGAATCACTAACAATCAATTAATCGATCAATCCCAGGCGTTTGCTCCTTCCCCCGGCGTTGCGCCACCAGGCCGCTTTGCCGCCAGGCTCCGTCTCTTGGCGCACTCTCCCTTGCGCCTTGTGCACCCAGCTATCTTGCCATGCTCCCGCCCTACAACTTGGCTCTGTCTTCTTCCTACTCTGCCGTCATGTAGTCATGCCACTCTTCCTTTCTGTCGCTCTGCCCCCTGCCACCTTTGTGGCCCTGCCACTCTGCCGTCCTAATCTCCTACCGCCCTGACACCCTACCGCCCTCCCATTATCTCGCCCTGCCAATCTCTCTTCCCGAAGCTCTGCCGCCCTACTGTTCTGACGCTGTGGCACCCTTCAACGTCCGTCGGACCTCTTTCCGACCTGCCGTACTAGCTCTGCCGTAAATTCCGACTGGCCCTGCCGTACTGCCACCCTAACTTCTAACCATCCTCTTCCTTTTCTGCAGCGCCTCTTACCGGGAGGTCCTAGGTTCGAGTCCTGACGGCGGCAGGATTTTCGACACTAGCTTTTCGGCTAGGTCGAATGCAGTCGCTGTCTGGAGGAGAATTCTAGCGGCCGGCTGCTCTGATCGGTAGTTTTCCGTGGTTTCTCCGATCAGCACCAGGCGAATGCCGGAGCAGTACCCTACCAAACGGGCCACGAACCGTGCGCGATCTTTCCTTCCTCTTCCTTGTCCTATTCTCTCACCTTACACACACACTTACACTAACATGCACTACACTACTACATATTCCGGGAGACCGGTCGGGAGCTTAGAGCTTGTCCCGGTTGGGGCGATGCCCCGCTGGTTGGAGAGTCCTGGTTAGGAGAAACCCCGCTAACCGACGGTAGGTCAGCGCCGGATCTCGCCATCCAGCGGGGGAAGATCATCTCCCTCGCGAAAAAAACATGCACTAAACGAACGGGACTAATGACCAAAGCAGTTGACGCGCCCGGAAACACGAAAAAATCAACCAATCAATCTCTTCCTTTTCCCCCTAGACGACCTTCCGCTCCGCCGTCTTGCCTACCATGCCCTGTCTGCTTGCCGCCATGCCTCCTAACCTTCCTACAGCCCCTCGCCCTGTCACCCTGCCTTTCATACAACTCAACAGTAACGGTGCGGTCCTGCCACCGTGTTCTGTCGTTCTACCACCCTTGTAGCCCTTGCGTTCTTCTAACTTCAACCCGGCCGACCTGTTGCCCGAATGCTCATGCGCTCTGCCTTCATACGGCACGGCCGCCCTATCCTCACTCTGCCCCTTGCCAGCGGTCCCTCTCGGCCACAAAACTTACGATTTTTATTGGACAAATGCATAATCATTAAATGAATACATTTGAATATTTCACTGCTTTCTCGCTTATTCGTAAGTGCTGCACCCTTAATCTTCATTATTTTGATTTAAAAAGGTTGCTTTTTGAGGCAATCAATTTTATACCTCGCATTTTTTTTTCTTATTTTACCATCCATGTCTGTTCACTCGGACGGACTTAGAGTGCCCGTTCCATTCTCGCCACTCACTGACTTTGAAAATATTATTTTCTAACTTGTGGTGCTACAACAAAATATACTTTCCTGTATTATTGTAACTAATGAATTTTCGAAAATTCAGAGTGTTCATCGAAACTGAGATCTGAGCCATTCATAAGCGTACTTTCTTTCATCCCAGGAAAAAATGAGGGACGTATGGAGATTTTACCGCAAACCTATTTTTCGGTAAACCATATTTTTTCCGTAAACCATTTTTTGGTAAACCATTTTTTTCGGCAAACCAATGTTTTCGGTAAGCCAATGTTTTCGGCAAACCAATGTTTTCGGCAAACCAATGTTTTCGGCAAACCAATGTTTTCGCTAAACCAATGTTTTCGATAAACCAATGTTTTCGGTAAACCAATGTTTTCGGTAAACCAATGTTTTCCGTAAACCAATGTTTTCCGTAAACCAATTTTTCGTTATCAACAACCCATAAAACAAATATTCTGATTACACAGAGTGTTAGAGTAGTAATTTAGTATGTGTAAGAACAAGATTTATTCAATTTTTTGGTAAAAAAAATAATTGTATAATCCGTTAAATTAAGCAACACTGCACTCCAATTGTACTTGTAACTCGTTGGGTAAAAAAACAGAACACTAGTTTAGTTCTTTGAGTTTTAGGTTCTTATCTTGGCCAATTTCATTGTATGACTAAATTGTGATGAACACGAATTTCGGAGCAGATTTTCTGGGATTATCCTCTTTCACTGTGCTGTATCTCTAAGTTTGAAATTAAGCACATCAATTTATGTAGATATATCACCAATTCATTACAAATAACGAAGCAGCAGGGGTAAAAATACTGTTGCATCTAATGCCTGGAGGTGTATGAACGTTATGATGTCGTAACCACCAGCCAGTGTTTGTTCCGGCCTGATACTTTAACGTGGCTCAGCGTTAGTACTCCTCCAGCTGACTTCTTTTGTTTCCCTCACGCTTGACTCACGATTGCCTAACAATTCGAGGAGGAAGTGAATGAATAGGATATATTTCTAACTCCTCTGGTTTTTGTTTTCGGATTGTTTGTTTATAAAATTACTGATGCCCCTCGGATGGCTCATAGACAGCGTGCTAGCTTTCAGTGAGGCGGTTCCGAGTTTGATTCCCGTTGAGGACAAAAATGAAACTATAGCTTTCTAATACAATTCGTTTCGGTATCTGTCTATGTGACGAAAGAAATCTCAGGGAGATCAAATAAGAAGGGTCCGGTATTGGTAATACGCCGTATGTCTCCCTTAGCCCCAGGCGTGGATAAGAAATCACTGTTAGCGGGCATAAGACGGTCTAATGCGATCTCAAATGCCAAATATATTACCACTCCTAAATACGAAATAAGCTTGAAACGCTAAAATGACTGATACACTTGACTGCTAAAATGACTGACGTCAGTTCACAATGTCAGTCAGACGATAGTTGTATCTTAGTGTTGCTGCAAGGTCAATGCGAACAAAGACGTAGAACTCTTCAAAGAAATCTCTCCAAGTGGTATTACTATATTTGTCTTTATATTTTTGAAATGGATGTTTCAATCAAGCTTATCATCTTGACTTTAGAAAATCTCGATCTTATTGATCAGTATTAGTATTAAATCATTATTGTGGTTGACACCAACTTAATTTATGTGAATAATTTATTATGTTGTTTCTTGAACCTTTGCCTTAATAGTTGATGGTGAATGAATTAATACGTGATGACGATGGTAATGATGGTGGTATAAATGATAGAGCACAATGATCAGCAATCAGAGCTCAGAGAAATCTTGCGGATCTCAGAAAATATTCCACGAACTATTGTTGAACATAAACTTTACTTAGAGAAGCCGCGATTTGAAGCATTCAAAGATAGCTGACTAGTCCTCTAGCAGCTACGCTTTAGAGCATTGTGTTTCAAATAAAATCGACGGCACTCCGACGTAACAAACGTGCCCAAGGGATGTCTGGTTTAGAACTTGGAAATCTAATAACTGTCTTTTAAGAAAACATTTTTTATATTTCACATACTCGCAGAAGGACAACATATCTACATAATTGCAACAAAATGTACGAGTCTGAAGGATGACTGCCTTACTGTTGCTACTTGGTTAAGTTCTGCATGTGCTCTTTCTCCATGGACGAGTCAACACTACAAACCGCATTTTGCATGCTTGCCCGTGCACATCGCTTCAAAGAGCCACCTTTTATGTAAATTGCTTCCAAGAAATACATTATGGAAATAAAGCCTTGATATGTCACTGTTCGTGTTACAACTCTCCAACGGCATCTTCTAAACATCGGGCAATCCAGTTTAGGGTGTTTTAAAACAGCGGCAAAATTATATTTACAGATAAGCTTACGAGTACATATTTCAATTATAATGAGTTCATGTGCGTGATGGCGTAACTCATATCTTGGTTTTAGCTCAACTGAACAGTTGAGAACTTTACTTTTAAATCCTTAATTTCTCAAAAATGAGAAAAAAGCAAGTTTTTCAAAAATCAGTTCTTTTAAAGAATATTTTGAGTACATATAAGTTGTATTGTATAGTCAAGCCTACACATACATGCATTTAAATTGTGTGCAGTATTATTAATATTAGCTACAAATTTAAATTCATGAGTTCAGGAAATCAAGTTGACTTCATTGCCATTTAAGTTTTCCTGGATTTTATTTAATAAATGTTTGAGAGCTTCTAAAGACAATCAAAGAATTCCATAAACATGCTTTTAAAGCAAGTTTGTTCTTTACCAATCTAAAAAGTGACGCTTCCATACCGAGAATTTGGCTGAAAAACTGAACTGCTTTTTAACTTGGTGGGAGACGCTTGTAAGAATTGAATTGGCACCTAACAACGAAGGAGAAACAGGTAAGAGACTGACACATGAAGACTTGGATTCAAACTGTTGATTATTGAACTGTTAAAACCCTTCCTCCAATACACAAAACTTCACTACTCTTATTTTTCTCTATTGAGGAATATCTAACAAAACTTTATAGTAATTACTTCCAAGTGCCCGAGCCTCTGTCTGGTGTCTGAGTTTATTAGGACGGACGGGCGAGTTAATTCATTGAGCCGGACCTTCCTTGTGAACCCGCACCATAAATTGCCGCATCTCTATTATATTTGGCGCATCAGATGCAAGAAATCCGCAATTTTAGATCGAAATTCAGATCCAACGGCGTTTACGTAAAACAGGTGAGCTGCACGTAGCACAACAGAAACAAGTAAAAATAAAAATTACAAAGCGATAAGAAAACAAATGTGTTAACATTTTTATCTCAAGTGCATACGCATACATATGTGCTAATGTGTGTTAATACAAGCATACGAGTTTACGCATGTGTTAACTCTTTTCAGCGCAAGTGTAAAAGTTAACATACTCGTTAACTAGTGTTAGGTAGAAGAGCGAAAGCTCTCTAGAAACCACCCGACCTTGGCTGTGGTCGTGTGAAGAGGAACACTCACCGCAGGTTGAATCTCAGACGCCGACCGCGCAGCGCCGAGTCCCTTCGCGCGCTTCCGAGCGACCGCCCGTCCACCCTCCGCGATCGCGACAGCCCGCGCGGCCGCCTCCCAACGCTGGCTCTCGGCCCGCTGCACTCCCCCTCCGCCACACCCCAGCCCTCTTGCAGGACCCGTCCGCTCGCCTCAGACCGCCACCACAGGTCGCCCACCTGCCCGCCGCGCCCGCCCGCCCGCCGCCCACGCCCGCCCGCCACGCCCCACACGCCCGCCCGCGCCCCGCCCCGCCCTGTTCCGATCCCAAGGCCCCGCTTCTGCCCGCCACCCACTCACCCACTCATTTGTACCGCCCGGCCGCCGCCTGCGCTAACCCCTTCGCCCGATCCGAGCCCCAACACACCTGCCCCCACCACCCACTCACCCACTCATTACACACCACCCGCCCGCCCGCCTACCCCAACGCCGTGATCCATGGCCCCCGCTTCTGCCCCGCCCCACCCACTCACCCACCCACACCCACACACTCACCCACTCCATCCTATGCCACGCCCGCTCGCCCGCTCACCGCCCGCCCGAGCACCACCGCCCGCCCGCCCACCCACCACCCACCCACCACCTAAACGCCCACCCACCTACCCGCCACCCACCCGCCCCGCCACGCGCCTGCCCCCGTCGCCTGACTCCTCCCGCCCCGTCTATCCTGCACCTGCCCGTCCCACCTGACCCCGCCCATCCCCGCCTGTCTCCACACGCCCACCCGCCCTGCCTGCCTGCCTGGCTGCCCGCCCGCCCGCTTCCGCTTCCAACTGCACGTCCGCCGGGGCCGCCCGGCGCCGCGGCGCGTCGCTTCGGGAGCCGGGTCTCATGTGTCCTCGCGCAGGACGTCGTTGCCTGTCAAGTGCCGTTTGGTGAAGTGCTACGCCCCCCCCACCTTCCACCTACGCTCTGTCACGCCCCCACGCCAGCTATCAGATCGCCCGACAAACTGCCTTGCACGCCGCTTCATGCGTATTTCATTCAGATTCTATTTTATCTATGGCCTATATTTATTTTAGTTATTTATTTGTATGTTTGAGCTCTGAAACAAGCAAGGGATGCCGGTTTGTTTTTGTTTGCAAGTTGGTGCTTCGTTTTAGAATCACTGGAGCTTCTTGAACAGAGGCCTTAGTCTATCTTGTCTTTCCACTCGCCAGACGTACGCGTCCGTCTAGGTTGTCTACTTATTCCGTCACAGGATATTTTCTTCCGCTAAATATGGCAGTGCCTGAAGTTAAAACTACAGAGTTCGGATGAATCTTTGTTAAAGAGGATGAAAGTGCGACATGTGTAAATTGTGCGTTTGGTTTTAATCACACCAGGATTTCGAAACTCAGGAAGCGAGTGTGCTCCACGCGAAAAGATGCGGCGATGTGGTGCAGTTAAGAAAACATTATGCGACAATGTATCGCTATTAGTATATTTTAATTTTAGTACCTTAAGCATTATATGGATATAATAAAAGGGGCATCAAATACACATGTCTTCGTTATTGCATTATTTCCAGTAGTTATTTTAATTATATAGAATACATTGCTTCGTGTGAAACATTATTATCCTTCTCTAAGTTTTTTTGCGAGAGTTAAGATACAGTTCCTGATAAAAAAACAGAAGTAGTATGTTTGTCTCTTAGTTATGTTTTTGCTGCACTCACTCAGTCGCAATTACAAAACACAGCTTGTGAAAGAAAAAGAGGGAGAGAGGGGTGAGAGAGAAGAGAGAGGAGGTGGGGAAGAGTAGTGCAGTCCTCGTAGTAATTTCATTTTGCAATCAAATTAGTCACTTTCTTCCTTTTCTTCATAATGCGGTTGATGCCGTTCTTTACCCACTAACTTCCAATTTCCGGTTTGCGCCGTTTTTATCGTCGTCTTTCTTCACCATTTGTTTGCTTTACGATCATATTTTATTAGAAATCTTAAAGACATTTCTCTTCGAGAGAAAATTCCTTCTCTTTTGTTCCAGTGGATGTCAACAAATAATGATTAATATTATTAGGATGCCCCGAGTTTGAAAATAATGTAACGTAAATTGGAAATTAAGTTCTACTGTTACATTCAGAATTTGTTTCCATTAGAAAAATTACTTCAGGTAATTTCTTTTCGTTATCTCGGACGAATTTAGTTAAAGTTGTTATCAACTGAAGACAGCGGAGGATATCATGGCGGAATAATTGAATCGACGAAAAAAAGATTCGAAAATTGCTCATGTCTTTATGAGTATAATGATAACTTTGAATCCTCCAAAATCATTATTCGACTTACACGTACTTTACTTTGAAAATGGAAATGTGTCTTCGATTTAATTATTTGTCATTGTAATATTCTCTTCATTTTTTTGATGAAGTAAAATATCAGAACATTGACGGGTACAACAAAACAGGAGTAGGCTCTCAATTATAATTAGTAACAATTAATTTAATATACTAAGTAATAAAATTTTCCTTCACGAAGCTTATAACTCAGTTAAATACTACTTTGAATATCGACTTGAATAACATACAATTTCTCCCCGCCAGGCTTTTAGATGTACATCTCGTGTAATACATGGTTGTTTCCTCTTAGTGAGAATGATCTGGAAGGCACATAGCAACCACTTGGTTTCGCGAATTGTTGTGCAAAAAAATTATTATTCCTTTCTAAAATTACCCACGAAAAAACAAGAATCAAATATTCTTCGGCACCAACGACCTGATGACGATATAGCAGGAAAAGAATAACAATATTTTTGTCATGATCGTCTTCTGATTTTTGTACAAAACGACTAAATGCCTTTCATGTTCATGATCATAAGAAGGGCTGTTTTCGGAAGGTGACGCCAGCTGATTTCATCAAATATATCGCAAGGGCGTCGAAATACTCCACGAGCCACTTGTATCCACCAGCATGTGCACGTGAGACGTGAAATATTCCGAGACGGTAGCAAAGCGCCAGGACAAAGAGAAGGCCTGAGAAAAGGCTTCCAGACGCGTCTATTATTCAAATATGAAATGACATTATCTCAGTTTAAATGCGCCTCGCGAACGCGAGCGTCGTTTGGGAAAGCACAAATTGCGAGACCCTTTGTCGCTCTGGAGAGGTCACCAATTAACCCGGGATTCGCTTTCTCTCGGCTTCCTTCGGGTGTTTCCGGCGCGTTCTCACCCCCCGAGCGGCCTTCCGCGATTTCTCCTCCCTTTCGCAGATGCGTCCTGAACTTGGCAGACTGCAACTTCTCTGGAACTCGCCGTTCTAACTCCAGATGCTCGTTTTCATGATCCAAATGCAGGGTATGCGTCAGAAGTTATGGAGATCTAGAGTACTTTAAGCGAAGCTCTTTGATAGTGTTGTGGTGGAAATCCAAGGAAAACAGACCCCTTCAAAAACTGTTTGTATTATGAATCTTTCCACGAGATTTTAAATAAGCATTATAAATTACTTTGAGGGAAAAATAACGATGTTGATGCCTGTGAATTAAAGAAGCAAAGTCGCCTTCTTTAGTTTGTGTATGTTTGTGATATTCTTCTATGTGATATATTTCTTATTTATACGAACTTATTTATACGCAAACAGGTTTTAATTCTGCAAATGGTGGGGTTTTAAATGGTGGGGTTTAAAAATATAAAATAATTTTAACTGTTCTCGTACAATAACAATCGTTTCTACATTCAAATCCATAGGCATGTTAAAGAGAAACCATTTAAACTGCTTGGATGTTTTTAAATAAGTAAATAACGCATTCTTAGTTTATTCATAAAGATGTTAATTAGTAGTATATTTACTTTTCTGCTACTACAATATTAATTATACATATTTTATTTGTGATTAATTTTGCTTAATATATCGTGCTAACTTTATTAGCACCTTAATATTAATTTAATATTTGAATTAAAAATCAAAATCAGCATTTCAGAATTTTCCTTTTTCAGAAAAAAATCCTTTTTTAATAAATGCTTTTTTTGGGAGAATAACCTCATTTAGACATGATAATCACCAATCAACTTCATCAACTTCCTTTCAAGTCATCCAGAAAAACCGCCTCAGAGAAGATCACGTCGCTGCTCTTTCTTGCTCTCAGCAACAAAAAGACGAAAGGAAACTCCTGAAGCGTCAGATCGCGATGTGAACTTCGCCCACGCACGAGTCGAGAAGTTAGGCGCGCTTCGCGAACCGGTTTCGTATCGGAGACGCTCGCGGACGCTTCCGCGTTCGCATCCCGGCGTCGCGACGCCCTGCGGCGGCAGCGGCTCTCCCGGTGGCATGTTTGGCGACCAGAAGCCCCGCAGGACGCGAGCTGCACAGTGGGCAGAAATCCGATTCCTCCCCCTCTCTCTCTCTCTCTCTCTCTCTCCTCCTCCTCCTCCTCCTCCTCTATTTAATACGCTGAAAATAGAAGACGTTTTATAGATATAGGGATAATCCTCAACAACAATAATCTAGGTTATCCTTATATCTATAATGGATTACCACAAGATCTCAGCTACCACCACGGAATTTAGAAGGCTTTTTTTACAACTTTTAAGGAGGCATCGTCACAAAACCCTGTTAGTGTGCTTCTGCTGGATAGGGAATTACTCCCAAGACCTATATCAAACGGATTTAAGACGAAATAGCCCAGCTACTAGGAGTCTGACACAGGAAAAAATTCCCGAAATAATTTCCGTTTATATAGTAAAACTAGATCGACGCCGCGAGATGGCAGAACGGGGCAGGATCATTACTTCATTTTGGTCAGAGGGTCGAAAAGTTAGTTTTCAACGTCCTTTAGCATCTAAACAGTTTTTCAAAATATTAAAGTTAATGAATGCATTTTTAGAAATTTTTTGTCAACGTTAATTTTGTGTATGAAAGGTGTTTCGGTAAATCACATAGTTTTGAATATACAAGCAAAAAACTGAAAAAAAGTGCCAAATTCTTAGGGTTTTTGCGATTTTCTCTGTTGTTGACCGTTTTCAAGATGACAAATACAAAATTCGAATTCAGAACCCCCAAAAACACATAGAATCGTTGAGCAAAAAAAGGGTGGGATTTTTTCCTGGATCGGGCCCTTTTATTCACCATGTAACTGAGCTGAAAAATAGAACGTGGTAGATTATCTCATAAGAGAAAGTACTGCAACACACATTGTAATCACCTGCAACTCGAAAACGATGCGTCCTAAACCATTAAAACCGACGTTTTGTATCTCTAATGTAACACGCGAGTCCCAAATTTGATTTCTTTAGCAGTATTCTACTAAACGAGACATTTTTGAAATTTGTATTACATATTTGGAGATTTAGCTCATTTCAGGGAAGAATAGATATGAGCTGTAACTCAAAATCTTTGGCAAATTAAATTGAAGCAATAGAGACAGAAATAATATTCTTCTTCACAATTTAAGAGATTTTTTGTTTTCTGTTAAATATAATCTCAATGCTTAACATTATTAGAATGTTTACGCTAGCACAATGCCGGAATGCAGAGTTCAGAGGCTGGTCGAAAGAATCTAGGATCGAGTGAAGCTATTTTTATTCTTAATACTATGATTTACGAAGTGAAGAATTTTATCATGGATCCAGTCTCTTGAATATAAACGGACTCGATGAAAAGAAAAAAAATAAACCCAAAACTCTGTTTTTGATTTTTGTTTTCGCCCAAGAAGGTAAATTAAAGTATTTTTGTCTATTCATTTCATGTCGTAAAATTTAATATTATTTCATACTGTGTTAATTTTTATAACCTATTTTAGCACTGAGGAGATTTGTACTTTATGCAGTTGAAACAATTGAAACCAACATTATGTGTTTAAATTACTGAAATTGAAAAAAAATATTTTTAAAGAATTAATTTGCAAATTATTTGCAATTATTGTAAAAACTAAGTGTTGTAAAAGCCATACTGGATCTCAGAGGGTCCTGAAGGGGATAGCGGCACAGGATCTTGGTTCGAAGGGGCCGATGTTTGTCCCAACCCGGGCGCACTTCGTACTTCGGGGGAGATGTACCACACAGGGCCGTACGATCTGCCTGTTTAAAAACCAAACATCGTTTATGGTTTGATACGCCTCATTAAGTATACGCATTAGGTATAGGCTTCGGCTGTAAAATTAGCCCGAGAACATTAAAATAACGCAAAACGATATGCGATTATTTGGGATTACATATCACAATTTGGGTCAAGACTTTTTCAAAGAATAAGAAAGGAAAGAAACAGCCTTATCAAGTGGCATTGAAGCAAAACATAAGATAAAGAGCTGGTGATGAATACCACAGAAAGAGAGGGGTCATCGGCGGGTGTCGTAATAAATTGAAATATAATTGAGAGAAAATTATGTATATTTAAGTGATACGTGTATTTAGCAATATAGTAGTAGTATCATTTTCTGGAAGTCAATCATTTTCTATTTTTGAGGTGAGTTTAGGCAAGAGCTTACATGTTTTGAATATTTTTCGTGTTTTTAAGCGCAGATGGCAACGTCCTAGAGATCTAGTTCGAAATTGACTGTGATGTTTCGGTTGCATATTTGATATATTCAGATACTAAAATAATATTGCGTCGTGTTTGTCGACGGACATAGCTGCAAGAGAACGCCAGAGTTCCCACAAAAGCTCTTACGCATGGAGTCAGTTTATATATTTCGTCAACATTCTACTAGCATTGTTGGTTGCAACAATCACGGTTAAAAAGTTCTAATTAAAAAGTAGAAACTTAGTGATTGTAGATTGCGAATAGGACATTGACACAGTTTTATTTCTTGGTGATCCGTGTGACATTGCAACGATTTTTTGCAATAAGAACATTTGTTGAGAATATTTCAAGTATCGCGTGTTCATGTTCGTGGTTGTAAATGGTACTGTCTCGTTTCATTTGCAATTAAGTGTGTTTCACTTGTAAATAATAATTGAAGCGATTTTTTAAATCTTTCTTAGTGAGAATAAAATTTAAAACAAATTCCTGAAATATTTTGACCAATTCATGCCAAAAAACAGGTCCTCCTAAACGTATGACTATTTTCCACAGTCCGCGAACACATTAATACGTCTGAAGCCCATACACTTACACATCCCGCATGCCGTACCATACGCATGAACGATATTGCTTAGTTGGTTGGAAATCACCTTGAAGTAGATTTTTTATGGCACATTTGTCATCAAACTCCAAAGAACTTACCCTTGGCTTTCCTGAGCAGAATGACTGATATGTCATTATGTGAAATACTTATTCCTTCCACGCCACAATATGAAAACATATCTGCCTTCCACGGAATCGAATCCTCTAATATAATTCTCAGCTGTGTCCTCGTGGTAAACGTGATAGATATGCGAAAGGCATTTCGTAGAAATTGCAGAGAACGAGTTGCACGCTTTTGATGTTTGGAACCACTGTGCGCCGCATAGACCGCCTCCGCCCAACTCTGCTCCGATGGTGCGAGCTCTATGGCTTCTTTGGCAGCAGAGAAGGCGCCGCAATGCCACTTGACTTTTGCAGAGGAGACACCCAGAGGAGGCGAAGTGCTTCCATAAAGCAAACATGACTGCTTGAAAACGACTGCTTGGAATATGAGAGGGTTTAGTAAGTATTTCCTGTATGTGATTGAAATGAGACGCGAATAACTCTTGACAGTTAGAAGTATGACTCATTCATGATAATAAAACGTGTACTAGGCTGAAGTTGAAACCATTTTTATCGAACATGGGTTAACCACTTGATTTTTTCCCTTGGTTCTGTACAAGGAAGAAATTAACCTTTTGTATGCTTCATTTGTTTACAGATAATCAATTAAACTTCGAATCAAAGGGCCTTCGAAATTGCAGTGAATTTATCGGTAATTGAGAAATCGTGCGGATCATATGAAATCTCGTCATATATTATCGAAATTGACAGAACGACTATTCTCTCATACTCACTAGGTGATTTAACGTTTCAATTTAAAGCGCGAGTGTGCTGTAAAGCTATAAGTCTGTTATCGCTGTACCGATATTCAAAAGTGTCGATAAAGCAACGTTTCTAATTATCGGCCGTTGTCTCTCCCTTCAGTAGTGGGTTAATTAGTGGAACACTTAGTTTACGAATATTTTTTATGCGAATGGGTAAACAAATTGGATTTTCCATGGTCAACACGGATATAAAAGTGAATTTAGAAGTGGAATATTATTGTTATTGCTATCACCACTGTTATATTGATTTTCATTCATTTTGTAAATTACTTCCTCTGAGTTCAACTGAATTGCAGTTAAATATATATATATATATATATATATATATATATATATATATATATATATATATATCGTATCTTTTAGCAACTAGTCCGCGGTATTTTGTTCCTATTTTGACTAATAATGCTTTGTTTCCTCTAATGCTCCAACGAAAGGGAAATCTGACATGTTTCAATGGCAGAGGTGCTTGTGTCTGAATTAATGCTCATCAATGACCCCCATCTCGATCGGATTTTTTTGTCCATTTTCCCTGATACATTGAGCAAATGCTGAGATGACCCCTTGATTTGCTTCTGGACATAAATGTAGCTTCACTATGCGCACGTTTTGTTGCGCTTTCCTTTTGCTTGTAGTGGTAGTAGAGCTTAGGGCGAGTTTCTATTTGTTAGCAATAGAGAAAAATCAAATCCATTCGTTTATCTTTACAAATAAGTTTTCAATAATTCGGCAACGAAAATATCTAGTTTTTGAAATGATAATCTCTCGCTTTTTTAATTTATTATTATTATTATTATTATTATTATTATTATTATTATTATTATTATTTCATCTTTCAACTATTAATAGTTAAATAGTAGGGAAGGGATTCTTCAGAATCAGTTCTCAAGAAAGCGTGCGCAGATGATTTTCTCCCCCCATACGTCACATACAGTTTTTGACTGTTTTGACTAAATAAATAAATGGTCGGGAACATTCTTACATCACCTTCTTTACAAATAATCCACAGTGAGAACACTCATCTTTAGTTTAGCGTGTCGTGCTAACAACTGCTTACCAAACCGTGAAATAGTTATTTATGATACAAGTAGTAAATATTTTGTTTCTAAGGAAAGAATCCCTGTCACGCAAAGCCAAATGAATAAATGATCCCCACCTATAACTCACGTATATGCAAATAAGCGAGTAACGTAGTCGTTCCATCAACATTTTTCAAACCTACACTTATTATAAAAATGCAGTGCATTGAATATATTTCCCATGATTAGTTCTGCCTCTACCGGTTGTAATCTGAACTCGTGGCTCATTGCAAAGTCGCAAGCTTTTCACCGCTGAGGTCCCGGTTCGATTCCCGTCGAATCTCATGTGAAATTTGTTCCAACAAAATGAGTTCGGCTACTTCACAAGGGCTAGTCCAACCCCTGTGAAGTGTCCTAAACCCTACCCCTATCCTTATTCCTTCCTAATTCTGGCCGCTGGGTAGTGACGCAGGAGCGCGCGGTAGGAGGCGCGTACGCGGAGATGCTACCTGGCGGTCCTCCTGACAACTGACTGCATCGTGACGTGAGAGGACTTAAAGATAATGGAGGATTACTCCAAAACAAGCGCTGTAATGGGAAGATTACTCCAAGAAGCGCAAAGCGCTCAACGCCCCCCAAGGGGCTTGGAGACGCGTTGCGTCAAAATAGACGCAAGAAATTTAAAAAAGATCTCAATACAACCTCAGCATAATGTACTTCCTAACTGTATCATTCAACCGACGTGATACCAAGTTACAATAAGACAAGGAGATCATGGAAAATAACTGTACATACAAAGGAGCCAGAGAGTTGAAAGCCGCTTGTGCATCCACCTGCGTCGACCTCGTGACAAGAGCAGTCATGAGCGTTGACTAACGCCCACCGAAATAACACGGCATTGGTTTCCTTTCAAGGGAGCCTCCGTTTGCGGAGCTGTGCGTGCGGTGTGAGTGGGCCGCGCGCTCCTTCATAAGGACTGCGCCGGCTGCAGCGCATGCAAAGCGCTCCGACGCCGCACGAGCGAGCGCCTGTGGGCTCTACGGCGCCCGTTACAAGCGCCGACACGTCTGCACCCCCCTCCAACCACTGCCTATTCACTGTCTCTCTCCTGCCACTTTTCTCCTACCTCTTTCTCCTCCCGACCATTCCTCTTTCCTCCCGCCCTTTCCTCTTTCCTCCCGCCCTTTCCTCTTTCCTTCCTCCCTTTACTCTTTCCCCCTCCCTTTCCTCTTTCCTCCCTCCCTTTCCTCTTTCCTCCCTCCCTTTCCTCTTTCCTCCCTCCCTTTCCTCATTCGTCTCGCCCTTTCCTCTTTTCTCTCTCCCTTTCCTCTTTCCTCCCTCCCTCTCCTCATTCCTCCGTTCCACTCCTCTCTCCTGCCACTTTCTCTTCTCTCTCCTCCGTCCCCCTCCTCACTTATCCCTCCCCTCTTTCCTCCATCCATCCGTCCAGTCTCTCCTCTCTCCTGCGTCCCTCTCCCCTCTCCTCCATCCCTCTCCTCACTTCTCTCTTCTCTCCCCTCTCCACCATCCCTCTCCTCACTTCTCTCCTCTTTCATCTCCTCTGTCCCTTCCTCCCTCCTCTCTTATCCCGTCGCTCGACACGCACCGCCCACTACCAGGCCGCAGATGTCTATCATCCTTGCACTGTTTCTTCGCTATTTAATGACTAGACTTGCTGCACTCCGTTCACCACCGTGAATTTCTTTCAATCCACTTGCCGCCCGATGCCCATTCAATGTCTGTCCTCACTATTTTTTTCATCAGTCAACTGCCTATCCAATGCACGTTAACTGCCTGTCGGTTCGTACTACCGATGAGCGATCATCGACCATTGACCACACCGGGAGCGGTAGCTCAGTGCATAAACTGATGTCACTGCAGCGCCTCTGACCGGGAGGTCCTAGGTTCGAGTCCTGACGGCGGCAGGATTTTCGACGCTACCGTTTCAGCTAGGTCGAATTCAGTCGCTGCCTGGAGGAGAATTCTAGCGGCCGGCTGCTCTGATCGGTAGTTTTCCGTGGTTTCTCCGATTAACACCAGGTGAATGCCAGAGCAGTACCGTATCAAACGGGTCACGGACCGCGCGCGATCTGTCCTTCCTCTTCCTTGTTCTATTCTCTCCCTTTACACACACACACTTACACTAACATGCACTACACTACCACATATTCCGGGAGACAGGTCGGGAGCTTAGAGCTAGTCCCGGCTGGGGCGGTGCCCCGCTGATGGGAGAGTCCTGGTTAGGGGGAAACACCACTAGCCGACGGTAGATCGGCGCCGGATCTCGCCATCCACAGTGGAAGATCACCGCCAGCTCCCGCGAAAAAACATGTACTACACTAACGGGACTAATGACCAAAGCAGTTGACGCGCCCGGAAACACGAAAAAAACAAACCAAACCATTGACCACCGTCCGCCACCCTTACTCTTTGTTCATAGTTCGCTGTCCCTGCCCTCTGTCCGCTGCCCTTGCCCTCCATCTCCTGCCCGCCGCCCGCTCGCATAGTTTTCGCCCCTCCCACGCGCGCGGCGCCCACGTTGTAATTATAGCGGGACAGCGCGAGGCGGAACGACGCCGCTGCCACCGCCTGCCTCGTCCCCCCTGCCCCCGCAGCCACAACCCAACCACGCCCCGCCAGTTTTGTTTTATAAATTAGCATTTTGTATGCGCTTATGGAATTCAAATCTGAGAGGACAGCCGCCAAACCGAATGTATCGATCTTACTACGCTTCCAATTACAAACTGTTAATTATTACTGTTGCGCTCTGGTTTATGTAAAATTAATTATTCCCACTAATTCTGTTATCACTAAACTTGACCTTATCTAATACTCCACACTATTGTTGATTAATAACCATCTGTGAGATAATCCGAACAGTTTCAAAGAGAAACATGTGTAATTTTTATCTCCACCTCCAATATAACCATGCTGCAACCTGTGTCATTGACACAACCCGCACCTCACCTGCTCCCCACCAACATCTTCACAATCACGTCTATCATAATTGTTCCAATCAAATCGTCATTCGACCCTTGTTCGAGTTACGAGACATTAGCAATTGCTATATTGCTGGCCCAACCTTAACCACTGTGTGGAGGAAAATTGTAGTGGCCGGCCGGCTGTTGCGAACGGTAGTTCATCCAATCACTACCCAGCGAAATACGGGGCTTACAAACGGGATCGGGATGGGTTCGGGATCGGGATCGGGATCGGGATGGGCTAACAAATGGGACCGGGAGTGGTAGCTCAGTGCATCAACTGATGCCACTGCAGCGCCTCTGACCGGGAGGTCCTAGGTTCGAGTCCTGACGGCGGCAGGATTTTCGACACTAGCTTTTCCTATAGGGGTCGAATTCTGTCGCTGTCTGGAGGAGAATTCCAGCGGCCGGCTGCTCTGATCGGTAGTTTTCCGTGGTTTCTCCGATCAGCACCAGGCGAATGCCGGAGCAGTACCCTACCAAACGGGTCACGGACCGCGCGCGATCTGTCCTTCCCCTTCCTTGTCCTATCCTCTCCCCCTTACACACTCACTTACACTACCATGCACTACACTACCACATATTCCGGGAGAACGGTCGGGAGTTTAGAGCTTGTCCCGACTGAAGCTTTCTTTTGTGAATAAAGATGCTCCATAAACAACGACGTTTTGTGTCATCGCTATTCATCCGCGTCTACCTCCGCTGCCACCAAGCTTCTTGTACATCACGCTAGGAATGTCTCCACAGCAAGCCGAATCAGGGCCTCCTATTCAAAATTGCATTTATTTTAGTGGCAAGCTGATTAGTGCGAAACAGGGGAAGGGGACAATTTTCCCAGCATCAATTACGATTGTAATGAGTTTGTAATTTACGTAATATCTTGTTACAAGCTGCAGCTACAAACATAATTTCTGTTGCTAGGCTTCTCACCAGCAAGGTGCCACTGCGGAGAGACTTTCCTGGTGCACGTTACAACGGCGTTGCCGCCTACGTCCGTTCTTTCTTTTTCTTTCTTTCTCTTGCGCCCATTGAAGAGAGTCCATTCAACAGCCCGTCGGAACAAGGACTCACTCCTGTCCGCCTATTCTCCCGCTGGTAATTCACTGGCGCGTTGCATTTCCTTTCCTGTTACGCTCGTTTATCTCCTTTCCAAGTCGTTGTTCACCTGTCGAACACCTTTTAAGACTTTCGTAGCTCGCCCCGCCCCCGGTTGTATTTCGTTCGACTAGCGTTTCTCCTTCGATTGTTATCATTGATAGCTCCGATTCATTTTAACACTATTCCATCTAGCTTTATTTATATCCTTTTTGTGAAAGACGGGTTGATGGTTAGGTACAAAAGTTTGTGATATAAGAGTAACAGAGTAGGTGGGCAACTTCGACTTATTTCAGGAATTTTTCTTCAGCTGAGTAATTGAAAATCACTAGCCTTGCATAGATCCAGTTCCTTTTCTCACCTTCTCTGTTCATACTCATATATACATACATACATACATACATACATACACACACACACACACAGGGTGGTGCCTTTCTGGTTGAGAGAAATGGAGGAGCGAAATCCCGCAAGCTGACGTGTAACGTTCCAACGGGGAAGGAACACCGCCACCTCTCCGGATGTAGCATACACTACACAAACATGACTAATCATCAATTGATTGATTGGTGATTCCGGGAGCATCAGCAACTAAAGTCAATAGTCTTGTAAGTGCAGTTGATCTTTTTTCCTTGGGATGTGGCGGTGATCTCGCTCAATCGCAAGATCCAACGCCGACCTACCGTCGGTTAGCGAGGTCCTTCCCAACCAGGTATCTCCCACGGGGCACTACCGCAGCCGAGACGAGCTCTAAGCTTCCGACCGGTCTCCCGTCATGTGTGGTAGTGTAGTGAATGTAAGTCTGTGTAAGAAGGAGGTGAGGATAGAACAAGGACGAGGAAGGAAAGATTGCGCGCGGTCCGAGGCCCGTTTGGAATGGTACTGCTCCGGCATGCGCCTGGTATTGACCACGGAAAACTACCGAACAGAGTAGCTGGCCGCTAAAATTCTCCCCCAGACAGCGACTGAATTCGACCTAGCTATGAAGCTAGTGTCGAAAATCCTGCCACTTCCGGGGCTCGAACCTAAGACCTCCTGATCAGAGGCACTACAGTGACATCAGCTGATGCTCTGTGCCACATCTCCCGGTATTAATAAAGTTGACAGTCCCTGACACACACAATTATAATTGACTTTTCATCAATACGAGAAGAATGTGCTTCGCCTGAAAAAAGCGCTCTCGGCCCGGTCAGCGTCACCACATCGGATCCCTCTGACGTCACCCGCGCCAAAACGACGCAATGCAGGCGTCTGCCGATCTTCAAGGAGCCCCCTCACAGTCCTTCTCTCTCCGGGCGCAGATTAGAATAGGGCCCCTGTGAATCGCGCGCTGCGCAGCCGCCCATCCATCTCCGCCGCCTTTTGTTCTTTTCTCCTCCACTCTCTATTGGCGCCCTACGTGGAGCCATTCACGACTCTCCTTTCTGTCCTTTGGTTGCGATTCTTTTTTTGGTCGGTCGCATTTTTGCATTCGTTTCAGCGATAGGCTCGCTTTCTTCAGATGTAGATGAACGTGACGATGCGTGAAAAGAATTGGAGGCTTTTGATTCCCGGCGTGTCATCAGTGTTCTCATTGTGAGGAATGTTGAGGTCAGCTATTTTGATCGTGGGTGTTGCAGGTAAAAGATATTCCACTGATGTATATAGAAACAGTCCTACAAACTAGATAATTTCTTTATGAACTTCGTATTTAGTAATATGAGTTATTTAGAAATTTGTTTGACTTTGTGTGTGCTACGAACCAAAAATAATAAATACAGTCACAATTAATATCAAATTAGCACTTCTAATATTCTTGAGCTGAGGTAGAAATGTGTATTGCAAGAACATGAATTTGTGATAAACACCTTAATTTACATATTGTGCAGCTGTGACTTATTTTAATTCGTCATTCTACACTTCGTTTTACTACCTGATGATATAAATGTTGGCTTAAAAAGGAAGTACACTACTCTCTACATCCTTCACTTGTCAGTTATTATTGAGTCAGCTACGTCATCCCTATTCAGCATTTGAGTAACTGCGAGTGTGCATGTATGCGGATCCGACACTCACGGTAACACCACTTCCCGTGCACCATTAGTGACGTATGAGTTGAGATTTTTCTGTCTTCTGTTGAGGAACTGATAATTTGTTTTCGGATACGGCCACAAAATTCTACAAATTTCCACAAACGTGTTTTAGCGCTTCGATCTTAGTGAAAATGCCGGCAATGAAACCAACGATATCCAAGGAGATCTATATAGATAGCGTTGAATGCGACAAGTGATTCGCGCGGCAGATTTCATTTCATTTTCATCCGTATTACTGTATTTTAAAACATAAATTTGCAAACAATTAGCGAACAGTTTTGCGCTGCAATTTATTATACTTTAAGAACTTCAAGTGAATACGAAGAAAACTTAACTTTGAGGAATGCTCTAGATGCACATTTATGTTCTTACGTTCGACTTCTTATATTTACATTTTGAAGCGTGCAATTCTTTTGTATTTTAATAGGGCAGATCCAATTTTGCTCGTAATCCAGATTGTGTTTTAGAAACAAATAGGTCTTACAGCTTTGTAGCGGTTATAGTCAGAGCAGTGGTCGCCCAAGAGAGAAAAGTTTGATCTGGTGTATTTTCACTCGATGTCTTTGTGACCTTCTTTGAGACAGTTTCTGTCAAGCAACTGTCAAGAATAATGACACACCACCGACACATTTGTGAAACGCTGTGTCCTCCGCTCTATGTATTACCAGAAATTCTGTGTCATAACTGAATTATCGCAAACCGTGTTGATAACTTTGGAATGTTCGTATTTTATGCTTTGAAGTTGAAGGCAAAGTTCTATCTATTGTCAGATATTTATTGATCGCGCATTATTAACAAGCGACATGAACTGTTTTCACGTGTATTTACGTAGAATGAATTTTATTTTAAAACATTACTACCACCACCACTAACTAGTGAGTTCTTGATCATGTTTTTGTATTTTTGTATTACTCACTTTTTCTTTAAAGATGAAGAAAATTACTATATACGTTACGGATTCTCTATTCAGTAATACACTAATATTTCCAAAGCCTTTATTTAATTTGTTATAAATGGATTCCGTGGATTACAAGATCTTGAAAACTACTACAATGACACTTGTCCTTTTATTTCTATTTTTCCCTCTTTGTAGGATTCGTTATGCCACAATGCTCTATAAATTAGAGGCAAAACATTTAATTTTACATTTTCTATGTTTCAATGGATCTGAAGATTTGCTTCTTCAGTATGCGTTTGTCGGTGAAAGGAAATCGCTAACATAAATAATCCAAAACAATCCCACTTCTAAAAAAAAGCCAAATATTACAAAGCACTACCCTCCACACTAGACACGAAGCAGTGTAAATTAGTAAATATTTTAAAGAAAACGATAGTTAAGTATTGTTATTACCTCTCATTCCAAGAGTGTTAGTAATTTTTAAGTAAGAAATATTTCTGAGTTATCACAATGAATGACTAGTACTTTGTTTTTCCTGTCACTAGGATTTTGTCAAACTGATAACAGGTTTTGACTTTGAACGATTTAAATAGGTGTGTATTAAATAAATAAGTCACATCTCAAGCAGTGTGTAGGACTGTATTTTGGATGCAATTAAGTAAAATTATCTTTAGTGAGCAAATATTTTATGTCGCTCAGATTCGGCAGACTGTTGCTATTAAAATTGCACTGAATTGTTAAACGAGTTGAAATTCCATTTAAGGTATAAATGCTCGCATCTTGTGGTTGAGACCTGAGTAATTAAGCCTTCGATTCGATCCTACGATTCGATTATATTTATTATTTAATCATGATGCAAAGACAACTTTATCTATGGAACTTTATCTATCTATATCTTTGGAACGTCGGCCGCCAGCTGTCAGGGCTGTAGAATAGAAATGTGGAACATTTTGCATGTAATGTATAACGTTGTTTTGGACATAATTTTTCTATATAATGTAACGCATGACAATAACATTATTCCGAATGAGAAAATGTTTCTAAAACATTAACGATGAACGAGGTAAGCAATATAGTATCGAATGATATGTAAATAACGGATACTTTTTCGTGTTCGAAAATTTATATTTATAAAGTATAGGTTCAGTTAATTCATCGAGTTCAATTCATCAAGATTATTACATATAACAGCGTTTTGAAAAAGAATAATTACTTTCAGCATCAACGTACAGCATTAAGGAGAAATAGAGGAATTCTTTACGTTTATAAAATAAATGAGAGGAAAGAAGCTGGTCAATAACTCCCACTGCATCTTTTGCCACATTCCTAACACCCAACAGTTCGAATCCTGACGGCGGCAGGATTTTCGACACTAGCTTTTCAGCTAGGTCGAATTCAGTCGCTGTCTGGAGGAGCATTGTAGCGGTCGGCTGCTCTTATCGGTAGTTTTCCGTGGTTTCTCCGATCAGCACCAGGCGAATGCCGGAGCAGTACCCTACCAAACGGGCCACGGACCGCGCGCGATCTGTCCTTCCTCTTCCTTGTCCTCTCCTCTCCTTACACACACTTACACTAACATGCACTACACTATCACATATTCCGGGAGACCGGTCAGGAGCTTAGAGCTAGTCCCGGCTAGGGCGGTGCCCCGCTGGTGGGAGAGTCCTGGTTAGGGAGAAACCCCACTAGCCGACGGTAGGTCGGCGCCGGATCTCGCCATCCAGCGGGGGAAGATCACTGCCATCTCCCGAGAAAAAACATGCACTACACTAACGGGACTAATGACCAAAGCAGTTGACGCGCCAGGAAACATGAACAAATCAATCAGTCAATAACACCCAACACCACGTCAAGCCAACTAAACATTTTTATCACATATTTATATATTAGGGCTTATTACTGAACGATTATCCACAAATCAACATCCAATCCAACACAGTCACTGTCTTAGTCTCAGTCTCCATCTCAGTTGCAGCAATATAAACACTTCCACGTAAATATCCGCTTCCCCCCTCCCCGAAATAACGTCCGCATTGTGTTTTGGTGTTTGGATCGAGCCAGGCAGGTCAGTTTTCTCTCTACACACTTCAGATTTGCTTCTTTGATTTGCGAGTGCAGCCGTTTGCAAAGAAGTGGTAATTGTCGTGTCCGGCGGCCGGGGCCGAGCGTCGTGCACACCGGTGAAGTCACTCCTTCCCCCGCAGTGCAAGCGGACGAAAACAAACAGCCGACCGCCGCCGGACGCGCGTTTGCTGTTTCTGCCCACGCACTCCCACCGCCTCCACCGCCGCCACCGCGACAGCCCGTTCGCAAATGCTTACGACGCCAATTGGTAAACTCAATGTAAAAGGGGACTCTCGTGATTTTGTGCGCCAAAACGTTTGTCAACATTTCTTGAAAAATTTGTCTGCATGTCTAGGTAATGAGTTAAGGTCTGTGTTTCTGCTTTGTAAAATATTTGTATTTTGTATTTTTGTGGAAGGGTAGACTGTTCAAGGAAATACGGAAAGGACAAAATACTCGAAAAATTGCAATGAGCATGCTTAACATGCATGTGCAACTCGCAGGTTACACAATAGCCATGAAAAAAACAGACAGTTTCTCTATATTTTTGTATATTATTATTATTATTAGTAGTAGTAGTAGTAGTAGTAGTAGTAGTAGTAGTAGTAGTAGTAGTAGTAGTAGTAGTAGTAGTAGTAGTAGTAGTAGTAGTAGTAGTAGTATTATATTTTTTATTTTGTTTTTGTTTACATTGTTTTGTTTACATTGTTTTTCTCGATATTCACCGGATTTTAATTTGACTTTGTGTCGGGTTAATAACCAAGACACAGGTCAATTCATGTTTCGTCATAATTTGAGAATTTTCGCACAATCATGCATATATTTATGACAGATTTTTGCATAATTTTGAACGAAATGACCAGAGGAACAATATGTACTTTTTGAGATGCCATAGTGCCTTGACTTCTGCTGCAAGTTCTGTATACTTCGTTATTTTTTCTGCATGTTAATTTTTCTGTTCTGGGTGTTTGAAAATTAGCTGTTTGTGAAACAGTGATGTCAATCAGATAGCCAATCTTTAGCCGTTTGTCTATAATATTATTATTTTTAGTAGTAGTATTAGTAGTAGGAGTAGTAATAGTAGTAGTAGTATTACTATTTTCCTATTAATAATAATAGTAATTAATATCATTATTATTAATAATATTAATATTATTATCACTGTTATTACTGTTATTATCACTAATGTTATTATTATTATTATTATTATTATTATTATTATTATTATTAACTTCAGTTTCAAAATATGATTCGTTTTGCCTCAACACTACGGGATAATTTGAAGGCTGGATGAATGATATTATGTCGTGTACAGCTTCTACAATCTTTAAAGTCTCGCGATATAAGCTCTCATATTGGAGAGGTCTCGCGCAAACAACGATCAGTCTCGTGACGCCCCGGTGTGCATTACGTTTTTTGTAATAGGTTTACGTGGCCGAAGCGCCACTCGGGAGAGGCGAGAGGCCTTGGGGGATGCCGCCACATCACAGGCGCTGCGCGGCGGCGAGTGGGCGGCGGCCGGCGGCGCATACAGGCGCGGCAGGGGCGGGGCAGGCGCGCGGGGCAGACTACGTGGCCCGCGGTAGCCCGCTGCGCCCGCTCACCGCCGCCCAGAATACGCGCGCCGACGCATGTGTAGCGGGCGGCGGCGGTGACGGACCGTTCGTGCCCCGCCCCGCCTTCGCCTCTCCCCGCTCCGCCCCGCTCCGCCCCGCTCCGCCTCCGCCCCGCTCCGCCCCGCTCCGCTCCGCCCACTCCGCCCCGCTCCGCCCCCCCTCCGCCCACTCCGCCCCACTCCGCCCCGCTCCGCCGCTCCGCCCCGCTCCTTGCTCCACCTCCGCCACTCCGCCACTCCGCCCCGCTCCTTATCACCCCGCTCCGCCCGCTCCGCCCAACTGGCCACCAACCCCTCAACCTTCCTGTCTTCCCGCCTGTCTTGTCCGCATACCTACTCTTCCCGCTACGCGCCGACTCCATTACTCATTTCCTACTTTCACCTCTCCGCATTACACCTTCCATTCATGCAATTTCCCTCCGTGCATCTCCCCGCTGCCCTGCCCCTGCCGCCATTCTCCTCCACGCAACCATTGAACTCCCCGCCACCACTGAACTCCCCGCCACCGTTCATCTGCCCTCCACCATTCAACTCCCTCTTCCCGTCATCACACATCTGGTCGCCACCAAGCATACCTCCGCCGCTAGCCATCTCCTAGCACGCCCCTTTCGCTACGGTACTCCCTCCCCAACCCCATCTCTCGTTACGCATTGCCTTCCCCAAAAAACTCACGTGCGTCCGTTCCCGAGTTCTACTTCCAGCTTCTGCCGCTCTCCGCCTGATCCCATTGCGCTGGCTCGGCCTTTTTCCACCCCGCCCTCACGCTGGCACGCATACTGCCGCCAGCTAAAACTTGAAATATTAAACTTTGCATTTCCATAATGTATCAGTTGCATCATTCACCATTCTACTTTCTTCTCACATTCATTAGGAATTTCGGCTCCATCTTTGCACCATCACACTTTCTCTACTTCTGACTACTTATTCTGTCTGCCTTTGTTCGCATCTTTGTCTCTAGATTTGTCCGTGTCCGAGTCTATCGGTTAATTTATTTCTCTTTCACAGAACTTTCCTTGTAATTTCATCTCCTTCTACTTAGATTTTTAAAACTTCTTGCTACTTACCTTTACTGCACTATGGTGCTATTTCCAAAGATCCTCATTAGTTCTTACGTTCCCTGCACTTCTCCTCAGCATCTTGCTTCCTCTTTATGGAAACATCCAGCGTAAAAGGTTGCAGTCACGCTCTATCGGAGGTGGGGTTTCCTGATCAAATTAACGCTTCTTCTTTAAAGCAGTTTCTTTAATGTCCTCTACCATTCTATTAGACGAGTTTCTCATGATGAATTAAATATCTTTCGTTCATAATTTTGTGTAACAATTTGATTTATTTAATATCAGTCTGAAGCATAGATCTGTAATTTTTGCAGATTCTTTGGCCATAAAAGTATCCTAGTGTTGCGCCTGTGATGCTCGGGCGAAAGTACAAAGCAAATCAAGTCATGTGACATAAATTTGTCAAGTAAGGACGAACCTCTAATGGTCCTACCATGGTTTCTCTGCGAATCATTTCTGCTCTGACACTCTCATTGCCTTGTCATTTCATGAGCAATGTATTTGATTATAGACATATGATTTATGGCATGATTTTTTTTTGGTTTGATTTGCTGGTATTTTTTAGCAAATAACAAAATAACCCAAATTCATAAACTGTAGTGAACGAAGCGATTGATATACAAATCCTTCATTTGAAAATATTTTGATAATATTGATTACTTTAATGAAAATATCCTAAAACCTCATTTTGATGTTAACAGCTTTTTTTGAGGTGATGTTTTTGTTTTGGAACATCTACCTAACGCTCATATTATTATTTATCGAAATATATTCCTAGTATAATAAAGGATTTTTGCCAGTTGCTTACTAAAAGTCTCGTATTATTTCGAGTTTCGTATTATTTACATTGACCAAAACTTAACATATATTTTAAAAATCGCAATAATAATCGCAATTTCATTCATTAGTTCTCTTATGCAAATTCTAGAAATACAACCCTGAAAGTTCCATATTTGAATATTAGAAATTTGAAGCCAGAAATGCAGCTTTCGTAAAAAGTTGAAACAATGAAAAATACATGATGAAAACCGTAGTATGTTAAAAATAGTGCGGTGTTTTAAATATGTAAATGTATTCATAAGTTCGTCATACAGAATTGAACAGATCTGTTTAATTTCAATAGTTATACAGCACTGACCATTCGGTAAATAAATCTTTATTTACACGCGCATGTAAAACGTACTGAACAGGATGTTACAGATTCAGTTCGAACTCTCAAGTTAAGTTGCGGCCGCTTCGGTGATATTCAAACGAAGTCCAGATCGACCCGAGTGACTGCGAGAGGCGTCGGTTGAGCAGCACGAAAACACACAGCTGCGCCCGTCGTTCACAAGTTCGTACGCGCGTGTGTCGGGAGCGGGGCCTCGTGAAGACAGCTGAGGCGGCACCTGTGGGTGGGAGGTATAACACGTTGAGTGGAAGCAGCTCAGTGACAAGTTCAAAGGGTGGCTGCCATGCCCAAGTATTGAGGGTTAACGGGAGTATTTGGCGGTGTATGACGGTTGACGTCGGTTGACGTCGGTTGAGGTCGGTTGACGTCGGTTGACGACGGTTGACGTCGGTTGACGTCGGTTGACGACGGTTGACGTCGGTTGACGTCGGTTGACGACTGTTGACGACGGTTGACGACGGTTGACGACGGTTGACGACGGTTGACGGCAAGAATTAAAAGTGACTGATAGTCTTTGATCGTTTAATGGTGACTGAACTGCTCAGTTGCAAGCCCAAATATGGTACAGAATCATGCCATTAGTGAGGTCTGATATTGATACTAACTGGTTGTTAATGGTAGACAGTGTTGGACTGTGGTTACAGTTTGTCGTATATACAGAGGCTACTAACAGTAATTTAAACGGTAACAAACCGTGGCGGATCAGTGGTTGCCTGGAGGCAGAGGTTAACGAAGGGTAACGGAGATAAACTCATTAGCGTCCGAATTCATTTCGTTGCACGTTATGTGTGCTCATTGACGTGGCCCATAGGCATCGTTGGAGATATCACGTAGCAGATTTACACCTTCTATCATCAAATTCTTGTTATGTCACTAACTTATAGTTATAGAACGTTTCCAAGCACCGATGTGGTGTTCTGTCTGCCGCCGGTTGCTGGAGATCGTCGACAGTTGCGTTGGCTCCAACGAAAGCGAGAGTGGTGTTGCTGTGGTGCTCCCGCTGTAGCAACAGGGTTGGGGACGCAGGCGATGGAGGCAGGAGTCGGGAGGCTGGGTATAGTGAGTGGGGCGGTGGAGGCTGTGCTGCCCGATTTGGAGTGGTGCCAACTCATGCGACAGGTGTGCCCACGAGGCGAGAAACGGCCGCACTTCGCGACTGCCAGACTCGAGAGTATTGTGGTCTCTCACCCGACTGAAGGGAGGACGTATTTTCGACTGTTTTAAAGGTAGAAGTAGTTTCGAAGTCAGAATCTTCTTTTCACATACAAACGCATTTTTACTTTCTCGGTTACTTTTGTAATGTTGCAGCGGACAGAGGCGATTTTTTGATAGAACATCTCGTATTTTGAATCCGTGGTATCGAAAAATTGGATTCATCTTACTCCTATTTGTAGTAAATTACTTCCACTTCCACGTTGGGTAGTGAGAATCTACGTTTCGTGGGTTCTTCCTCCTAAAAAATCGATTGACGGCAAAACAACTGTCAGTCTGTCTGTCTGTGGTTCACCCAAGAGCCTAAATTTTGCCCAAAAATTGACATACCTTAATCGATCTATACAAACTCAAAGATGTGCGAGTTTGAAACGAATATTTTGAATTTTTATGGTTCTTTACCTGAAGCTCAATAACATTTTCAAAATTCTCTCGTCTTAAGATTTTTGAATTAATTTTTTTCGTTGATAGTACAAAGTTCGCTTAAAATATGATTTAGATCTAATTTTTCTTAATTCTCTAAATTTTCAAAAATTGCGAATATTTAAAATTCGTTAGCGTCTTCCTGCAACTACAGTGTCAAAGATAGAGTTTTCCTCTAAGGCAATCTGTTCTTCAAACATAGATCTGTAAATACGATCATGTACAATATTTCGAAAATATGGGATGGTTGTAGCGTAACTTATGCTTAAGTGAATGCAATTTAATACATTTCGAAAACAGCTCGAAAGTTTTCAGTTTCTTAGACTCGAATAGAACAATGTACCTACATTTCTTACGTTCCGCAATAAGCCATGGAGACTCGTAGCTCTTCCGTTGTTGTTCGCCTCAACTCCAGGTGGAGAGAATGGCGCCGGGAGGGAAGTTGGCTGTGTGGCACCTGTGTGCGCAGGCGTCAATTAGCTGGAGCGCGTGGGCGGGCGACGCGGCGGCGCCGGCGGCGCGGGAGGCGCCGGGGGCGGAGATTGGCAACGACGGCAGGTCGATGGGGGCGGGGCAGGTGGGGAGGAACGGGCTAGGTCCAAAGCACAAAGGACAAGCCGGGAAAACAGACTGAAAGAAAGGAAAGATAAAGCTGGGCAAATAAGGTAAGGCAAGGCGTAAGGTACCCTCGTGGATACCGCATGGTCAACGTGTTCGCTTTCCTATACCGGTTTCGATTCTCGGTCGGGCAAGATTATAGTGTACGTTTTCCTTGCGATGTCCCAGTCTATGTTGTTGTGTGGCGAGAAGAAAACTCAGTTTTCAGGTTGAGAAGACCAGAATGCGGCGAAGGGATGCCTACGTGCTAACCACACATTCTGTAACCCATGACCGCAATGCCTGGGACGCCGCTGGAAGGCCCAGGCTTCGTCAGAGGCTGTGGCGCTGAAAGACAGACGGCGTAAGCTAATGTATGGCCAGGAAGAAGCAAGTATGTTGCGATAGGTCAGGATATACTGGCACAGAGATGGGAGTAGAGAGGAAAAAGCCGAAGGAACCGTTGAAGAGAAAAGGACGGAAAGCAAATGGCGGTGAATTGCGCGTGAGAGTTAACGGAATAGGATGCAGAGTGAGATTTAAGTGGAGATGAAATAATGGGCTAAATGAATGGCATGAATGTGTGTGTGAAAGGTGAATATGTGTGACGGTGGATGCGTGCATGAGTGTGAGGGTGAGTATGAGCATCAGCGTGTGAGGATACATGGCGATGAACATATTTTAGGGGATCATGAGTGTTCCAGGGGATGAATATGTGTATGGGGATGAGTATTGTGTAGAGTGAACGTGGGTGTGGGGTGAATATGTGTGTGGAGGATGGTTATCTAAGTGGGATGGGTTTATGTGTAAGGGTGAATATGTGGGGGGGTGACCAAGTGGGGATGAATATAACTGGATGAATCGGCGGGACTGTCTTGGAGGGATGAGTGAGCAGTGAATCATTCGCGGAAGTGAATTGACGAAATGACGAGCGGAGGCGAAAAGGCGAACGGGATCGGCTGCAGGCTAACGGGAGGGGGGAGTGCGAACGTGCGTTTCAAACGCACGTTAATGAATGTGTAGGATTGGGGGTGCCAAGACGGCAGGATGCGGATGGGGGAGCGGTGCAAGCTGAGAAGCAGGTTGATTGCCGCGTGCTGTTTGTTTTGGCTCGAGGCTCCTCGGAGCAAATTGCTCTGTTCCAATACGGCAGTGTACTGACTGTGATAGCTGCGCAGACAGCGTGACTGTCGCAGGCTCACAAGATCACAGGCGTCGGATGAGGGATGTAAGTGGTTCTCCGAGCGCCGAGGACCGTCGTGTCGGAAATGAAATGCATCGAGCTCTGATTGTTAGATCACTGATCGGTAAGCTCAATTAGCACTACGATTGAAAATCGTACCAGGAGCGGTAGCTCAGTGCATCAACTGTTGTCACTGCAACGCCTCTGACCAGGAGGTGCTAGGTTCGAATCCTGACGGCAGCAGGATTTTCGACACTAGCTTTTAAGCTAGGTCGCTGACTGGAGGAGAATTTAGGGGCCAGCTGCTCTGGTCGGTAGATTTACACGCTTTCTCCGATCAACACCAGGTGAATGCCGGAGCAGTACCCTACCAAACGGGCCACAGACCGCTCGCCATCTTTCCTTCCTCTTCCTTGTCCTATCCTCTCCCCTTACACATACACGCTTACACTAACATGCACTACACAACCACATATTCCGGGACACACCTGTCGGGAGCTTACAGCTTGTCCCGGCTGAGGCGGTGCCCCACCAGAGAGAGAGTTCTGGTTAGGGGAAAACCCCACTAGTCGGCGGTAGGTCGGCGCCGGATCTCACCCCCCCAGCGGGAAAAGATCTCCATCTCCCGAGAAAAAGTATACCCTACACTTACGGGACTAATGACCAAAGCAGTTGACGCGTCCGGAAACACGAAAAAATAAATTAATCAATCAATCAACCGATGACTGTGTGCAATGTTAAACGTTGTGCAGTAGAGATGAAATTCTTCAAACCTTTCGACAGTAAAGATTTTCCTGAATAAAAATATTTCCTTCATCTATTGATCAAATATTTCAAACAAAAACTGAACATAAACAAGTTTTCAATAGCGAACAAGACTCAAAGAAAAAAGAGCTCACTTCATAACGAACACTCTGATGAAGCACACTTCATAACGAACACTCTGGTGAAGCACACTTCATAATGAACTATTTATCATGGAAGAGGAATTAATCATTTTGATACTTAAGTGAAGGAATTCGCAAATATTATTTCACAAAATATTTCATTTAGAAAACTATTACGTAGTACTTTCGTTGATATTTTTCTGTAGAGCAATTTCTGTGGTTTTTGGTTCTCAAATGTAATTACATCGTCATACATTTATTTCAGATTGAAGTAAGACGAAAAGCCAACGTATATTTACAACTGAATAGAAGGATGCGTTATAAACATCGTAAATTCAGTTTCATTTGTTTAAATGATTGAAGGCGTTGTCATTGTCAACAATAGTATTTATTTCACAAATTGCAGCTTTTGATGGCTTAGCCATCATCATCAGTTTTCTGCTGCCTGGGAGCCATAAAAGGTGAGCTATTTGTGAAATAAATAATATTGTTGACAATGACAACGCCTTCAATCATTTCAATTATGTAAATGTCAACTACACCTCACCTCTGAATCAATTCATTTGTTTACTTAGCCGATGCCTTGTGATCATACCGCCATAATATATTTTAAGTTTTATTTTGAACAGCATTTTCATGTAATGAAATCGTTATCTCAAAATTTTGGTGAATAATATTTATACAAATGTTCATGAAGGAACGAGTTGAAGTTCTTTGCTGGATGAGTTAGGTACTTTTGACATTTTGACATCTTGCGTCTCATACTTAGTTTATATTTGAACAGGCTTATCACCATTACTACATCAGCCTTCAGAACATTACTTCCATTCAGAACTGTCATTCATACTGTTTGCTGCTTTGGGCGGAACCGAACCCGAATAATGACCTGCCTTCATATTTTGCAGCCATCCCTTTTCTTTTCCTTTGTCCTTCCTCTTTAAAAGCAAATGGTATTGTATCGTTCACATGGAAAGTTGCCAGATGTCATTCCATTACGCTGCATATTGAAAAACTAATATTCTTATGTAAAAATATTGAATGAATTTTAATGAGAATCGGGATATTGCTGATATTTCTGAAATGATATTATTTAATCTCGGTATTGATGCATTTCTTCTTGGTTAACAACACGATTTACTATGAGTTTCAAGTATATAAAGTTTTACTTACACTTAAAATATATTTAGACAAATATGGTAAAACGACTATATTTTTTGTCCTAAATTCGGACACTTGGAAAATGTTGGGATATTAAAAACAAATATAAAACTATAATCTAATAATATTCAAATACGACGTTATTTTATTGCAAAAATTTCTTAATAATTGTGATTAAGAAAAGCGAGGGAGGTAGCAAACCCACTATGGGTATCACTGCATGCTGCGCACTTTCTTCAACGAGACTTTTTTTTATTGTATATCAAACTTCAAACAATAATTGTATTTATTGTTATACATCATTGCAGAAAATTTCTCGTTCTTTTTTGTCTGTTATATAAAATGATAATAATATATATTGAAAATGAAGTCCCATCAGTATTTCTGCTAATGTGAGCTAGTAACACTCCTTTCTTCCTAAAACCAGCTTTATGAGTAATAGTTATTTATGTATCAAGGGCGTTAAGTAGATGTTTTGCCTGGAGGGCGACTTCCAAACCCGAGGGCCTTTGGCCCGAGTTCGTTGCTGAATTAAACGACAAATCGAAACATTCTATATTTTTTCTTACCTCTAAAGTCAAAAGATGCATTGTAATAGTCATTTACCAATATGACGTCAGATAAACAAAACTGTGTGTATCCAATTACTATTGGATAATCGTAATTAACTGATTTTTTTGTACAAAATGAAATAATATTGTGAAGTTCCTGCGGAAATTATCGCAAAAGCTAACAAAAATACGGACAGTGGTCTCCAGTAAAGTATCGAAAAATATATGAAATGTTTATGATGTATTTGAGAGTTATATAACAGTGTGAACAACAATGTAAATTGCGTTGATGAAACGGTACTTTTAGGTTATTTGCTTCTATTGCCAAAAGCCATTTAGAATATGCCATAACACCAAAAGATGAGTATGTTAGCCAGTATGCCTTATACATCTTATTTCTACGAGAAGTACTGCTACTCAAGAAGCACATAATATGTATCTAAAAAAACGGGATATGTAACAGTAAAATATGAGTGACTGGTGGTAATTATATATATTTACGGGAACATTCCAAAATTGCAATTTTCATATCAATTAAACGAAAAAAGGTATATAATGAATTATTTTACTTATTGGAGCGTTATATCCTTCATTTATTGTATTTGATTGCACCGTAACTTTAATAAATCGTATCCATAAAAATGTTGTATGTGTTGTGATGGTATTAGAGCGGGCTATAAAGTATTCAAAAGAGCGAGGGCATAAAGAATCAGGAAGGCCGCAAGGGTATTAACAATTCCGTTATTTGTTTTGTTTGATGTCCGTAAACACACAGCAATGAACTAGTAAACCATAAATATGTTTTTGTGAAACACATGGCCAATGTGTTTACAAACATTTAATCTATTTCCCTTAATGACGTTATTTATTTGCTTGACATTAGTAATCATTGTTGCTAATTAATCAACATTATGACATAGCAAAAATAGTTGGGTGTTTCTTAGATTTATAAAACCTTGTCAATTATTAAGTGACTATTTTATCAAAATTAAATAATCTAACAGAAAATGTTGTAGAATATAATATTTATAGATGTTCTCACTTAGGACAATAACATAGTTTTATTTTATGTAAAATATGTACTGAAAATATGCGCTTTTTGAAAAACATAATTTTTATCACATTTTCATAATTTCCATAATTTTTATAACTTTTAGTCCCCTAATAGTTAATTGGTATTACGCTATCAGAATATATCAGAGCAGAACTTGCATGGGAAGTTTATGGGAATTTTCATGGAAAAATTGGTGTCGCTTTTGAGAAATGTTGTTCGAAGTTTTCAGAAAATGTTCCATTTTGCGTTCATTTACACTAGTAAAATTTTGTAATTTCGAAAAACTTTGAGAGGAATATTGAATTACCGAAGATTTCATTAAATTTTTACAAAGATGTATAATACATACGTGATGTATTTACATGTTAAATAGTGCAGAATAATTTTATTAAAAGTTTCTTGTGTGAAATATTATTATGATTTATCATTAATGAAATAGTTATTTATATATGTAGTAGTATCTGACTTACGAATGAATTACGTCTGGGCGAGCTAAGTTAGGGCATTTGAAATGATTTTCTCGAAGACACTTTCGTAGACAGTTGCGTTCAAAGCCTTTTATTTGAAATTTTTGGACACTTACAAGTACTACATTAATAATTCATGGTTAATTATTAATTCATTATTAATCTATGATTAAGACAAAATAAAAACCGTCAGCTAACCGGTTGTTAATTTCACTTCATACTAACGCTTCATTCGCAAAATGCGAGACGTTAGCTTTGTTGATTCATATCGGTCCTTTTTTTGGTCATTTTCATGACCATCACTATTTGCGCGAAATGCTACTTTCTCGTACGTGTACGGAAATGCGCTAATCCAATCAGTAAGTAGCACACGGAAGTATAGTGATTTCCACGGATGTCCAATGATCTTTTGATTGTACCCGACCATTTCTTATTACTAAGCACAACAAAAAAGTTGGGAATAGAATGGGCTGAAGCATTTTAATGTAAATAGCCATTTATGTGCATCTTAGTGACATTTACAATGTTGCTACTGTGATTGACATGATTAATATTTGTTTGAACTGAAACGTTCTGTTATAAATTGCCCGCAACTAGGTTTATATATTTAATTTGTATGGGAACTGCAATGCAATTTCTCTATCTTCCTTCTGTCTACATTTCTATCGGTCACACCGTCGTATGACTGACAGAATCTTTCTTCTCATTTACCTGAAAACAAGCGACCAGAATTTTAATTTTAAGCTAATTACTACTTCCAAACTGATTGACAACACTTCCCAGGTTGAGAATGTGTGTCCCAAACGATTATATTTATTTGAGCGTCGGATTTCTGAGAATTTGGGCAAAATGCCTTCCAGTGGCTGGCAAACGTATCATTGACAATAACGTCGCAAGATGCAACCCGCTCAACAACCTGTCGCAGCGATGAGGATCACAGTGGGATGGCCGCTTAATCTGATTTGATAAATTTTGGTCAAATAACAGTAAAAACGGAATGTGACGTATGGGGGAGATGCATATGCGCGCGTTTTCTTTAACTTCAGAATATCTTCTTCGCCCGTTTACAATTCGTAGTTGAATGATGAATAAAAGTAATAGCAAAGCGAGGTTAGCGATACTTGAAAACTAGACTGTTCGCTCCCGGATTAAACAAAACTTACGTGAATCCGTAAACGAACAACAGGTCTGAATTTTTATAGTATTCTATATTTTTTTATATTTTTATATTTTATAGTATAATATTTTTTTAGTATTTCTGGCAAAAAAGCAAGCTATATTCCCGTTCTTAACCTTCCACAACTAGCAAAGCGAGAACTCAACAAAACGTGCGAATAGTGAAGTTACATGCATCGTGAAGGTTTGAGAGTAGAAGCAAAACAAGGGGCTCCTTCAGCATTTGCTCAATGGATCAAGGAAATTGGACAACAAACTGATCAAGATTCGGTTTTTGCAGGAACTTTATAAAAAATGTTTTCTCACATATTATGTTAACTTGCAACTATGTTCACGTTCTTTGCTAGATATCACCATCCAGTGAGACGGATCACTGCCATCTCCTGAGATAGAAGTACCAACAAAACTAATGACCATAGATAAATAAATAAACGATTTTAGTGAGAGATCAAATGTTCCATTATTATTATTATTATTATTATTATTATTATTATTATTTATTATTATTATTATTATTATTATTATTATTATTTCATATTTCAAAATTTACGCTCTTCGGGTTTTCAAGTATAACTCAAGGACAGAACGTCAACACATATAGTAGAGACAGATGGTAGAAGTTCTTTAGCTAGGGCACTCAGTTCACTTCAATGATTTAGGGAGAACCTTGCACAATGTTGGTGGTGCACCAGCAACACGGCCTTCTGCATGGTTCTGAGGTGCCACTCATTTAGATGGAGTTTTTCTTTCACAATCCTCCAATCTTATTATTATTAATATTATTATTATTATTATTATTATTATTATTATTATTATTATTATTATTATTATTATTATTAATTAATTTTCTCATCAATGTTGGACATTACATAATACATCGGAATTCAGATTCAAGACGTATTACAAACATTTGATACATTGTTTTGCTTCATAGGAACGCAGATGAAATCAAATTTATTTATAATAACACAAGTCAAGTTAAATTTACATACAAGAACAAAAGTCAAATTAAATTTACATTAATTAAATTATTATTTTATTATTTATTGTTATTATCATTATTATTATATTTATTATTATGGCAGTTCCTACCCTCGTAGCCATATGCATAACAAATGATTTTAATGGATTGACCCAGCATATGCAACACGGTTTTATAATGGCCAATGGCGCAATAACAGACGGGATAAATGGGAGAACTCTGAGAATCCCGCCGCGAATCCATTAGGTCCACTACAAATTCCATATACATCGACCCGAGTTTGAATCCCGATGGGAGCCTATCCGGCTGACCGTACATCAAAGGTTGCCCCCCGCAGATCTGATATTTATTAACCGTTTGAAGCATTCTCTGAAGTATGTTCCGATTGTGGTGATACATTTTCAGTGACGTAGCACAAATTCAGTTACACAGAATAATATTCAGATCGATATAATCACTGTATTTTATTTCGACGACTTGCTTCGGAAAATGTATCTTACCGTAGTGCATTGACGCACTATTACGCTCATTTTTTCTGAACTACAGTGTTTCATAACAGTGCGCATTAATTTAAAAGCTTTATTCGCATGAGGAGACCATTTTCTCCTCCAGGGGTCCAGCCTGCAAATGGAAGAGCGAGTGGGGAGGTTTCGTAATGGCGCCGTTGGATACTTCATGGTACGCCACCTGCTCCCTAGAAAGCCAGGCTTGCTTTTAACCATAGCGGGAAGAAGTTGGCCGGGTGGCTTGCAAGACCTTTACCAGTTTTTCTCCTTATCGTGAAAAGAGTTTAGACGCGATAACAAATCCTGCAGACACACAGGAATGCTGCTGCTGATGATGGTTAGGGGATTTGATAACCCAAAACAACGCCAAAAATGATCAATAAAATGCTCTTAAGATGATTTAAAAATACCCTAAAAGCAAAGAAAAATGTAGTAAAAAATGTTATCAAAACCAGTTCAGATGAACAACTTAAGCTGTTGGATATGGTACTGATGTAATCGAGACTTCTTCTATTTGTTCAAGTAAACTCAGCTTTCAAACTTTTGGTTTGGACTGTTTCTTTACCAGAAAATTTCTGTCTTTAGTTATCCCGAAATCGGCTGAACCGCCAATGACGCTGACAGGCGTCACAAGAAAGCTTAGATTACATACTCACAATGGCTGACATTACAACTACAGGCAGAAGAAGTCAGATAGCCACTAGGTACCATTATTCATAAATTCTGTGGAGAACAGGCTTGTTGTTGAATCGCGTAAATATCATTTGAGCTTAAGAACATGAAATGACATTATAATCGATGAAATCAATTGAAAATGCATTAAAAATGACGTAAATGGTTAATAAGTGACATTGCCAAATCCAATAAGAAAATGCAAGAAAGTGGTGTACAAAAATTGAGGTCATTTTTGTTTGGTCATATCATAAATGATTTCCATACTAAGCTTGGTATTGTTCTTAAGTGAAAAAAAGGCATTTCATTAAATCCGCCCCCTAATGATGATAAGAGAGAACAGAAGTACTAAGGAGAGGGGGTGTGTAACAGATTAGAAGTCTCAAGTCCTCTGATAATTAAGCATAATATATTCAACACTTTGTCAATTTCACAAAAATCGTATGTCGAGTCAAAAATCAAATCGTCTCATTTTGTCTTTTTAATATGTCTTATTGTGTCATTATGACTTGTTCATTGCATTTGAAGGTTTTGATTCCCCCCAAAGGACAAACTACTTTAGCAAAATTGTCATGAATATTTACGATTGGCAGAATGTGGCCTACTATAGCACGTTTGGCTGATTTTGTGGCTGTCCCAAGCTCTTCGATTATAACATTAAAATATAGAGTGGTATAAGAAAAATGTAATAAATAAACACAGTAATGCTCCTGTTTATTTAGTTTTTATAAACTTCAACTATTTGTTGGTTTATAATGTTAACCTACTGGCGAGATAATGGCTGCCAGGATGCGATTATTAATAAATTATGTTTTTATATTAAAAGTATTCCTAATTCTTTTTAATAATTAGTGCTGCCAATCACACTTTTCGTTACTATTGTTTATAATTTTTATCATAAGTAGAAAATTCCTTTTGGTATTATTCTTACTATTGATGGGCGAACATGATTAAGCGTAATATCATTTAGCGGTAAATGCATATATTAGGTGTTTTCCATATCTGAAAGAAATCTCAAAGTCGGAAGTAATTTTAGAGGAGTTCGATACAAGCAACCTAGTGTTTGTTTTAATTCCCATCGCGGAAGTGTTTATGTTTTATCGTGGGAGACATCTTTTCCTGTTTAATATTTGCCAAAGGAAAGACAAAGCACCCTGTTCAGCTGAATCTGCAACAACTCTGTCTGGGAAATCCTATAGTTCGAGTCCCGACGGTGGCAGGATTTTCAACACTACATTGACAGCGCGGCCGGATTCAGTGGTTGCTTGGAAAAGAATTTTCGCAGCTGGCTGCTCTGATAGGAAGTTTTCCGTGGTTTCTTCCGTCAACCAGGCGAGCTGCAAGTTGCCACCCTAACAGACACGGACCGCGAGACGATATTTTCTTCATCTTCCCTTGCCTATCCACCCTTTTCTTACACACACGTACATTCACATCACTAATAGAATACCAAACATTGCCGAGAAACAGTCAGGTCTTAAAAAAGAGTTTGACATGGCTGGGGCGGTGTCGTGATGGTAGATGCCTGGAGAGTTGATTGATTGATTAGTAATGCCGGGCGTGTCAACTACCGCAGTCGTTAGTCCTGTAAATGTGGTGCGTGCTTTTTCATTGCGAGGTAGCGGTGATCTTCCCCGCTGGATGACGAAATCCGGCGTCAACTTTCCGTCGCTAGTGAGGTTTTCCTCAACCTGGTATCAGCGGGGGACCGCCTCAGCTGGGACAAGCTCTAAGCTTTCAACCGGTCTCCCAGCATGTGTGGAAGTATAGTGCATGTTAATATGTGTGTTTGGAGAGAGGATAGAACAAGGAAGGGGTTGGAAAGATCCTGCGCAGTCTGTGGCTCGTTTGTTAGGGTACGCCTCCGGTATTTGGCTTCGTGCTAACAGGAGAAACAACGGGAAAACCACCAATCCGACAGCCGGCCGCTAAAATTCTCCTCCAGAAAAACGTAGACTCGGCCTGGCTGACAGAAAGCTGGTGTCGAGAATCCTGCCACCGTCGGGCCTCGAACCTAAGACTTCCCGATCGGCGACACTGCATTGATATCGGTTGATGCGCTTATCCCGCGTATCTCCTGGTCCTGGAGAGATTCTCCGGCATGCCGAAGAACCCAGATCGTCTCTGACATAGTGAGGGGAACGCTCCAACTCCCGGAATAATCAACCACTTCACTAATGCAACTAATGACCACCCAGCAGTTAATGCGCTTGGAAACGTGAATCAAAGTACCCTGCGCTTGTAGGCAGCTGGGTGCGGATTCTGGTGGTTGACTTGATCCATTTGCTGCTTCAGTTTGTCGAATGTTGATCCAATGTTTTCAATCCGAGGAAAGATCAGAGCACGCGCGAACGAAAATTGCTTGCGGTAGAGATTGGAGACCAATGATAATGCAAAAATTAAAGGTTATAAAACACTTTTACAAAGCATTTGCACGACCCGGAAAACTTTGTAGAGATAAAGTCTTGACTTTGCATTTAAGCGATACTTTTAGCATTCACGCTTCCCTAGCGAGGAGAGATTATCGCTGAAATTTTGGTTTTTAAGTGCAGGTCATCCAAACAGGGATGACAAGACAGATTCTTCGCACCAAACCAACGCGATTACTTAACTTCTTTACTACGCACCCAACTGGAAATTGTGCGTGAATTCGAAGATATTCGTTTTGTATGGCTTCCCTTGTAATGAGATTTTCTTACCCAGCTTGAACACAGAAGTTATCTTTGCGGAATTATTGATGAAATGAATTAATGTTTAAAATTCATGCTGGTCAATTATAGTTTAACAATTGTCTCTAATTGGTCTCTGATTCAACGTTTAGGTTTTAAGCAAAAACTTAAGCAAAAACGTACTAAAATGAAGATGAAATTATTATTATTAAAATACTATATGACATTCCTCATTTTGTTTAGTTCGTCGCTGTTCACATGGAATGAAATGGTTAATCCCACAGGAAAATACATATAACAGGCTTTACATTACGAATTTCGAATCTTGAGAAAGTAAGAAATTTGGTCTCATAGAGGCACGAAAAGGAGTGTCGCGTGACATCATAATCCTGCTGCACTCTCTGTGCTCTCATAATCGCCTCCTGTCCTGGCGCCCTCAGGGCTGAGGCTCAATTAAGAAGAGCGCTGAACGAGATGGACTATTCAAGGTGTAACTGAATGCAAAGGTAGCCGATGTTGCTTCTACCTTCACTAGTTTGGGCGTTGGGAACTCCCACATTACTCAAGCAAAATCAATGTGAAGTTATAACAATTTCGCAACCCTTTTTCTTGGTTTGTGAAAACGAAATAACAATTGACTTCTCTGCCCGGCTTTTCAGAGGCAAGTGAACAAGTTTATTATTTTATTTTTATTCATAGTTTTCAGCTGTACCGAAAAAGAAACAACTGTTTTACACGTCTCTTATAGTCCATTTTATTGGGAAAACAAAAGAGTTTCAGATATCAGCTTAATCATTATAATATAAATAACTATTTTGACACTTCCTGCAGTTATTATACCGTAGAACTCATGTTCTCATGCATCTCGTTATTTTGGCACTACATTTGTAGTCCTTTTTCTATTGAAGAATGAATCAGACTACAGATAGAAAGTGGTATTGGCCTCATTACCTGCTTCGAAGAAATAATTGGAATGGAACAAATTCAAGCAAATCAGCTTTTATGAATGAATTGGAGTGATCGATTGACGTGAAAGCGTCCGATGTCACAAATATCCCGATAGAGCGTAAATCTAGACTGGCAGAGATGTTGCGGTATATCGATGCGTACTATTTCACGCTAATAAATCGTTAAAGGTTGAAGGACGACATCAATAACTTAGGCAGGTGAGAGCGAATCAGGTGCTGGCGGCGCCTGGAACAGCAGTGGCGGCGATGCCGGCGGCGTCGGCGGCCGCGTGGGCGGGGGCGGTGCACACGTGTCGGCGCGTGGGCCAGGGCGCGGCCGTGCCCGACCAGCCACCCCGCCCCCGCCCACCCACCACCCCCGCGCCGGGGGCCTCACCTGGCAGCGCGCCAAGCCGAGGCACCGGCCCCGGAAGGAAGCTGGGTCGCGAACTCCCGGACCCGCTCCGCGCCTCGGGCCGCCCTCTCGCCCCCGCCCCGCGCCCGCGTGGCGCCGCCACTGACCTCACCCCGCGACCGCGCACCCGCGCCGCCCCGCACGCGACCCAGCGGACGTCCGCGAAGGGGGCGGGGCTGCCGAGCGGACCAAAGGGCAGCGGAGCACCGCGTCACACCTCCGCCTCCCGCGCGGCTCGGACCCCCGTATTTATAGCCAGGCGGCGCGCGGCGAGCCGCCCAGCACCCGGTGGTCAGCCGCCGCCGCCGCCACGCGCCCGCCGCGCTCCGTGGGCTCGTCCGCGCGCCCCGCCCTCCACCACCACCACCACCGCCCCCACCGCCGCCGCCGCCGCCACCCGCGCGGTGCATGTCGCCGCCGATGACCGGCCAGCGGCCCCGCAACCACGACCGCGACCACTCGCCACCACGGCACGCACTTACCTGTTACGAGAAGCTTCCGCGCCCGGCTTTATCCGAGCAACGCCAGCCAGGTTGCTCAGTCCTCTCTTTGCCGCCACCGCCGCCGCCTCCGCCGCCGCCGCCGCCACCGCCGCCGCCGGCACTCGCGGAATCAATACGGGCGCGCGTGTGTGGCAACGCGGGCGCGGACGCCGACGGCACAGCTGGCGAGTGCGCGCGCGGGATGCTGCTCTAGTGTGGTCCCGGCCCGCGCAGGCGCACTCGCGTGGCAGTGTTTCCCGGGTTCGCGCTCTCGGCGGTAGATGGCTCTTGAGGACGGTGTGGAAGTAGTTGGTGCGTTGCCTGCTACGGAAGTCGGCGGCGTGTGCTTACCTCGACTACTAGCGCCATCGGGCGTGGTCGGCGAGGGACCGTGCGTCCTTACACTTACAATTGAGCACCTCTACAGAAGAAAATATCCACCTTTTCGTGTTTATTGTGGTGGGGCGGATCCAGCCGATCATTTTTTGGGAGGGGCATCGTAGATTTTTGTTAAATAATAAACGTATTTGTTATTATATTGTATATTATTTTGGTTGTGACCATATAAGCTGCTGGCCAGCTAAAAAGCCGAACTAACTGGACGAATTTGAAAAATATGCTGTCGGATGAGAAAAAACATTTATATACTCGATTTAGGAGTAGTTTCGTTTCGTTTTATGTTGTAAAGTTGTTGCCAACCGTCACCTAAATACCCTGTATATATTACGCAGCTAAAGCAGTAAGGGACATTTTAAAAATTTAAGTTTGCAATGAAACAATGACTACTTCCGTATTTCCATAACATTCAAAGCCATGCAAGTGAAGTTGTGTTGGTTACGAGCGTTACTTAAGATTTTGCATTTTGCGTTTTATTGTACTCTTCGTTCTTTGCGTTTTATCCTTCAATTTTATTTATTTAGTAGTACTAGGCGTTTTTTTGGAGTTTATTTATTATTTTCCAATTGTTTTCTTTAGTAATAATAATAAAGTTAATTGAAATAGTTATAGTAGTTCATTATTTGTTAAGTGTCCTTTAGTATTTCTTGTTTAAATTAATTATATTATATTTATTATTATTTTCTGAATTCATTTTAATTATAACTGGAAAATAGTAGGTAAACCTAACAACATCTGGGTCTATACTTAATACTGAACCTTTGAAGATGACACGTTTTCAAGACTGTCTCTGGTAACAATGGATAAGTTATTAAACTTACTTACTAATGATGATTTTCATTATTTTTTGAACTTACTTTTAAAAACTAATGAATAATTGAACAGATAAATTAAATGGATGCATTTGCATTGATATTGACAACTGGACTATTAAGACATTTCATTAGATCACTTAAAACTACCATGTATATCACGTTAATTAACTTCAATAATTGTGGTATTTATTCGCGTTCAATAAAATATTTACTACCACTTCAAAACGTGGAAGGGCATTGACACACATCTCAAAAGCATTAATAACATAGAAGTATGACCGCAGATAACTTTTGAGGTTGTATTTTTCATTTGCACTTGACACTTTTAACACTTCTTAAGCTCGCAATAGTTGATAATGATAATTCTTAATTAACTTAATAATTATTCACAGAGTTAATATTCGTTTATAGATGAACATCTCTTTTTAATTCTACCGAAAAACGAAACATATATTATTGAACAGTGGACAAGACTCGAGACCGCGTGAGGATTGTGAATGAGACAACAAACAAAACAAAAGCGAGAGATTTGATCAGAGTTATAGTTTCATAAGTTGGCTATTCCGACAGGAAATCTTTCAAGCTGCCATATTGCGAGTTTAGTGCGGCCTAATACACGGCCTGGAGTCTACGTCGGTTGCCAGAGGAAATACTTTCCACCTTGTTATATATAACAACATCTGGATACAAGGCAATTACCCAAAATGCTGGAAAGAAGCGATAGTAATCCCACTTTTAAAGACTGGCAAAGACCCGTGGAAACCTGAAAACTATCGGCCAGTGTCACTGACATGCTGTCTAGGAAAAATCTTAGAAAAAATGGTCAACACTCGACTAACATGGTGTCTCGAAAGAAACAACCTCCTGAATAAACATCAGTGTGGTTACAGACAGCATCACTCTACTACTGATCAGTTAGTATATCTAGAAAACGCAATACAGAACACCTTTATCAAAAGACAACATATGGTGGCTGTATTATTCGACCTAGAAAAAGCGTTTGATAAGATCTGGCGTTACAACATTTTGAGACCACTGCATAATTGGCAAATCAGAGGAAACCTTCCAAAATTCATATCCAGCTTCCTTAGTACCAGATCCTTCCAAGTTCGTGTTGGGCAGTCTATCTCAGAAAGTTACATACTTGAGAACGGTGTACCACAAGGTTCTCCATTGAGTGGTACGCTTTTTATCATAGCAATGAGATGTTTGATGGCATAAAATCATCAGTTGGAAAATGCATATATGTTGATGATATGGCTCTATTTTATTCAGCCAAATCGCCAGCAGTGATTAAATTGAAAATGCAAAATGCCATTAATACACTAGTACAAAACGCGGAAAATATCGAATTCTCATTTGCAGTAGCTAAAACCAAAAGCGTCCACTTCTGTAGAAAACGGAAAAGATACAGAGATCCAGATCTAACGTTACATGGTGTTCAACTGGCGTACAATGAAACGGCAAAATTTCTTGGTTTGATTTTTGATAAACATTTAACCTGGAAACATCATCTAGAGTATATCTTGTCTAGATGCAAAACGGCTCTGAACGTGATCCGATGCATTTCGCATATAAATTGGGGAGCAGATAGACGTCTTGCTTCGTCTCTACAAATCCCTGGTCATGTCCAAAATAGATTATGAGTGTGCAGTATACTCCTCAGCCAGGAAGTCAAGCTTAAGAAAATTAGAACCTATTCACAACGCAGGCCTCCGTTATGCATATGGAGCGTTCCGCACTAGTCACGGCAACAGACAAAACATTACGATTCCTGAAAGAGGCGAATCTTTTTTATAAAATTTAAATTGTACAGGTTCAGCTTTTATCAATAATTAGTAAAAGGCTAAAGGTCGCAGTTGCCAAGCCTCCAAATATTAAAATAATAATAATAATAATAATAATAATAATAATAATAATAATAATAATAATAATAATAATAAATCAATGGCGATGAATATAAGTATCTGGGCCTCCAGCAGCTCCTGATAACTGCAGATGAAAAAATAAGAAAACAAGTGGAAAGAAAGGTTTTCTCTCGTGTGACGAAAATCTGCAAGTCCTGTATTAATTCGAGAAACAAATTTACAGGAATTAACACCTGGGTTCTTTCAGCAGCATCACATACATTTGGAGTTGTCAAGTGGTCTGAGACATCTTTGCAAACTTTCGATAGAAAAGTCAAAACACTTCTATCAAAATATCGGATGCATCATCCTCGAAGTTCCACCGAAAGGCTGTATCTTTCAAGACATCATGGGGGGCGTGGACTGTTAAGTCTTGAAGTTATTGTGCCGCCAGCAAGAAAAACAGCTCAGAAATTATTTCATCAACGAATCCATGACGGCCATTTGTGCACAAGATCACGGCTATACACCTCTGAAGCTGCTCCAGGAAGATCACAATCCAAGAGTTCCGAAACCTGTGGACCGAATTGAGCAGTGGAGATCAAAGGAACTCCATGGCAGGTTTGCTACTGCTCTTTAAAGTAACTCCATGGATGTGAAGAGATCGACTGAATGGTTGAGAACCGCTGGGCTTTTTGGCGAGACGGAAGGATTTGTCCTGGCCATTCAAGATCAGGTAGTAGCCACTAATAACTACGGGCGATATATTATGAAAGAGAACATCAGTGACAGGTGTCGCCTGTGTAAGAAGGCCACCGAATCTATCCAACATATCTGCAGTGGATGCTCTCAGTTGGCACAAACAGATTATTTACAACGTCATAATAATGTAGCCAAAATCATCCACCAAGCTCTTGCCAAAAGATCGGACCTGATAAAGGGAAGCCTGCCTTACTACAAATATCTACCAGAACAAGTTTTGTCTAATGAGAGAACCAAAATCTTGTGGGATACTCCCATTGTTACAGATAGAACAGTGGAAGCAAATAAGCCTGATATTGTCGTATTCAACAAAACTACTCGTAGGGCAATAATAATAGATATCGCAGTCCCACTAGATCATAATCTGCTGACAACTATTGCAGAAAAGAAAAGAAAATATCAGCCACTCTCAATTGAACTGAAAAACTTGTACAAACTAATAGAGGTAGATATTGTACCCGTAGTTATTTCAACTAATGGGCTTGTAGCTGAAGATTGGAGGATTGTGAAAGAAAAACTCCATCTAAATGAGTGGCACCTCAGAACCATGCATAAGGTCGTGTTGCTGGCAACCACCAACATTGTGCGCAAGGTTCTCTCCCTAAATCATTGAAGCGGAACCTGAGTACACTGGAGCAAGAACTTCTCACCATCTGTGTTGACGTTCTGTCCTTGAGTTATACTTGAAAATCTAGAAGAGCGTGAAATTTTGAAATAATAATAATAATAATAATAATAATAATAATAATAATAATAATAATTTAAAGAATCAAGCAACGTCTCTCCAGAAATTAATTGAAATTACAGTAAGTTTATTACATTTTTTAACTACATTCACTTACAGTAATAATTTAATAAGTTTACATGATCTTGATAAATTATTTGTTAAATTTTATAATTATTACGAACAATTAAATTAATTTATAACAGAAATTACATTCAATTACATAACTTACAGTAATAATTCAAATTGTTAACTTGATAAATGGCTCGATTAATAACGATATGTAATTATTAATCATGTAATTTATCGAGTAAACAATTTGTATATAATTCAATTAGATATACATACTGTGACATATCAATATATCACTGAATATTGTACCATATTTATTATAAATGGCGTCAATTAAAGGGGATAAATTATGTGAATATACTAGCATAGCAACGGTAAGCGAGCCGTCGTCAAGGTCAACATATTCCTGCAGTGACAATCGGGGAGACGGCTAGTTAATTCTGTATAGAATTCAGGGATTGGTCGAAAAAGCAGTGACAGTCGTGAAGACGGTTAGTTCGTTTTGCAAGAAATTTAGAGATTGGCTAGGTACGAAGTGTTATCTGCAAATAAACAATCGAAAAATGGACCGAGCTTTGCAGGGCTGAAAGAATACGAGAGACATTCATTCTGACTGATGTCGTGCTCATGAACGGATCGTGCTCCAATTAATGTTAGGAGTTTTTCTTTGGGGACTTATAGCATCTACTAGGGAATGGATATTGAGAGAACATCAAAATTTGAACACTAAGTGTGACAGTGGAGCTTAAAATATTTCATGTGAACGAGTTGGAGGGACATTGAGGGCTTGGGCGAAGTTGTCAGTGATTGGACTGGAATATTAGCAGCAAATAGTTTATTGATCTGATGAACGGTGATTGAAGTGTGCGTCCGAGAAAAGAAGAGAGAATATGGTGTCTGGACCTGAGGACGGCGGCGTCGGAGATGGATAAAGATGGTCCAAAAGCGCGCGAAGACATAAGGTTGGAACGGTCATGTAATAAATTTCCATGTTTTTGTGAAATGAATATATGATTTTTCATTGAGCCAATTCTAGCAATGAAGTAGCAAGATAGAAAGATATTTGCTTTTCAGGTTCCTCATCGCAGGTAGTTTGTTTTAAATATATTCAGTTTATTTCAATACCTATATAATTTTAACTAATAAATTTTGACGATTAATAATCTCTAAACTCCAGATATAAAATATTATTTAATGTTCTATAAATAACATAATTGTGATTTTAATGGATTATTGTATCCTTTAATTATAGGTAATATATAATTAACGGATACAATAACTCCTTAAATGCAAACAGTCGGTTACAGGAGAAACCTTGCATAATTGTGATTATTTAAATTGAGTCTGAAACCTAATTCATGTTGAAGGGGTGCAATCCTCAAAGAGAATTGAACTCCTTGAGAATCTCTGTTAAACAGTATTTCTTTTATATAGTACTTGAATTATAAGTTCAAAATTCTGATTTTCTTTTCAGGTAGAGACAATAAAGTTTGGCCATTTTGGGTGCAGATAATAATGGATATAATAAACTCAATAAGTTTATTAAAAGGTTCTGCATCAAGTCTTTTCCATCACTTGGACACAGAATAATGTCTCATCAAATCTATATTGAACACCAACACAAATATGATATGAAGAAAGACTCTTACTCTTGTGCATTTGCTCAACATACTAAATCAACTGGCCATTCTTTTAAATTCAATGCTTCCCAGAATTTGGACAAAGGAGTCGATTATAAAAAAAGATTAATTAAAGAAATGATTCACATCAATAAATACAACACATGCGACAAAAAGACAGACACAAATAATTTCAGCAAAATGTATGGCAATCTCATTAATAGACGAAACTCTTCTTATTGATCAAATTTTAAATAACTTGTTTAATATTAACATTAATACTACATATTTCATAATCTCTCCAGAAGCCAGACTGGAACAAACTAACCATCAGTTGGTCATATTACCCTCGTAATTTTCTCAATCAATTTGGACCTCAGACCCTTTACTATTGCCTTGTTGGTATATCCCATTTTACTACAGCTTGTCAAAAGATCTTTTAATTTACAATAGAATTTGAAAAGAAGGTAAGAAAGGGGGAAATAAATAAAAAAAATGGAAATTAATAAATGACGGCTCAATTGTCGTTTAAAAAACTGTACTTCATTAAGCAAGGTATACATCATGTATAATTAATATAGATCCTTACCAGATGCAAGTTTTACCTCACAAGTATAGTAAATAACCTCATAGTAAATAATTTTCTCCACTCCGCCCAACATTCTAGCATTAGTAGTCATGGTGTGTGTGGGTGTGGTGAAAGTGTGTGTTCCTCAGATCTGTGAGGTGCCCTATAGACAAGAATATATAGCAGTTTATTTACGTGTATTCTATTGGTGGTTGCAAGGTGTGTAACTAGTGTATAATTTTAAAAAAAAATGTGTTCAACTGTAACATCAAAGTGTAATTGTAACTGACATGTTTTTGGTAGCTTTATGTAATTGTGCTTGTTTCTTTCTCATTTTGTATAGCTTTGAGGATGGAAATACATTTTCTGAAATGATGGCAATGTTTTAAAAATGTTTTTTCTCCTAATGACCACATTAACCTGACTTCAGAGTATAATTTATGAACATTAAAGATTCTCCTTTAAGTTTGCATAATTTCAGGACAACTAATATTGAAAGTCAATATAATTATTGTTGTATATTATATTTTTTTTCCAATAAGTTTGATGTTCACAATTTTGTTTAAGTATTGTTTTAAGTAATATAATGTTAATCATGTTTCAATATGTGCTACATAAAATAAGAGAATATTTAATTCTGTGTAATACTGTTGGGATCAACTTCATTCACAGATGTGCTGCATTAGTATGATATTAATGATATTTAAGCAGCATGTAATATAATGTTTTATTCAATATCAGTGCAGATTTTCTAGATAAATGTACCTTAATGTTCCTTAGCCTTAATGTTCAGAAGTTTCAAAATTTAAGCTTCGGAGTCTTCTTTTTTATTTACTGTGAATTGAATAAAAATTTCATTCCTTTATGCAATTACTTCAAAATTTAAGAAACCTATGTGTATGAAGTAGATTTCTATGATTTTGCACATTTTTGTCGGTTGCTTCAGGGTGAAATTCCTTGACATTTGTTTGGACGCTAGGTAGATTAATATGTTAGTGCATAATTATAGGAGCATATTTTGCAAATTTCATTAAAATACACACTTATATGTGAAATAATTCATGTTTTCATAGAATCTATTTATTTGTGAACTTAAATTTTGGTTTTTTTTTAAATAAAATACTTGTGCAAATGTAGGATATTTTTTCATAACATATTTTTTAAGCCAGACAGAAAAAATGAAACAAGACATACTGTGAACTTCATTAATGAGCATATTTACATCAATTATTTCTTCTGCAGAGTAAGCTAACTTATAATATGTTTATAGAAAAGGATACCTTCTCATTGAAGATGCTTTTCCTGAATTTTATCAAGAAAGATTTATACAGGAAATGATATTTGTTATTGTATATTAAAGTGCATATTTCTGAAATTTTAGGTAATAAATGAATATTTTTAAAAGCATATATAAACATTTTTAAGGTATAAAAATCCTCTCCCTACTTATGAGTAATGATCATTTTCATCATTTACTTTTTCCAACTTTATGTAATGTATAAAAATATAAACTATAAGAACTTGCTTTCTTATATTCTTAAAGATGTGTAGAAAAAAAAATTGCAGTAAATAATAAGATAAAAGTAAGTGCCAAACACCTAGAGAGTGTATGCACACACATACTCTCTAGTTGGATCAAAAATATAATGATGGATTATACTATTGAGAGCACATGCTTAGCGTAACCAATTCCTATCAAAATTACTTAAATGTCACTATGACTATGACCTTAACACCGTCAAGGAATGTAATGAGTGATTTCCGATTGATCCTGTCTTACATCATTAGGTGAGAAGAATGGTCTGGTGGATCGAGAACAAGTGATTTTATATATATATATATATATAGGTTGCCATTTCAGCCAGACATGCCGGAGCTTTATTGAGACATGCCAGAGCTTTATTTAGAGAACTATTCAAAGTGAACATTATAACCTCTAACCTCCATAGTGTATATATTTATCCCCTTGCTGTTTCTTAGGTTACCATATAATAATTAAAGATACATGTATCATCATGTTTATGTTATATATTGTCAGTTGAAATTAAGGTAAGTCTGCTTTTAAGGTAATGTGTGTTCCCAATAACCAGAAATATCATTTTGGCAATTTACATTAGAGGTTGGCTCTCTAAATGGATGCCTGGAATACTTGATATTGAGTGCAAATCCACTCACTGAGAGTGATTGTCCAAGTCACTCCAATCGAGGGAACGGTCTGTCTAGCGTAAAGTGAATTATTTCACTTTAAGAATTTTCCATGGTGCCAAGCGTGGAACTGTGACCAAGCTCTTGTAGACAACCCAATTCAGCTTCTGTAGCTCTCCCAAAATTCTGATGAAGCTATTTTGCAGCCTCAACAACTATGTATAATGAAAAATGTGATTTACTGATAAATCTCTTATACAATTGTTAACAATAACTATTTAAAGAGAAAATTATTCTTGAAGAGCAGTTAGCATAGTTGAATGAGAGGTGTAAATGGTATTTTCTGATTCTGTCTCATTGCCACCAAAACAATTTATGTGTGAACTTCATTCAGAAAAAAATGTTAGAAAAATGAAAAGGAATTCAAATGTAGGAATATCATTGAAAATAAACTTTTGATTATTTTTCATGACATTTTGTTCATGAGTTATGTCTTTATTTTTTGATTACAAATCCCATTTTCCAAAAAGGTTGTTGATTACTATACAATTTGTACACAAGCGAAAACAAAGTTTGTATATTGCTGTACATTAACATACTTGTCATTCATAAAGAAAATCTCTTTAAAAAAATATTGTCTTTGGGATAGGACATGTCCCAGGATTATTTATGGACTACAGTTTGTTGCTGCTTTTCATGCATATTGCCAATTATCCACATTTCCTTCTTAGTTTTGCATGCTGAAAGTGACAGAGGGCTTATCTATCTTTATATACCATTAAAGCTGCAAATGCCTTAAATATTCTTATTTGATGGAGCATCTCACAATTACTACAAACCTTTTTTAACAATAATTAAGGAATAGAATGGCAAGAAAATTTTTGCTTTTCTACTATAAGAAAATCTTTTGCTGTAAATTGTATGTATTCTCTGTTGCTCATGAGCACAAAGAGAGATCATAAGCAATTTACAAAACAGAACCAAAATAAAATGTCTGTAAGTCAAACAAATACGCATTAAACAGCATAGTACAAATATGAGAAATTAATGAAACTTAATAATTTCAAAAAGTAAGTGCAACCTAAAACTTATAAATTCTCACACAAATAATAATGATCAATGACTTTGATCAGATCTGTTCAGTGATGCCAGAAACAAATAAATGTTTAAACTTGGAAGACTTGTCACATGCTAAAAAAATGTTGAAATACAATGCAATGTAATATACTACCAAATTTAATATAAATTTAATTAAATTTAGATAAAAACTTAAATAAATGTTTGAGGTCATACAATGTTCTGCTGTTTATATCTATTTGATATAAGTTTTGACAAAATGAAAAACTTTTTCCTTCTATTGAGAATATCAAATTGAAACAGTACAAGATGCATCAGAACAGAAATAATGATGCTTTCTTTGACCCTGTTAAAGGTGTAAAACATGTAAAGATATTTCATAAAAGTTTTATGACATTACAGCACAATTGAAGGTGCTCCATGAATTTTAAAAGCTGCTAGGCATGGATCTAATAGTCAATTCACAAAAGACAGACAGAGCTTGAATTAATATGATAATTATATTTTTCTTGGTAGTATTGTCATGAAAGCCAGGCTGTGGAAACGTCACCACATTAGAAAAAAAACAATATGAAATGAGGAATAAAATTATTCTTTGAACATTATTACACTACAACTTAGACTAGAAATATATGTAATGCATTTGGGAAAGTGACATTCTAGAAAACGATAATTTCAAACGGTTAGAATGAAAATGAGCTTTTCATTTTTTCACAGCTTGACTTGCAACACAAGAAATAAATTTAAACAAAAAAAGAAAAAAGAACACCATTGCTTCTGTTTTTGCACTAAATTGATGCATTCAAAGATGAAACATAACAATAGGTAATTTATGATTTCTATTCAGATGGAAGTAATACATGTATTTCTGAACAGCATAATTTTGTTTTAAATAACAAAGAATCAGATGAAATAAAAAATGGAAAACTCTCAGACATGAAAAATATGATGTTCTGTTTGTAAGAACCATCATAACATACAGCTTTTCTTTCAAAGTTTTGCGACACTACTTTGTATTAATGGTACATGTCAAAAAGATTGTAATTTTAGCCTCTGTAAACACACTTTCCTATTTTCATTAGAAATGAAACAGGAACTACAATCTTGAGTATCCTACATGTACTGAGTATGCCCTGTGGCTCTGACATAATTAATTTATTTTGAACTCTCCCATTTGGTTTGTGAGATGAAGCAATGTAATTTCGAAGATGTAACATAATGAAATATAATGGAAGACCTAAATGTGTAAAAGTAAGTACCTCTTAATTTAGTGAAACTTTTTCAGAGGCCACAACTGAATTTTAGAAAATACTTCATTTATTTAAATATCAATCTGAACATTTGAAAGTGATACTTAAACAACTTTACAGATTCTTCAGTATTTTCATTAGAAATAATGTTTTCTCAGATAGAATTTGTAAGTAAGAATCACTTACAAACAAATTTAGCAAAGCTCAACTGCCAAGGTGAATTAAGCTCTCGGCACAGACATGGTTGGTTGTTGTTTTGAAAAGTTAAGTTATTTTGGAAAACATAAATTATTCTATTATAACATTCTATTACAAAATAAGTGGTAACATTTCTTTTTGAACATCAATTGTTCTATAAAATAACAAGCAAATGTATATTACTTTACATGAAAAAAGTAGTCCACATAGTCATAACCATTTTCCTTCAAATTCTGTGGAGAAAAAAGAGAGAGAGAGTCAAAGGCAAGACCAAAGAAAATCTAGTTCTTCTTGACTCATATGGACACCATTTAAGGAGAAAAAGAAGATCCAGAACAGAGGCATTAAACAAGAATGTTGCATTGAATATCAATGTTTCCAATATATCCTATTATGAATCACAAATTTCACATCAAATTATCTAGTCGCCTTTTCACAGATGTTTGAGGAAGTATAGTAGCTTAAAGTCAGAAAACAAGAATTTTGTAGATTTTTAAATTTCTTGGCCAGAAATGTTCAAATTCCCTTATTTAACTCTTTATTTGTCTTGCTGTATTTTTCAAACACTTACTCCATTGATTCATTCTTTGTTTTTTGGAAAGATGTAAGGTAGTTCAACTAATCATTTTTCTATTTAGATGTTGCATTTATTTCTGGAAAATTTGGAGGATTTGATTGTATTAAAAAAACATTTGATTGTTGATATTCCCTGAAAACATAATATAAATGAATGCAATTAATGTAACTTTTCCAACGTTTTTATCTACTTCCTGACTTCTTTCACAGGAACAACCAATGAAGGATTAGATAATGGATTTGACAAAGTTATTAAAGTAATTACAGGCGTTGTCTTCACTAACAAAATTATTTAATGAAAATGCAGCTTTCAATAACTTAGCCATAATCATCAGTTTCCTGCTATTTAGAAGCCAAAAAACAAAGCTGCTTTATCATTAAATAATATTGTTGGGAAAGACAACACCTATAATTATTTTAATATACTGAATGTCACCAGCAAGTCACTGCTAAACTTGTACAAAGCCCCAAAATGCTGTACTCTTGTCACGTGAGTTTGTTTCATTCTAGTCTCAATATATAATTTTCAAGTGTTTTACAAACATAATTTATCTATATTCTAAATGGAAAACTGGCAGTCCTTTGAACCTTCATGACAATTTGCTGGAGTACTTTCTACTTAAGGTAAAATGTGAAATGATCCTCCCAGGAGGCCATCTGCTTCCTTCATCATGTTTCTTCTGATTCCAGGTGAATTGAATACAAGTGTCTGGTAGATGGAAATTTGATGATGGTATGATGAAATTTGATGATGTCTGGTAGATGGAAATTTGGCAGAGCCAAACACAATAACAGGAGCGTAAAAACCAAATTACTTCAGCATTGTTCAGCCATGGTCCAATCAATGGCCACTACGAGAATATACCAATAATTATTTCTTTGTAATTGGCTTTAATCATAAATCCCAGTTATTCCTGGATTCCAGACATGACAGTGACGTAAATGTCGTGTTAGAAGAGTTCATTGGGGGCTGCATTAGGCGTCTTTTTTTTTCAAAGAACAAAAACAATCTTGAAAGCCACTTAGGAATGAGAGGTTCTTTTACTTGGGTTCAATTGCAAATGAAACAATGCGACTGTTACGCGCGTTTGGAGTTTCCTTGAAAGATTGAACTACGCATCATCCAAACCACCCTCCGCTTTACGTCACCGTCCGCGCTTACTGGAAGAGCGCGCGCAGGCGTCCGCGCAGCGCCGCGCAGCCCAGCAGGCCGGCGCTGAGCGCTCGCAGCGCCGCGGGCCGCGCGGGCGACGCGCGCGATCAGGACACCACGCAGTTCTTGTCCTTGTCGTCAGAGCTCGCGCCGGGTGCGCCCGCAGCGCCCGCGGCGGAGCGCTTGGAAGGCGAGCGCGCGCCACCCGCGCCCGCCGCTACCGCCGCCGCTGCCGCCATCTGCTGTTGCTGCTGCTGCTGCTGCTGTTGTTGGCGCCGCGCGCACGCCAGCGCGTCGTTGGGCACGTAGGAAATGCGCACGCCGCCATAGGCGCGGCGCGGCGGCAGCGCGTACGCGTACTCGTCGCTGGACGAGCTGGACGAGCAGGTGGAGCAGTAGCTCGCGGCGTCGGGCGGCGGCGCGCGGCGGCGCCGGCGCGGAGAGTAGTACTCGTCGTCGAGGCCGACGCCGCTGCAGCCCGCGCCGCTCCGGTGCGCCGACGATCGGCCCGAGCGCCCGGAGTAGCTGCGGCTGCGAGGGAACGCCGTCCGTTGCCTGCAACAGTGTGCAAATTCACAGTTTTCTCCAGGCATGACTTTTAAAACTCGATGAGTTACCATTGAAGAATGAATACCCATAAAAGGAATACATTCGTCGCTTCGCCGCGACGAATCCTAATACCTAATTATTTCGATGTCTTGTTAAATTTACCTCATTTGGACTTTTCCATTTGAACACTTCGGAGTATTGAATTTATAACTATGACAGTTAACGTATATACAGATTATCCCTACCAAGAACACGTAATATTTCTCCAGCAGAGTGTACTCAACTCTCCTAGAGAACTGGCATCCCTTCCCCCGTCATATCACTCCCTGTCAGTGATTTACCCAGCTACCTCCTTAACGTTGGGGGTGAGATAATCACCACACCCCATGGAGGAAGGAGTTATAAAAAACTAGAGGTGCTGCAGCATACTTTCTCGTATTATTGAAAACAGTTACGTAATAATGAAATATTGTAATTCCTGCCATACTAACAAACTCTTTTATAACTTGAAAAATAGAATTCAATCAATTCAAACGAAGTGCCCCTGTTGCATATTTGGATTTATTTCGATAGACAGGAACAGAAGTCACTTCTACCTTTTGCAAATGACATAAACATAAATAAATTAAACTATAACATTATTTTCAGTACATTATACAGAAAAGAAAGAATAATATTTCACAGAAGCTTGCCTTGCGTACAACAACAATCACAATTTCTTAATAGCGAAATCTCTTCTCAGCGATCAATTTTTTTTTAAATAAAAAAAAATGCGTTCTACGTTAAATGTATTACCTTCCTTCAATCGATTTCTCTTCATAAAAATGTTATCTACTTTAGGCGATTAAAACGACCGGCAACAGCGACAATAAATCTAAGAATTTCCAACCGCCAAATTGCCATTTTGCGAACTGACAGCTCGTCAAACGAAGCCCGAGAAATTCGATAAATTAGAATTTCTCGCAATATCGACTTTTTTTCAATTTTCAAAAATAAGGAGAGTGAGCACTTTCTTTACCGTTCTTTGAAAAAGTACGGTATGTACGTGGAAAAAATTTAAAGAAATAAAATTCGAGCCTTTTTGAAAAAATAATTGTTTAAAATTTAAACATGGTTGACGCAAAATTACTGAAAAATACTCACATTTTCGAAGAATTGAACATGACCTTGTTTCAAGATCTATTTCTGATGAACAGATTTCATTAAGGAAAAAAATCTCAGGGGCGTCATTTAAAGAACTCCCCGAAATTAAAATATCGGTTTGAAATACAAGGGGCCGCTACTGATCGTCTGGGGAATATCAATATTGTAGAAAATGGTCAAAATGGTTTAGCCGGTAGCGTCACAAACCGCCACAACCAGAGTAGCCACAAACAGATGGACAGACGTTTTGCCGTCAACAAATAACACGTATCAAGAACCCACAAAAACTGATTCCGTCTGTCCGTTAGTCTGTTAAGGGCTAAACCATAAGCAGGATTTTCACCAAATTTGATATTCTCCAATTTCCAAAAGTCGCCATCCCTTGAATTTGATAGAGATATTTTAATTTTGGTTTTTTTTTTGGGGGGGGGGGTACTTTCAATGAGGTTCATGGAAAAATTGTAAAAAAACCGCACAACAATTTTTTTTTCTCGGATAGCGTAAGCAATACTTACGAGAATGGTGCAGGCTTCATTTTCGTTGAAATCCCTGATTCAATTGAATATTGCAAAAGTTTAATTTTTTCGACGTCTTCCTACAACGAATAGTATAGTAAAACATTGTAATATATTATTACACAATCAATTACTAATTATATTTTTTAGTGATTTGATGATGTGTAGTATAAAGCTTAAAATAACATATTGTCTCTGGACAATTTTCAAAGGCAATTGCATCATTCACGTCATATGCTTTCTTTGGTAATAAATTTGTATTACAAATAATGTTCCTTTAAATATTTCTTTCAAATTTGTTAAAAGTAGTATTATTGTAATAAAAATATATGACCAAAGAAACCATATGAAGTGAATGATTTAATTGTTTTTAAAAATTGGCCAGAGCCAACATATTATATCAAGAGGTCATTGTGAACGTGCACGCCAGACTGAAATTCAGAGCACCTTCTAACACAGTCAAAGAGTACTTGATTTATTTGCAGAAAACGAACGCATGAGGTATTTTTTAAGAACCAGGGGAAAATCCACGTATGTAACTTCATTGCATGAAATTTCCCATCTTATATTCGTTTACAAAATGAGTCTTTCGAGCCTCTGCATACCCAAGGCGTTTGTAACATTTATTCAGAGACACACTGTAATAATAAATAATAAATGAGACTAAATAAAAGAGAAGTGCAGTAAATAATAATACACTAATGAAGTAAACAAAAGTAAGGAAAACAAGAAATGGGGGAAAAGGAAAATGTCTGGAGGAAGGCGGAACAGGCAAAGATCATAATATATGATAATAGAGAAGAAGAAGAAGAAGAAGAAGAAGAAGAAGAAGAGAAAGGAGAAAAGAACAAGTAGAAGAGAAAAAGAGGAAATGTCTGTTGACAAGACACTACTCTCGAAATGAAAGAGCAGTGAGTAGTCAAGAGCGCAGTCGCCGCGAGCTGGCCTGCCTGGCTGTGCGCCTACCTGTGCCTGGCGGCGCACTCGTCCTCGCCGTCGCCGTCGCCGTCGTCGTCCTCGTCGTCGTCCTCGGCCTGCGCCTCGAAGCGCACGCTCAGCTGGCCCTTGTCCTTGGCGGGGCGGCGGGCGGGCGACGAGGCGGGGGTGGCGGCCGAGCACGAGCCCGAGGGCATGGAGGCCGCGTGGCCGGACGCCCCCGCCGCGCCCGCGCCCGGCGCCCCGCCCCCGGGGCCCGTGGGCGAGCAGTCGAGGCGCGAGCGCGCGGGCGGCGGCCGCCACGCGTCCAGCGACAGGCTCAGCTCGGCCAGGTGCAGCGGCTCCCGGCTGCGGTCCCGCGCCTGCGCAACCACACTCACCCCGTTGCTTTTGTTCTGCAGCCGACACCAACACAATCCCTACTGGACACGGCAAGTGTCACCATATCCTCTTTAATCTATGTCACGTAGGCGATCAAACAATTTCACGCGTTGTTGGAAAATGAAATATCTAATAATACAAGTAGCCATTTAGTTCCGAGTATAAAGGATGTCAGAATACATTTTATACTCTTCTAGTGCTTTTAGACGAGACGAAAATGATCACATTTTCCAAGAAACGTACTAATGAACGTAGTACGTATTGAATTTTCCCCTGATTTTTAGCAACCCTGTACAGAGAAGTGTACGGCAGGAACACAAAATCGCCTGGATTGCGTCAGAACGTGACCTGCTGAGCATCTGTGCTTGAGGGGTTACCTAAAATTCACGGGAGAATGACGTGTATACAACAGCATATAAATCCGTAATATGCCATTTCTCAGTAAATGTTCTAAGCAAATGTAATGGTTTTTGACCCCTCTACATGCTCTAGAAGTTTGTAAAATGAATTCTGAGACATTGCATACTTTGATCCGTTTAGAGTAGCGTGATTTAGAGAAATTCGCTGTAATTACTATCGGATAATAAATGTGTATAAGGAAGTTCCCGAATTGGGTGCTCAAGAACTCTACAATTGTGTAACCACTCGGCAACCGGCCCTTGTCCTCCATGGGATTGTAATTGGCTATAACAATAATAACAGTAATAATAATAATAATAATAATAATAATAATAATAATATAGTAGAAGGATCTTTTTAAACTTATTGAACCAAATAGGATCAATCAATACAGATATCCGGAATTAAGACGTATAATTCATATAAGACATATACATTTATTTATTGCTTAACGTTTCGCACATTTAGCATGTGCCTTTTCAAAAGCATTTGATAAGTGAAGCATTTGACAATCGGTTGGCAATAAATGTGCGAAACGTTAAGCAATAAATAAAGGTCACGTTCTGTCACAGTGAAAGAGTTCGCCAGCCAAATACCACGACATCAAAAGTTGCCTAACTATCAGGGGCTATGTCACGTGTATAACTTCGTTGTATGGCATTTCCCATTGCAAGTTTATTTGCGAAAAGTTATCATCTGCGTTCCATCTTCATGCCCTTGCTGTTTGTAACATTTATATTCTGAAAGATTGATTGATTAGTAATTCCGGCCGCGTCAACGACTAAGGTAGTTAATCCCGTAAGTGTAATGCATGTTTGTCCTCGCGAGATATCGGTGATCTTCCTCCACTCGATAGCGAGATCCGGCGCCGTCCTACCTGTCGCTAGCGGAGTTTTCCCTAACCAGGTATCTCCCACCAGCGAGGCAGCGTCCCATCCGGGCCAAGCTCTAAGCTCCCGACTGATGTTGCGTTGTGTAGTAGGGTAGTGCTTGTAATGTATGTTTAAATACGTAAGGGGAGAGAACAGGACGCGGAAGAGGAAGGAAAGATCGTGCGCGATCCGTGTCCCGTTTGGATACTGCTCCGGTATTCGCCTCGAGATGATCAGAGAAACCACGGAAAACTACCGATCAGAGCAGCCAGCCGCCAGAGTTCTCCTCCAGACAGCGGCTGAATTCGATCTCGCTGTCTGTGTAGCTAGTGTCGAAAATCCTGTCACCATCGGGACTCAAACTCTAGGACCTCCCCATCAAAGACACTTGTAAGAACATCATTTGATGCCTTAAGTCACCTACGGTGATATTTATATTGTGAGACCCCTGTGTAAAGGCTCGAGAGAAGAGACTCACCTGCAGCAGGCGCTCCAGCTCGGGCGAGGCGGCCTGGATCTCGGAGGCGACGGTGACGCCCAGCAGCGCCAGCGCGCCCACGGCCGCCGCGGCCGCCTCCGCGCCGTCGGGCATGGCTCCTGCCGGGCACAAACGCCGAGGCGTCGCTAGACTAGTATTCTAGTAACCTTTTTATAGAACAAAATTAACCGCATCACTCACTTTATAGGTGAGTGATCGAGTAACCTCAACAATACGACCTCGAATTTCCCTGTTCAATCCGTGTGACGTGCGTTCTCTGAGACCGCTGAGGAAACGTAAACGCGTATCTCTTCTCGCGTGTCGCAGAAGTTTTTGTTTAAAGTACCTTCTTATTGATTTCCAACACGCGGACAGCGGAACCAGTGACAGCCATTCACCTATGAAGGTCAGTTGAGGTTTTGGAGTGGTCTCACAGACAGCACATCACCGATAGGAACTAGTCTTACCACAGCAAAAATACGTGAAAGTGCTGGATGTGCTTGGAGTATGTTTACGGGGAATCCTACTTTCGATGGTACAGTTAAATAGTAGATATTGGAAATCGACAATGGTATTGACAGTGATGTGGGCCGTGATTTTGCCGTTGAAAGTGAACAAGAAACGAATAAGGAAGAGGAAGTTCGTAAAGAAAGGGATGATGTAGTAGAAAAGGAAAATAGAAATATCCGAATAAATAGTAGCAGAGGAAGATATAAAAGGAGTAAGTAAGATGAATGCCACATAATCAGTAAGAGATAGGTACTTCTAACAAAAAATCAACACAAGCACTTGTACAAGAATCTTCAAAAAACCTTGAAATGGTGAATTGCACATTTTCTAATACTCGATAATTTTCTATGACAATACATTCATGTTTGTTATTTAGAGTGTTTTTATGTAGTGAATAGCGTTTTAAATATCTTCTATGCATACTTAGGCAATTAATCGTGAAGAACAAGTCTGGAACAATTAGTAATCAGAAATTTACTGGGCGAGAATAATTATATTTTTTTATATATGAATTGCAAACCCGTTTAGTTTCTTCTAATTGTTAATGTGAAAAATATCAAGTCAACGTAAAATGAAACGCTGAAAATATTTTGCCTAAAAATCCGCGGTTTCATAGACCATACGTCGTCGCCGATAACGGAGATTCAACGGCATGTCGCGAGTTGACGGCTAAGGTTCTTTTGAGCTGTAGCTCAGCATTCACGTCAGTCCTACACTAATGTGCTGTTCCAAAGATGATTGAGATTGGTGCAGGTGGCGAACAGGTACACATAATTTTGTACCCGAAAATGAGGATGGATGTCCCCCGACACTGTCAGTTTAGAAGCTTTGTCAGATTAGAAACATCGTAAACACGTTAGATCTAGTTGTGACGTTCTAGGGATTGATCATTAATATAATTTAATTTTGAAGTACTTCACATGAAGTCTCTGAGACTTCTTCAAAATTATCTCGTAAATGGCAGAACATTTTTCTTGAAATATTTAGTTCGAATAGATGAAAATATCATTGGTAAGTATGGAAGAGTTCTGATTTTCATGAACCTTCCTCACGTGCACAACACAATAACACATGTCAGGTGGCCAGTAGGAGCTCACAATTTGTGACGGCTGGGGAGAGATACCTAACTGAAGAAGACCCCGATAGATGTCGTGTAGGCTGGTACCGCGTCTCGCCATCCAGCGGGAGAAGATCACCACCACTTCCGAGGATAATGACATACACAACACTTACGGGACTTGTGACGTTAGCAGTTGTCGCGCCAGGCAAAATCAATCAATTAATCCTCTCATTTCCCAACTCCTCTCATTACGAACGACTTGCCGATTCGGTGGTATAACGGTCAGCATACCGGATTGTTATATCCAAGTTTGCGGGTTCAAACCCGATCGAAGCCATAGATTTTAAAGGCGAAAAAATCCTTCGTACACCTTCCTTCGGAGGGGAAGTGAAGCCGGCTGTCCCATGTAGATTTACTGCATGTAAAAGATCCTCAAGCCTACAAGAAACACCTCAGCAAAATTGAGATCTGCCTGTTTCGTCGCCTCCTTTCTCCGCTAGATGGTGAAAGGAGCGTAGCGAAATTTGCGTGGTCAGACGCAAGAGCCTGGCCCGAGTCTCGCCACGTAAAATTTAACTAAAACTACTAACTCTCCCTCCTTTCCAACACACTCCTTTATCATTTCCCTTGCTTTGACACGCAGATGCGGGGAAACTCATCCTTTCTCGCTTCTTGTCCTTTCTCCTCTCCCCTTCTTCTTACTTCCTCGCACGCGCAGCCCCTGCTGTGAAATGCCGAGCTTACGACCCAACTTGCACCATTTGGGCTAACCGTCATTGCTCCGCGCTCGCCAAGCGGAATTATTTTTCTGCCAGTGCGATGTGGAGCTGGACCCATAAAATATGGAATTTTCGATTAGTGGGAGGGGTAAAGGGAACTTAGAGTTAAGTTGCCGTGGTTGAAGGGGTCGTTTTATATCTTCAGTTTATTTTCTTTTGTTTCTCTTCTAGAATTTCATGTGTTCTCTGTCCTGTTTTGAAAAGTTTTCTTTACCGTCTGCTTCACAAATATTACTACTTTGCTCCATTTCAAGAAAACTTGGTTCAGTGTTATTCTTTTTATTCCATTCAAAAGGCGTGCTTTAGTACCATATGTCAGACTCAAAGAACACCGCAAGAGACATAAATTATGCCTGCAATACTATTAAACAATTCTAGACATCTTTCTGTAAAATTAATTAATTTTTATTTAGAAAATAATGATGGTGTCAATACATTTTGTAACGGACAAAATTTCCATGTCAGCTATTGATTTCAATTCTAGATTATTTTGAAGATGATGGAATTCTTATCTCCAGAGATTCAAATATTAAAACTTGTACTAGCTTACAGTTTAAACAATATGAATATACATTAAGTAATTAATATTAGTACAATTGCAAAAAGCATGAATCCGTTAGAATAAAAAAATATAAAACGCAATAAAAATATTAGATTCATTAAAATAATTTGGAAGAAAGTGAAACCGATAAACGGAAAAGCACGAGCGTTACCTCCCAACATTTTATTCAGCCGCAAAGTACAATTGCCTGGAAATACAATAAAACGGCAACGTACGGATAGTAAACGAAAATAGTCCATCAACACAAAATGCGTTATCATTTCATAACCTGATTCATTTCACGATCAATCCTGGTTTATCCCAAGTGGCATGGATCCAGGTTAATTCTGGCAATTTGCTACCAACGATATGGCTGTAACTGGCAGTTCTAGTGGTCAGACATTAGCTTAGGAATTATCAACGCAACGCGGCGAGAACGTGTATTCACTGTGAAGCGATACTTTTAGGGTAATCCAAGAGAATTGTGGAAACTATCGGGAAAGTGAGAGATGATTTGTAGGATCTATATGAGAATTATCAGAACAAGAGGGGGATTAATTTTGTATTGTTTTTGACAACCTGAATTATGCATACACTACATAATCGAAACAAATAAGAGCAAAGATAAGGGGGTAATGTTTATGTTAACTGGGTTGGAAATGAACTTTAGTAGAAAGGACCAAGTATCAGTCATATTCACTTTATAGAAATATTGCTAGTAATTATAGATGACATCTATGTTTTACTTCCACCCGCTTTCTCAACTGGAGGAAAAGGCATTGTACTTCGTGCCTGCTGCCCAAACACGACGCAAAGGCAAAAACGATTATACAATTCCAAAGAAATAGGTCGAGATAGAGGTAAATGTGGTGAAAATGTACCTTGGGATACTCTTAGTAGACACGTCCACTTGTACATATTCTATTGAGATAGTCAATTGATCAGTTGTGTTTACCAACATTCGAACAATAGCATTCTAATGACATTCCGGGACACAAAGTTCACCAATAAGGGGTCAAGGCCGGGCTCCATAATAAATTGGAATATATGTGAAGGAATATGTATATATTTAGGAACTGATAAAACAAATATCTTAGAAGATTTTCTGCAAGGATGTGTTCAAATATTTTCAATTTTGAAGGTGTAACAAAGTTATTTAAATTTTGAAACGTTTTTCTTCTTGTGAACCTTTCTGCCGGAATACATACGGCATTTTCTATTTTAAAGAACTAGTTCAGTAATATTCTACGTTCCTCCGATTCCACAATTGTTATGTGCATCGATAGATACTAAAATAATATTGCAACCAGTTTGTAGGCAGGCCTATTTGTAAGAGAACGTGGAAGATTCCATAAAGATATTACGTATGGCGACAGTATCAATTTTTTTAACATCTGATAAGAGTTGAAAGACCTAAGTATCACCAAGAGCTGTGTGGAAGGTTCTAAAATGAAAGTCCCAAACGAAGCTGTAATTCTCTCTCTGAACTAAGATTTAAAAAACTGGGGTCCATCTTCCCCCTTCATTAGTACGTGACTGTTAATATTATGGTTACACCTGACACAGCAACTGAAATGAGCCCCCTCAATTAACGGATGTTAAAAAATGCTTACCCTTTTCACTTTGAAAATCCGCTGGAAAAGCAAAGCCTTTGAAGCAGCTACTCGATTTTTTTTACCCTAGTTACATTTCACACACAGAATATTGGACTCATCAACGTGAAAATAGTTCGTGAAAAATTCCGTGAAAACCGTAAAATTCCGTGAAATAATTTTTAGAAGTAGTTTTTGCCTTTTTAGAATTTCCTGTCCGGTAAATTAGTATTTAACTTCGGTAAAAGAGCTTCGCTATGCTTCGCTACGCTGATGACCAATAACCGTCCGGATAAAGTCATTGCCCTATAACAGTCTTCAAAGAGATAGATTCGTTGAAACGTACGGAGCCAGGTAAGTTGTCCAGTATGAAAAACAAGAACAAAAAAATAAAAGCAAAATGGGGTCACTCAGGAAGAGTAAATAATTTTACTATTAAAAAAATATTGACTACCTGTTTCATCAGTGCAATTGCAACTGTATTGACAAATTAGAATGACATACGAAGAAATTGTGTCTCACAGTTCATGAACGTTTTAAGTGACATAATTATAAATAGAGACTGTTATAAATTCTTAACTCTTCAGCAGAAACACAAACTAAAACAAATTAAATGCACAATATTAAGATAAGTAATATGTGCAATATCCCCAAATAGGTATGAACTTTAAAACAAAGACTATATGAAGTTTCTATGACAATATGTGAAAAGTGTACTGTTATTAACTACAACAATTAGGAATCGTGATATATTTATTAAAATGTAATTATGTTCATGAAAATATAAATGTGGTGGGCGCTGGTATTCATATACGATAAAGTTTTGTTTCTTCAAAGGTATTCTGAACATATTAAAAATAAATACACTTTTACGAGAGACACTATCTTCATGGTTAAAATTAGAGATAATTTTGTAGCGATGTTTACAATCTCGCAATGCACGATACCCACTGTCTCGTAAACGCGATTATCTTCTGTACGTTACAGTGTCTACAACTGACTATCTTCGACATCTTTTGTCAACTGCGCTATCTCACAACTTAGAGAAAGAGGGGTAGAACAGTCGTGCTACACTCTATCTTTCGAGCTGACCACATGAGCTAACATGAAGCCGATTGCAGTCTTCCGCAGTAAGGACGAAGTAGGTGCCACAAGTGAACGCTAGCAATGATAGCACAATAAAGTTGCCTCTCTACAGTTGAACACCATTTAAGAAAATAACTGTTGTGAAATTGGTTCTTTAAGTTAATTGTAAGTGTACAATCGGCTCTTTAAGTTAAGGGTACCATTATGCGAAGGTTGAAAATAAATTCAATTGCGTTTGTTCCGTACGATTATTAACAATTTTACTTGCATTTTACTGAATATTTGATCTTTTTCACAGGATCAAAATATTTCAAACCCCTTGATGCACTGACTAAGTATTTTTGACAGTGCCACTCGTTTTTGGGAGATAGAATGGGCGCGTTTCTTTCGACGCGTCATTTCTTCCTGACTCCAGTTGCGCTGATTTCTTGTATGCAACGGTGATGTGAGGCGTGTTCAGTCAACCTCAACAAGATACGCTAGTCCACTATCGACCAGCAGGCTACCGCTGACGAAACGCGGATTTGCAAGTTAGTAAGTATTAATTGATTCCGTTCGCGTTAAGTACTGCGCTCATTAGTTCCATAATCGAGCATGTTTTATCCTGGTTGGTGTCGGATTTCCTCCAGCTTGGAAAGTAAGATCTGGTGCGAAACCACACGTAGGCTTGCGGGGGATTTTTTCCTTCTGGTGTCTCCTTCAGCTGCACACTGCCACACCTGAGACAAGATGAGCCCACGACTGTTGGTTGGTTGGTTTTTCGTGTTTCCGGGCGCGTCAAATGCTTCGGTCATTAGTCCCGTAAGTGTGGTGCATGTCTTTTTCTCGAGAGATGGCGGTGATCTTCCCCCGCTGGGTGGCGAGGTCCGGTGCCGACCTACCGTCGTGCTAGCGGGGTTTTCCAGGTATCTCCCAGCCAGCGGGGCACTGCCTCAGCCGGGAGAAGCTCTAAGCTCCCTGGTCTCCCGGAATATGTGGTAGTGTAGTGCATGTTAGTGCGTGTGTGTAAGGGGAGAGGACAGGGAAGAGGAAGGAAAGACCGCGCGCGGTCCGTGATCTCTTCGTTAGGGCATTGATCCGACAATTGCCTGGTATTGATGGGAAATTCTAAGAAAAATTAACGATTAGAATAGCCCGCTGCTAGATTTATCCTTCAGATAATGAATTCTAACCAGTTATGTAGCTGATGTCAAAAATCTCGTTTCCGTCCGAATTTGAACACTACGACCTCGCGAACAACGATGATGCACATGCAATAGATTTCCTGTTGATTGATTGGGTGCGTCACCGGCTAAGGTCATTACTTCCGCAAGTGTAGTGCATATTTTTTCTTCGGGAGGGTGCGGTGATTTCCGCCAGATGGCACCGATCCACCGTCAATTAACGGGTTTTTCCTAACCAGGAATCTCAGCAGCGGGCCTTAACTTACCAGCCTAATCACCCAGCCCAGTGGCAGTTTCAGTTCTGTGCCCTGGACATGTGTGGTATTGCAGGTACGTATGAGAGTAAGGGCGAAGGAAGACGAAGGAAAGATCGCAGGCGGTCGTTAGCCCGTTTGTTAGGAACTGCTCCGGCAATCGTCTGGTACACCGTTGTTCTACAGAAAAACTACCAATCAAACCAGACGTCCGCTAGAATTTTTCTCCAGACAGCGACTGAACTCTACCTAGCTATGTAGCCAGTGTCGAAAATCCTGTCACCGACGGAACTCAAACCTAGGTCAGCGACTACCAGTTACCACCCTGAGCCTCCCTCTCCGGAACTTGCTGCCGAGCTATCGGTCGGTGGCTTTAGGACAAAGCGCTTGGTGTTGCGGCAAGCGGCGCGAGAAGGACAGAGCGGAAGAGCCGGGGGCTGAGGAATTCCCGGCGGCTATTTAAATTCGGATTGATCGCGAGATGGCCGCCTGGGGTGTCATGGGGGCGAGGCCGCCCGGCCGCTGCGCCGCGCGGGAAATCGTCAAACCGCTCAAGGTGATATTGATTGCGGCGGCGGCGCACCGCCGATTGAAATGCGGGCAACCCGACCCGATTTCCGTCCCGCCCCCGTCCCCGTCCCCTTTCCCTGATCGGACTTTCCCCGGCAACCTGCAGGTGCGTTTGTCGCCCTTGGCTGGTAGTTCATGTAGCCTTCAAAAATGGATAATAATAGTGCTTTGTCGTAGAAAGTCAAACTGTACGAAAGTTTCATTCATGTCGTAAAATAGTAATTAGAACACAATATTACTAATAATACATGGCTATGGAATAAACTAAACGTGGCTATAAAATAACCTCGCTCGTGGCTCATAGCGAAGTTGCTAACCTTTCGCCACTGAGGTCCGGGTTCGATTCTCGTCGATTCCCGTCGAATCTCATGTGAAGTTTGTTCTAACAAAACGAGTTTGGCTGCTTCACAAAGGCTAGTCCAACCCCTGTGAAGTGTCCTAAACCCTACCCCTTTCCTAATTCCTTCCTTTCTATTTGACCGCTGGGTAGTGACGCAGGAGGGCGTAGTAGGAGGCGCGTACGCGGAGATTCTACCTGGCGATCCTCTTGACAACCGACAGACGAGGCGAGACAAACATAAAATACGCTACGTTAATGGAGGATTACTCCGCGCTCAATGCTCGACAAGGGGCGAAGAGACGCGTTGTGTCGATAAAGGATATGATCAGAATAAGGACGCCACAAATTAAAACAAAAACAAATAAAACAAACAAAAAACAAAACAAAACTGTATCAACATCAACCTGACACATGTTGCAGGGTGGATAATCAAATTTGAAGGAAAGTGATAGTTCATTAGAATTTTTACAAATGTTGCACGATATTCGAATCTGATTACAATATTCGATTGGTTGTCGATCCCAGACTAACCAGAACCTCAAATCCAGGGACCGAATACCGAAGTAATAACGGTAAAGGTATTTATACTGGTATAGAAATATCTTTACCTCTATTATACCTTTATTCAAAATACCTTTAAAAATACCGGTATAAGACGTCAAATACCGGTAGTTTTAGAAGTATTTTACCTTTAAAATACCGGTATTTCAGTAAAATCATACAGGTATTTGGGGGAAATTCATTGTGACTTTTTCCGCTGAGTGGCTCACAGGAAACAACTATTTACACGGTAGAGTTTCTGACCGGGAGATCCTAGGGTTCGCGTCCAGAGGGTGGCGGATTTTCGACACATTCTAACCAGGTCGAGTTCTGCCGTTGACTGGAAAAGAATTCTAGAGGTCGGGTTTCCTGAACGATATTTTTCTATGTTTCTCCGGTCAGTACCGACGTAGAGAGAAGTTTTTGGTAATGAGTTCTCATCCATATGCAAAGTGCCGGTGCGAAAATCTTCTCCTCTGTCGCCAGTAAAACACTGGCTGCAGCATTGCCAGAACAGCTGCTCTGGCGGACCCGGCCACATGAAGGAAACTCCTCTGCCAAAACTTTGTGAATGCGGGTTGCATCCGCTCGCCCTCGCCGAGGAGAGAAACGGCCACGCTAACTTCAGGACGTCATCCCGCACGCGTGAAAAGGTGCGCCGCGATCGCCCTGTGGATGGCATCCCGCAGGTTAAAACGCCCCGGTACGTCTGTGGACTGCATCCCATGTTGAAGGGTTAAAAGGAGAGATTCTGGTGGCTTCCGACTATTTTGAGGTCTAAATACCAACTAAAGTAATTTTTATTACTTGTGAACGGTCAGTACTTTGCCATGAGTTTAGTAATTTTTTTCACGTGGTGTTTTCAAGGAAAATATGGGAAGAAAAACTACAAATATTGTTTATAAATGTTATAAGTATTATAGTTCAAAGAACATCTCGCAGTGCTTATTTTATTGTTATTTACATGATAGTAGCAAATGAGCTATTTACTGTTTATTTAGAGGAAAAGGTGCGTACACTTTATTTCTATTATTAACGCAGCTGTATAAAAAGAAAGGCATTTGGTGTTAGGTTTTAGAAAAACATTGCCTGCTTCCTGGGTTTTGGGTTCCGATGGGTTAGTTCCTTTGGACCTGGATTTTCCCCGGCCGCTCGAGAGAAACAATGTCCAGCTGTCCCAGGTATTTTTTCTAATCCTCACTAGCAATATTTAAAGCCATAACGGTTCAATTTCTTGAAATTGTTACAACTACGTATTTAGAGAATCAGTCAGTTACATAGCTACTGATCACGAAATAGACATGAAAGTGTTCTTTCTGTATGTGAAACATTTTGGTTCAATATCGCTTTTTCTTACCCACATTGCTTACCCACATCGAATAATTCTGAGCCGTGGAAATGGAGGCGTCTCTTAGGAACATTAACGAGCGTTCGAAAAAACGAAATGAAAAAAAGCAAAGGAAAAAAATATCTCGAATTATTAATCGTTCAAACATTAAGGCAAGGAAGCCTGACATATTTTTTTAAAATATATCAAAAAACATTTTTTTGATACAAGGAGGCAAAATAAAGGCTATCTTTTTTCACCAAACGTGCCAATTAAAGGCGGTCATTTGCCGAATACTCTCTCGTTCTCGTAAGCGAGAAAGGCTGAACGAGAATGGGGCCCACGAGAATCTCGTGCAACGAGAACGCATTCTCGGGAGCGAGACGACTCGATAATCTCGTAGCCAGGGCCATCAGACGGAGGGCCCAGCCAACGGTCTTTCGCAGACATCAACACGAGCTCGTTCGCTGACCTTGGACCTCACGTCCGGGCGCAGAGCTTGGCGACACATGATACAGCGTTGAAAATTTAGGAATTTCTCAGCTTAGTAGCGATAAAGAATGGAGAAACGTTTTCTTACCCATAAATGAGTCTTCCCACGCATACCAAACTTCCTTCTTACATGACTTTGTGTTTATCACAAAATACGATTCTTTCCTTAAATATGTCCGTATCACAAACATTCGCGAAAATAATAGCCCAGTTTCTTTATTCTATTAATTTGAACGCTAATAGTCGTATTAACTTTTCTTACGCGAGGAAACAGAAGCGTAATGTTTGATTAAAAATTAATGATTGAAACATGTTTAATTTATACCCATGTATTATTTAAGAAAATTCATTAACAAAAAATACTAATAGTACTATATGATATTAATTAATTTTAATAAATTTTAAAATATTAATACTAATTAAATTTTAAATGTTTGCATTAAATTTGAGTAAATTAATTTATTATTTTGTTTGTAAATTTATAAATTTATTTAAATTAAATGTTAATTTTAATTAAAAAGTAAAAATGTTAATATTAATAAACTCTTTTTTATTAATTAATAATATTAGTATAAATTTCTTAATATTAATGAAGAAACAGTCTCCTCGAAGTGGGCTCCTCCAGATGCTTTTTACAATGTAAGCTACTTCCGCTCAGCAGGAACCCTTACCCATATTCGATGTTAATAATAATAATAATAATAATAATAATAATAATAATAATAATAATAATAATAATAATAATAATGAGAATAATAATGATAATAATAACAATATAATAATAAAGTCATGCAGCTGTTTCAGCACCGGGGCAGCTGTGAGAAATATGTTACCTGTGCTGGTGGAAAGCGGTGAACCTCCGCAACAACTACAGCGAGTGGCGTCGCCTCACCTAGGGCTGCCAAATCTCGATATCGCGTCGCAAGATGTGCAGCACTCCAGTAGAAGTTTGGGAACCCAAGAGGATCCCCACTGCTTCCGGGAATCCAAGCCAACGCATGCAATGGACAAGAGAATTAAAGCCATGTCTGCTGCGTGCATACTAGAAGCACAAAAGGCGACGGGAATGTGAGGGTCGGAGAAGGCTTCGAACCGAATGGTGAAATATATATCCGGAAAGCGCTCTAAATGAGCAGCGTGTGTGTAGCCAACTGAACCCATAAGGAGAAGAAAGTTTTCAGATGCAGAATTAACTTCTCAAGACGGAAGTAGACTAGAACTTAATAAAACGAGGTAGTCCCTGGGAGCAGCAAGTTAATGAAACTGAACAAACAGTACATGAGAACGAACAGCACGCTGTGGTTTTCATCCCCCAGCTCGAATATGAAATGGTTGACAAATCCCTTCAAGATATTTATGAGACAACAAAGCTTCACTACCAAGGAATATCAATAGATCTAAGACCAAAATACCAAAACTGAAATGTGTGCTTAATGTTCTATGTAGTTGTTGGCAAATGAACCAAATTATTGCCCCAAACATCCTGCAGCTACTCTCTGAAGATGTAGCCGGACTGGTTCACTGCACTGCAATTGCTAATTGCTTCACACCTAGGTTGCAAAGTACGTGGGAAATGGCACTTCTCTTCTAAGAAACCTATGAAAAGACAAACCAACTTCAGCATAAAGAAAATTGAAAATCAAATTGCCCAAGCTAGACGAGATATCTCGCATATTGCTGAGTATTTCAGAGACAAAGGAGAATTTCAGTGATGGTCTGCGCAACTATTCGCTCAATTCTCAGAAGACTGGGGATAAAAAGAACACATAAAGACCTTGGAAAGTAAAACTCACGTTGAAGATGAGAGATTAAGACAAAGAATAGCAGCTCTAGGGGCGAGAATAAGAAGGTATAATGAAGCAGCGCGACGCAAGAAAGAAAATTCCCTCTTCTCTAACAACCAAAAAGGCTTTTATAGATATCTAGAGTCAAGAGGTGCCAACGACAATGATATAAACCCCCCAAGTGCTTCTGCCATGACGGACTTCTGGTCTCAGATCTGGTCCACTCCAAAGCAACATTTTGATGAAGCATACTGATACGCATACAGGAAGAAGTTAGCGTGTCATAATATCCCAGAAATGAATAGAGTTGTGATTTCAAATAGAGGACGTAAAAAGATGTTATAAAGAGAACTCACAATTGGAAAGCTCCAGGAGTAGATGGAATCCATAATTTTTGGTGGAAATATCTGACGTGCACTCATGATATATTGGTGAGTCAATTTCAAAATATTTTGCAAGGAACATCTGTGCTGCCAGAATTTTGTACCATGGGTGTGACATTTATGTTACCCAAAGGAGGGGAAATGTGTCTTGCCCTGAGAATTATGACCCATTACATGTCTACCCACAATTTATAAAGTTCTCACCCATTATTGCCACTAAACTCGACGAGCATCCTGAAAGAAAATGAGTCGCTTTTGCCAGAACAGGTTGGTTGTGGAAAGGATCCCTTGAGGATGCAAGAATTATTAATAATAGATAATATTGTATCCAAGCATGTAAAAAGAGTGCATAATTTTATCAGTGGGCTGATTGATTTGAAAGGTATCTGATCTCTATTCCGCATTCTTGGTTGCAGCGAACCCTTCAACTCTTAAACATTTAACCTGGAAACATCATCTAGAGTATATCTTGTCTAGATGCAAAACGGCTCTGAACGTGATCCGATGCATTTGCATATAAATTGGGGAGCAGATAGACGTCTTGCTTCGTCTACAAATCCTGTCATGTCCAAAATAGATTATGAGTGTGCAGTATACCCCTCAGCCAGGAAGTCAAGCTAAGAAAATTAGAACCTATTCACAACGCAGGCCTCCGTTATGCATATGGAGCGTTCCGCACTAGTCACGGCAACAGACAAAACATTACGATTCCTGAAAGAGGCGAATTTTTTTATAAAATTTAAATTGTACAGGTTCAGCTTTTATCAATAATTAGTAAAGGCTAAGGTCGCAGTTGCTAAGCCTCCAAATATTAAAAAATAAATAATAATAATAATAATAATAATAATAATAATAATAATAATAATCAATGGCGATGAATATAAGTATCTGGGCCTCCAGCATCCTGATAACTGCAGATGAAAAAATAAGAAAACAAGTGGAAAGAAAGGTTTTCTCTCGTGTGACGAAAATCTGCAAGTCCTGTATTAATTCGAGAAACAAATTTACAGGAATTAACACCTGGGTTCTTTCAGCAGCATCACATACATTTGGAGTTGTCAAGTGGTCTGAGACATCTTTGCAAACTTTCGATAGAAAAGTCAAAACACTTCTATCAAAATATCGGATGCATCATCCTCGAAGTTCCACCGAAAGGCTGTATCTTTCAAGACATCATGGGGGGCGTGGACTGTTAAGTCTTGAAGTTATTGTGCCGCCAGCAAGAAAAACAGCTCAGAAATTATTTCATCAACGAATCCATGACGGCCATTTGTGCACAAGATCACGGCTATACACCTCTGAAGCTGCTCCAGGAAGATCACAATCCAAGAGTTCCGAAACCTGTGGACCGAATTGAGCAGTGGAGATCAAAGGAACTCCATGGCAGGTTTGCTACTGCTCTTTAAAGTAACTCCATGGATGTGAAGAGATCGACTGAATGGTTGAGAACCGCTGGGCTTTTTGGCGAGACGGAAGGATTTGTCCTGGCCATTCAAGATCAGGTAGTAGCCACTAATAACTACGGGCGATATATTATGAAAGAGAACATCATGACAGGTGTCGCCTGTTAAGAAGGCCACCGAATCTATCCAACATATCTGCAGTGGATGCCTCAGTTGGCACAAACAGATTATTTACAACGTCATAATAATGTAGCCAAAATCATCCACAAGCTCTTGCCCAAAGATCGGACCTGATAAAGGGAGCCTGCCTTACTACAATATCACAGAACAAGTTTTGTCTAATGAGAGAACCAAAATCTTGTGGGATACTCCCATTGTTACAGATAGAACAGTGGAAGCAAATAAGCCTGATATTGTCGTATTCAACAAAACTACTGTAGGGCAATAATAATAGATATCGCAGTCCCACTAGATCATAATCTGCTGACAACTATTGCAGAAAAAAAAAGAAAATATCAGCCACTCTCAATTGAACTGAAAACTTGTACAAACTAATAGAGGTAGATATTGTACCGTAGTTATTTCAACTAATGGGCTTGTAGCTGAAGATTGGAGGATTGTGAAAGAAAAACTCCATCTAAATGAGTGGCACCTCAGAACCATGCATAAGGTCGTGTTGCTGGCAACCACCAACATTGTGCGCAAGGTTCTCTCCCTAAATCATTGAAGCGGAACCTGAGTACACTGGAGCAAGAACTTCTCACCATCTGTGTTGACGTTCTGTCCTTGAGTTATACTTGAAAATCTAGAAGAGCGTGAAATTTTGAAATATAATAATAATAATAATAATAATAATAATAATAATAATGCTTAAAGAATCAGCAACGTCTCTCCAGAAATTAATTGAAATTACAGTAAGTTTATTACATTTTTTAACTACATTCACTTACAGTAATAATTTAATAAGTTTACATGATCTTGATAAATTATTTGTTAAAATTTTATATAATTATTACGAACAATTAAATTAATTTATAACAGAAATTACATTCAATTACATAACTTACAGTAATAATTAATTGATAAAAAAATTTTATTAACTGAAAAAATTTATTATATAACTAAATTATGTGAATATACTAGCATAGCAACGGTAAGCGAGCCGTCGTCAAGGTCAACATATTCCTGCAGTGACAATCGGGGAGACGGCTAGTTAATTCTGTATAGAATTCAGGGATTGGTCGAAAAAGCAGTGACAGTCGTGAAGACGGTTAGTTCGTTTTGCAAGAAATTTAGAGATTGGCTAGGTACGAAGTGTTATCTGCAAATAAACAATCGAAAAATGGACCGAGCTTTGCAGGGCTGAAAGAATACGAGAGACATTCATTCTGACTGATGTCGTGCTCATGAACGGATCGTGCTCCAATTAATGTTAGGAGTTTTTCTTTGGGACTTGTAAGCATCTACTAGGGAATGGATATTGAGAGAACATCAAAATTTGAACACTAAGTGTGACAGTGGAGCTTAAAATATTTCATGTGAACGAGTTGGAGGGACATTGAGGGCTTGGGCGAAGTTGTCAGTGATTGGACTGGAATATTAGCAGCAAATAGTTTATTGATCTGATGAACGTGATTGAAGGGGCGTCGAGAAAAGAAGAGAATATGGTGTCTGGACCTGAGGACGGCGGCGTCGGAGATGGATAAGATGGTCCAAAAGCGCGGAAGACATAAGGTTGGAACGGTCATGTAATAAATTTCCATGTTTTGTGAAATGAATATATGATTTTCATTGAGCCAATTCTAGCAATGAAGTAGCAAGATAGAAAGATATTTGCTTTCAGGTTCCTCATCGCAGGTAGTTTGTTTTAAATATATTCAGTTTATTTCAATACCTATATAATTTTAACTAATAAATTTTGACGATTAATAATCTCTAAACTCCAGATATAAAATATTATTTAATGTTCTATAAATAACATAATTGATTTTAATGGATTATTGTATCCTTTAATTATAGGTAATATATAATTAACGGATACAATAACTCCTTAAATGCAAACAGTCGGTTACAGGAGAAACCTTGCATAATTGTGATTATTTAAATTGAGTCTGAAACCTAATTCATGTTGAAGGGGTGCAATCCTCAAAGAGAATTGAACTCCTTGAGAATCTCTGTTAAACAGTATTTTTTTTATATAGTACTTGAATTATAAGTTAAAAATTTGATTTTCTTTTCAGGTAGAGACAATAGTTTGGCCATTTTGGGTGCAGATAATAATGGATATAATAAACTCAATAAGTTTATTAAAAGGTTCTGCATCAAGTCTTTTCCATCACTTGGACACAGAATAATGTCTCATCAAATCTATATTGAACACCAACACAAATATGATATCAATAAAGACTCTCCCTCTTGTGCATTTGCTCAACATTCTAAATCAACTGGCCAGTCTTTTAAGTTCAATGCTATCCCAGAATTTGACAAAGAGTCGATTATAAAAAGATTAATTAAAGAAATGATTCACATCAATAAATACAACACATGCACAAAAAGACAGACACAAATAATTTCAGCAAAATGTATAATCTCATTAATAGACGAAACTCTTCTTATTGATCAAATTTTAAATAACTTTTTAATATTAACATTAATACTCATATTTCATAATCTCTCCAGAAGCCAGACTGGAACAAACTAACCATCAGTTGTCATATTACCTCGTAATTTTCTCAATCAATTTGGACCTCAGACCCTTTACTATTGCCTTGTTGGTATATCCATTTACTACAGCTTGTCAAAAGATCTTTTAATTTACAATAGAATTTGAAAGAAGGTAAGAAAGGGGAAATAAATAAAAAAATGGAAATTAATAAATGACGGCTCAATTGTCGTTTAAAAACTGTACTTCATTAAGCAAGGTATACATCATGTATAATTAATATAGATCCTTACCAGATGCAAGTTTTACCTCACAAGTATAGTAAATAACCTCATAGTAAATAATTTTCCACTCACCCAACATTCTAGCATTAGTAGTCATGTGTGTGGGTGTGGTGAAAGTGTGTGTTCCTCAGATCTGTGAGGTGCCCTATAGACAAGAATATATAGCAGTTTATTTACGTGTATTCTATTGGTGGTTGCAAGTGTGTAACTAGTGATAATTTTAAAAAAATGTGTCAACTGTAACATCAAAGTGTAATTGTAACTGACATGTTTTTGGTAGCTATGTAATTGTGCTTGTTTCTTCTCATTTTGTATAGCTTTGAGGATGGAAATACATTTTCTGAAATGATGGCAATGTTTTAAAATGTTTTTCTCCTAATGACCACATTAACCTGACTTAGAGTATAATTTATGAACATTAAGATTCTCCTTTAAGTTTGCATAATTTCAGGACAACTAATATTGAAAGTCAATATAATTGTTATATTGTATATTATTATTATTATTATTATTATTATTATTTGAGGACACTGTTGTATATTATATTTTCTTTCTCCAATGAAGTTTGAGTGTTCACAATTTTGTTTAAGTATTGTTTTAAGTATATAATGTTAATCATGTTTCAATATGTGCTACATAAAATAAGAGAATATTTAATTCTGTGTAATACTGTTGGGATCAACTTCATTCACAGATGTGCTGCATTAGTATGATATTAATGATATTTAAGCAGCATGTAATATAATGTTTATTCAATATCAGTGCAGATTTTCTAGATAAATGTACCTTAATGTTCCTTAGCCTTAATGTTCAGAAGTTTGCAAAATTTATAAGCTTCGGAGTCTTCTGTTTTATTTACTGTGTAATTGAATAAGAAATTTCATTACGTTTATGCAATTACTTCAAAATTTAGAAACCTATGTGTATGAAGTAGATTTCTATGATTTTGCACATTTTTGTCGGTTGCTTCAGGTGAAATTCCTTGACATTTGTTTGAGCTAGGTAGATTAATATGTTAGTGCATAATTATAGGAGCATATTTTGAAATTTCATTAAAATACACACTTATATGTGAAATAATTCATGTTTCATAGAATCTATTTATTTGTGAACGTTCATGATTAGAAAGAACTTGTCACATTTTGAGGTTGTTCTTTTTCTGAAATAGAAAATACTTGTGCAAATGTAGGATATTTTTTCATAACATATTTTTTAAGCCAGACAGAAAAAATGAAACAAGACATACTGTGAACTTCATTAATGAGCATATTTACATCAATTATTTCTTCTGCAGAGTAAGTTAACTTATAATATGTTTATAGAAAGGATACCTTCTCATTCGAAGTATGCTTTCCTGAATTTTATCAAGAAAGATTTATACAGGAAATGATATATTGTTATTGTATATTAAAGTGCATATTTCTGAAATTTTAGGTAATAAATGAATATTTTTAAAAGCATATATAAACATTTTTAAGGTATAAAAATCCTCTCCCTACTTATGAGTAATGATCATTTTCATCATTTACTTTTTCCAACTTTATGTAATGTATAAAAATATAAACTATAAGAACTTGCTTTCTTATATTCTTAAATGATGTAGAAAAAAATTGCAGTAAATAATAAGATAAAGTAGCAAACACCTAGAGTGTATGCACACAACTCTCTAGTTGGATCAAAATATAATGATGGATTATACTATTAGAGCACATGCTTAGCGTAACAATTCCTATCAAATTACTTAAATGTCACTATGACTATGACCTTAACACCGTCAAGGAATGTAATGAGTGATTTCGATTGATCCTGTCTTACATCATTAGGTGAGAAGAATGGTCTAGTGATCGAGAACAAGTGATTTTATATATATAAAATATATAGGTTGCCATTTCAGCCAGACATGCCGGAGCTTTATTGAGACATGCCAGAGCTTTATTTAGAGAACTATTCAAAGTGAACATTATAACCTCTAACCTCCATAGTGTATATATTTATCCCCTTGCTGTTTCTTAGGTTACCATATAATAATTAAAGATACATGTATCATCATGTTTATGTTATATATTGTCAGTTGAAATTAGGTAGTCTGCTTTTAAGGTAATGTGTGTTCCCAATAACCAGAAATATCATTTGGCAATTTACATTAGAGGTTGGCTCTCTAAATGGATGCCTGAATACTTGATATTGAGTGCAAATCCACTCACTGAGAGTGATTGTCAAGTCACTCCAATCGAGGAACGGTCTGTCTAGCGTAAAGTGAATTATTTCACTTTAAGAATTTTCCATGGTGCCAAGGTGGAACTGTGACCAAGCTCTTGTAGACAACCCAATTCAGCTTCTGTAGCTCTCCCAAAATTCTGTGAAGCTATTTTGCAGCCTCAACAACTATGTATAATGAAAATGTGATTTACTGATAAATCTCTTATACAATTGTTAACAATAACTATTTAAGAGAAAATTATTCTTGAAGAGCAGTTAGCATAGTTGAATGAGAGGTGTAAATGGTATTTTCTGATTCTGTCTCATTGCCACCAAAACAATTTATGTGAACTTCATTCAGAAAAATGTTAGAAAAATGAAAAGGAATTCAAATGTAGGAATATCATTGAAAATAAACTTTTGATTATTTTTTATGACATTTTGTTCATGAGTTATGTCTTTATTTTTGATTACAAATCCATTTTCCAAAAGGTTGTTGATTACTATACAATTTGTACAAGTAAAACAAAGTTTGTATATTGCTGTACATTAACATACTTGTCATTCATAAAAAAAATCTCTTTAAAAAATATTGTCTTTGGGATAGGACATGTCCCAGGATTATTTATGGACTACAGTTTGTTGCTGCTTTCATGCATATTGCCAATTATCCACATTTCCTTCTTAGTTTTGCATGCTGAAAGTGACAGAGGGCTTATCTATCTTTATATACCATTAAAGCTGCAAATGCCTTAAATATTCTTATTTGATGGAGCATCTCACAATTACTACAAACCTTTTTTAACAATAATTAAGGAATAGAATGGCAAGAAAATTTTGCTTTTCTACTATAAGAAAATCTTTGCTGTAAATTGTATGATTCTCTGTTGCTCATGAGCACAAAGAGATCATAAGCAATTTACAAACAGAACCAAAATAAAATGTCTGTAAGTCAAACAAATACGCATTAAACAGCATAGTACAAATATGAGAAATTAATGAAACTTAATAACGCTTACATTTCAATGATAAAAATGTAGGCAACCTAATAACTTATAAATTCTCACACAAATAATAATGATCAATGACTTTGATCAGATCTGTTCAGTGATGCAGAAACAAATAAATGTTTAAACTTGGAAGACTTGTCACATGCTAAAAATGTTGAAATACAATGCAATGTAATATACTATTTATATAATATAATATACAGACTTCCAGAAATTTAATATAAATTTAATTAAATTTAGATAAAACTTAAATAAATGTTTGAGGTCATACAATGTTCTGCTGTTTATATCTATTTGATATAAGTTTGACAAAATGAAAACTTTTTCCTTCTATTGAGAATATCAAATTGAAACAGTACAAGATGCATCAGAACAGAAATAATGATGCTTTCTTTGACCTGTTAAAGGTGTAAAACATGTAAAGATATTTCATAAAGTTTTATGACATTACAGCACAATTGAAGGTGCTCCATGAATTTTAAAAGCTGCTAGGCATGGATCTAATAGTCAATTCACAAAAGACAGACAGAGCTTGAATTAATATGATAATTATATTTTTCTTGGTAGTATTGTCATGAAAGCCAGGCTGTGGGAAACGTCACCACATTAGAAAAAACAATATGAAATGAGGAATAAAATTATTCTTTGAACATTATTACACTACAACTTAGACTAGAAATATATGTAATGCATTTGGGAAAGTGACATTCTAGAAAACGATAATTTCAAACGGTTAGAATGAAAATGAGCTTTTCATTTTTTCACAGCTTGACTTGCAACACAAGAAATAAATTTAAACAAAAAAAGAAAAAAGAACACCATTGCTTCTGTTTTTGCACTAAATTGATGCATTCAAAGATGAAACATAACAATAGGTAATTTATGATTTCTATTCAGATGGAAGTAATACATGTATTTCTGAACAGCATAATTTTGTTTTAAATAACAAAGAATCAGATGAAATAAAATGGAAAACTCTCAGACATGAAAAATAGATGTTCTGTTTGTAAGAACCATCATAACATACAGCTTTTCTTTCAAAGTTTTAGACACTACTTTGTATTAATGGTACATGTCAAAAAGATTGTAATTTTAGCCTCTGTAAACACACTTTCCTATTTTCATTAGAAATGAAACAGGAACTACAATCTTGAGTATCCTACATGTACTGAGTATGCCCTGTGGCTCTGACATAATTAATTTATTTTGAACTCTCCCATTTGGTTTGTGAGATGAAGCAATGTAATTTCGAAGATGTAACATAATGAAATATAATGGAAGACCTAAATGTGTAAAAGTAAGTACCTCTTAATTTAGTGAAACTTTTTCAGAGGCCACAACTGAATTTTAGAAAATACTTCATTTATTTAAATATCAATCTGAACATTTGAAAGTGATACTTAAACAACTTCTATAGATTCTTCAGTATTTCATTAGAAATAATGTTTTCTCAGATAGAATTTGTAAGTAGAATCACTTACAAACAAATTTAGCAAAGCTCAACTGCCAAGGTGAATTAAGCTCTCGCTCAGACATGGTTGGTTGTTGTTTTGAAAAGTTAAGTTATTTTGGAAAACATAAATTATTCTATTATAACATTCTATTACAAAATAAGTGGTAACATTTCTTTTTGAACATCAATTGTTCTATAAAATAACAAGCAAATGTATATTACTTTACATGAAAAAAGTAGTCCACATAGTCATAACCATTTTCCTTCAAATTCTGTGGAGAAAAAAGAGAGAGAGTCAAAGGCAAGACCAAAGAAAATCTAGTTCTTCTTGACTCATATGGACACCATTTAAGGAGAAAAAGAAGATCCAGAACAGAGGCATTAAACAAGAATGTTGCATTGAATATCAATGTTTCCAATATATCCTATTATGAATCACAAATTTCACATCAAATTATCTAGTCGCCTTTTCACAGATGTTTGAGGAAGTATAGTAGCTTAAAGTCAGAAAACAAGAATTTTGTAGATTTTTAAATTTCTTGGCCAGAAATGTTCAAATTCCCTTATTTAACTCTTTATTTGTCTTGCTGTATTTTTCAAACACTTACTCCATTGATTCATTCTTTGTTTTTTGGAAAGATGTAAGGTAGTTCAACTAATCATTTTTCTATTTAGATGTTGCATTTATTTCTGGAAAATTTGGAGGATTTGATTGTATTAAAAAAACATTTGATTGTTGATATTCCCTGAAAACATAATATAAATGAATGCAATTAATGTAACTTTTCCAACGTTTTTATCTCACTTCTGACTTCTTTCACAGGAACAACCAATGAAGGATTAGATAATGGATTTGACAAAGTTATTAAAGTAATTACAGGCGTTGTCTTCACTAACAAAATTATTTAATGAAAATGCAGCTTTCAATAACTTAGCCATAATCATCAGTTTCCTGCTATTTAGAAGCCAAAACAAAGCTGCTTTATCATTAAATAATATTGTTGGGAAAGACAACACCTATAATTATTTTAATATACTAATGTCACTACAAGTCACTGCTAAACTTGTACAAAGCCCCAAAATGCTGTACTTTGTCACGTGAGTTTGTTTCATTCTAGTCTCAATATATAATTTTCAAGTGTTTTACAAACATAATTTATCTATATTCTAAATGGAAAACTGGCAGTCCTTTGAACCTTCATGACAATTTGCTGGAGTACTTTCTACTTAAGGTAAAATGTGAAATGATCCTCCCAGGAGGCCATCTGCTTCCTTCATCATGTTTCTTCTGATTCCAGGTGAATTGAATACAAGTGTCTGGTAGATGGAAATTTGATGATGGTATGATGAAATTTGATGATGTCTGGTAGATGGAAATTTGGCAGAGCCAAACACAATAACAGGAGCGTAAAAACCAAATTACTTCAGCATTGTTCAGCCATGGTCCAATCAATAGCCACTAGAGAATATACCAATAATTATTTCTTTGTAATTGGCTTTAATCATAAATCCCAGTTATTCCTGGATTCCAGACATGACAGTGACGTAAATGTCGTGTTAGAAGAGTTCATTGGGGCTGCATTAGGCGTCTTTTTTTCAAAGAACAAAACAATCTTGAAAGCCACTTAGAATGGAGGTTCTTTTACTTGGGTTCAATTAAATGAAACAATGCGACTGTTACCGCGTTTGGAGTTTCCTGAAAGATTGAACTACGCATCATCCAAACCACCCTCCGCTTTACGTCACCGTCCGCGCTTACTGGAAGAGCGCGCGGCGTCCGCGCAGCGCCGCGCAGCCCAGCAGGCCGGCGCTGAGCGCTCGCAGCGCCGCGGGCCGCGCGGGCGACGCGCGCGATCAGGACACCACGCGTTCTTGTCCTGTCGTCAGAGCTCGCGCCGGGTGCGCCGCAGCGCCGCGGCGGAGCGTTTGAAGGCGAGCGCGCGCCACCCGCGCCCGCCGCTACCGCCGCCGCTGCCGCCATCTGCTGTTGCTGCTGCTGCTGCTGCTGTTGTTGGCGCCGCGCGCACGCCAGCGCGTCGTTGGGCACGTAGGAAATGCGCACGCCGCCATGGCGCGGCGCGGCGGCAGCGCGTACGCGTACTCGTCGCTGGACGAGCTGGACGAGCAGGTGGAGCAGTAGCTCGCGGCGTCGGTGCGGTCGTCGGACGGCGAGGTGGCCAGGTCGGAGAGCGCCAGGTCGCGAGCCGTGGCCGCCCATGGCGCCTCGGACGCCGTTTGCGCGGCGGCCGCCGGCGCGAGAGTAGTACTGTCGTCGAGGCCGACGCCCTGCAGCCCGCGCCGCTCCGGTGCGCCGACGATCGGCCCGAGCGCCGGAGTAGCTGCGGCTGCGAGGAACGCCGTCCGTTGCCTGCAACATGTGCAAATTCACAGTTTTCTCCAGGCATGACTTTAAAACTCGATGAGTTACCATTGAAGAATGAATACCCATAAAGGAATACATTCGTCGCTTCGCCGCGACGAATCCTAATACCTAATTATTTCGATGTCTTGTTAAATTTACCTCATTTGGACTTTTCCATTTGAACACTTCGATATTGAATTTATAACTATGACAGTTAACGTATATACAGATTATCCCTACCAAGAACACGTAATATTTCTCCAGCAGAGTGTACTCAACTCTCCTAGAGAACTGGCATCCCTTCCCCGTCATATCACTCCCTGTCAGTGATTTACCCAGCTACCTCCTTAACGTTGGGGTGAGATAATCACCACACCCCATGGAGGAAGGAGTTATAAAAACTAGAGGTGCTGCAGCATACTTTCTCGTATTATTGAAAACAGTTACGTAATAATGAAATATTGTAATTCCTGCCATACTAACAAACTCTTTTATAACTTGAAAATAGAATTAATCAATTCAAACGAAGTGCCCTGTTGCATATTTGGATTATTTCGATAGACAGGAACAGAAGTCACTACCTTTGCAAATGACATAAACATAAATAAATTAAACTATAACATTATTTTCAGTACATTATACAGAAAAGAAAGAATAATATTTCACAGAAGCTTGCCTTGGTACAACAACAATCAATTTTAATAGCGAAATCTCTCTCAGCGATCAATTTTTTTAAATAAAAAAATGCGTTCTACGTTAAATGTATTACCTTCCTTCAATCGATTTCTCTTCATAAAAATGTTATCTACTTTAGGCGATTAAAACGACGGCAACAGCGACAATAAATCTAAGAATTTCCAACCGCAAATTGCCATTTTGCGAACTGACAGCTCGTCAAACGAAGCCGAGAAATTCGATAAATTAGAATTTCTCGCAATATCGACTTTTTTCAATTTTCAAAAATAAGGAGAGTGAGCACTTTCTTTACGTTCTTTGAAAAAGTACAGGTATGTACGTGGAAAAAATTTAAAGAAATAAAATTCGCCTTTTTGAAAAATAATGTTTAAAATTTAAACATGGTTGACGCAAAATTACTGAAAAATACTCACATTTTCGAAGAATTGAACATGACCTTGTTTCAAGATCTATTTCTGATGAACAGATTTCATTAAGGAAAAAATCTCAGGGCGTCATTTAAAGAACTCCCCGAAATTAAAATATCGGTTTGAAATACAAGGGGCCGCTACTGATCGTCTGGGGAATATCAATATTGTAGAAAATGGTCAAAATGGTTTAGCCGGTAGCGTCACAAACCGCCACAACCAGAGTAGCCACAAACAGATGGACAGACGTTTTGCCGTCAACAAATAACACGTATCAAGAACCCACAAAACTGATTCCGTCTGTCCGTTAGTCTGTTAAGGGCTAAACCATAAGCAGGATTTTCACCAAATTTGATATTCTCCAATTTCCAAAAGTCACCATCCCTGAATTTGATAGAGATATTTTAATTTTGGTTTTTTTGGGAAATACTTCAATGAGGTTCATGGAAAAATTGTAAAAAAACCGCACAACAATTTTTTTTTCTCGGATAGCGTAAGCAATACTTACGAGAATGGTGCAGGCTTCATTTTCGTTGAAATCCCTGATTCAATTGAATATTGCAAAAGTTTAATTTTTTCGACGTCTTCCTACAACGAATAGTATAGTAAAACATTGTAATATATTATTACACAATCAATTACTAATTATATTTTTTAGTGATTTGATGATGTGTAGTATAAAGCTTAAAATAACATATTGTCTCTGGACAATTTTCAAAGGCAATTGCATCATTCACGTCATATGCTTTCTTTGGTAATAAATTTGTATTACAAATAATGTTCCTTTAAATATTTCTTTCAAATTTGTTAAAAGTAGTATTATTGTAATAAAAATATATGACCAAAGAAACCATATGAAGTGAATGATTTAATTGTTTTTAAAAATTGGCCAGAGCCAACATATTATATCAAGAGGTCATTGTGAACGTGCACGCCAGACTGAAATTCAGAGCACCTTCTAACACAGTCAAAGAGTACTTGATTTATTTGCAGAAAACGAACGCATGAGGTATTTTTAAGAACCAGGAAAATCCACGTATGTAACTTCATTGCAGAAATTTCCATCTTATATTCGTTTACAAATGAGTCTTTCGAGCCTCTGCATACCCAAGGCGTTTGTAACATTTATTCAGAGACACACTGTAATAATAAATAATAAATGAGACTAAATAAAAGAGAAGTGCAGTAAATAATAATACACTAATGAAGTAAACAAAGTAAGGAAAACAAGAAATGGGAGGAATAAGGAAAATGTCTGGAGGAAGGCGAACAGGCAAGATCATAATATATGATAATAGAGAAGAAGAAGAAGAAGAAGAAGAAGAAGAAGAGAAAGGAGAAAACAGTAGAAGAGAAAGAGGAAATGTCTGTTGACAAGACACTACTCCTGAAATGAAAGAGCAGTGAGTAGTCAAGAGCGCAGTCGCCGAGCTGGCCTGCCTGGCTGTGCGCCTACCTGTGCCTGGCGGCGCACTCGTCCTCGCCGTCGCCGTCGCCGTCGTCGTCCTCGTCGTCGTCCTCGGCCTGCGCCTCGAGCGCACGCTCAGCTGGCCCTTGTCCTGGCGGGGCGGCGGGCGGGCGACGAGGCGGGGTGGCGGCGAGCACGAGCCCGAGGCGTGGCGGGCGGTTGGGGCGAGCGCGCAGGCGATGCCGTCGCCGACGCCGACGCAGCGGCCACGGCGGCTGCGGCGGCTGCGGCCACGGCGGCGGCCGCGGCGGCGGCCGGCGGCGGCGGCGGGGCGGCGCCGTCAGCTCAGGCATGGAGGCCGCGTGGCCGTACGCCCCGCCGCGCCCGCGCCCGGCGCCCGCCCCGGGGCCGTGGGCGAGCAGTCGAGGCGCGAGCGCGGGCGGCGGCCGCCACGCGTCCAGCGACAGGCTCAGCTCGGCCAGGTGCAGCGGCTCCCGGCTGCGGTCCCGCGCCTGCGCAACCACACTCACCCGTTGCTTTGTTCTGCAGCCGACACCAACACAATCCCTACTGGACACGGCAGTGTCACCATATCCTCTTTAATCTATGTCACGTAGGCGATCAAACAATTTCACGCGTTGTTGGAAAATGAAATATCTAATAATACAAGTAGCTATTTAGTTCCGAGTATAAAGGATGTCAGAATACATTTATACTCTTCTAGTGCTTTAGACGAGACGAAAATGATCACATTTTCCCAAAAAACGTACTAATGAACGTAGTACGTATTGAATTTTCCCTGATTTTTAGCAACCCTGTACGAGAAGTGTACGGCAGGAACCAAAATCGCCTGGATTGCGTCAGAACGTGACCTGCTGAGCATCTGTGCTTGAGGGTTACCTAAAATTCACGGAGAATGACGTGTATACAACAGCATATAAATCCGTAATATGCCATTTCTCAGTAAATGTTCTAAGCAAATGTAATGGTTTTGACCTCTACATGCTCAGAAGTTTGTAAAATGAATTTGAGACATTGCATACTTTGATCCGTTTAGAGTAGCGTGATTTAGAGAAATTCGCTGTAATTACTATCGGATAATAAATTTTATAAGGAAGTTCCTGAATTGGGTGCTCAAGAACTCTACAATTGTGTAACCACTGGCAACCGGCCCTTGTCCTCCATGGATGTAATTGCTATAACAATAATAACAGTATAATAATAATAATAATAATAATAATAATAATAATATAGTAGAAAGATGGATCTTTTAAACTTATTGAACCAAATAGGATCAATCAATACAGATATCCGGAATTAAGACGTATAATTCATATAAGACATATACATTTATTTATTGCTTAACGTTTCGCACATTTAGCATGTGCCTTTCAAAGCATTTGATAAGTGAAGCATTTGACAATCGGTTGGCAATAAATGTGCGAAACGTTAAGCAATAAATAAAGGTCACGTTCTGTCACAGTGAAAGAGTTCGCCAGCCAAATACCACGACATCAAAAGTTGCCTAACTATCAGGGGCTATGTCGTATAACTTCTGTATGGCATTTCCCATTGCAAGTTTATTTGCGAAAGTTATCATCTGCGTTCCATCTTCATGCCCTTGCTGTTTGTAACATTTATATTCTGAAAGATTGATTGATTAGTAATTCCGGCGCGTCAACGACTAAGGTAGTTAATCCCGTAAGTGTAATGCATGTTTGTCCTCGCGAGATATCGGTGATCTTCCTCCACTGATAGCGAGATCCGGCGCCGTCCTACCTGTCGCTAGCGAGTTTTCCTAACCAGGTATCTCCCACCAGCGAGGCAGCGTCCCATCCGGCCAAGCTCTAAGCTCCGACTGATGTTGCGTTGTGTAGTAGGGAGTGCTTGTATGTAGTTTAAATACGTAAGGAGAGAACAGGACGCGGAAGAGGAAGGAAAGATCGTGCGCGATCCGTGTCCCGTTTGGATACTGCTCCGGTATTCGCCTCGAGATGATCAGAGAAACCACGGAAAACTACTGATCAGAGCAGCCAGCCGCCAGAGTTTCCTCCAGACAGCGGCTGAATCGATCTCGCTGTCTGTGTAGCTAGTGTCGAAAATCCTGTCACCATCGGGACTCAAACTCTAGGACCTCCCCATCAAAGACACTTGTAAGAACATCATTTGATGCCTTAAGTCACCTACGGTGATATTTATATTTGAGACCCTGTGTAAAGGCTCGAGAGAAGAGACTCACCTGCAGCAGGCGCTCCAGCTCGGGCGAGGCGGCCTGATCTCGGAGGCGACGGTGACGCCGCCGCCGTGCTCCGACAGCAGGCGCTCCAGGTTGCGCTCCAGCAGCACGCGGTCCAGCCCTGCCGCCGGCGCCCGCGCCGCCCGCGCCGCCCGCGCCGCCCGCGCCGCCCGCCGCCGCGCGCCGCCAGCCTCGGCCGACAGCAGCGCCAGCGCGCCACGGCCGCCGCGGCCGCCTCCGCGCCGTCGGGCATGGCTCCTGCCGGGCACAAACGCCGAGCGTCGCTAGACTAGTATTCTAGTAACCTTTAAGAACAAAATTAACCGCATCACTCACTTTATAGGTGAGTGATCGAGTAACCTCAACAATACGACCTCGAATTTCCTGTTCAATCCGTGTGACGTGCGTTCTCTGAGACCGCTGAGGAACAAACGCGTATCTCTTCTCGCGTGTCGCAGAAGTTTTGTTTAAAGTACCTTCTTATTGATTTCCAACACGCGGACAGCGGAACCAGTGACAGCCATTCACCATGAAGGTCAGTTGAGGTTTTGGAGTGGTCTCACAGACAGCACATCACCGATAGGAACTAGTCTTACCACAGCAAAAATACGTGAAAGTGCTGGATTGCTTGGAGTATGTTTACGGGAATCCTACTTTCGATGGTACAGTTAAATAGTAGATATTGAAATCGACAATGGTATTGACAGTGATGTGGGCGATTTTGCCTGTTGAAAGTGAACAAGAAACGAATAAGGAAGAGGAAGTTCGTAAAGAAAGGGATGATGTAGTAGAAAAGGAAAATAGAAATATCCGAATAAATAGTAGCAGAGGAAGATATAAAAGAGTAGTAAGATGAATGCCACATAATCAGTAAGAGATAGGTACTTCTAACAAAAATCAAACAAGCACTTGTACAAGAATCTTCAAAAACCTTGAAATGGTGAATTGCACATTTTCTAATACTCGATAATTTTCTATGACAATACATTCATGTTTGTTATTTAGAGTGTTTTATGTAGTGAATAGCGTTTTAAATATCTTCATGCATACTTAGGCAATTAATCGTGAAGAACAAGTCTGGAACAATTAGTAATCGAAATTTATCTGGCGAGAATAATTATATTTTTATATATGAATTGCAAACCCGTTTAGTTTCTTCTAATTGTTAATGTGAAAATATCAAGTCAACGTAAAATGAAACGCTGAAAATATTTTGCCTAAAATCGCGGTTTCATAGACCATACGTCGTCGCCGATAACGGAGATTCAACGGCATGTCGCGAGTTGACGGCTAAGGTTCTTTGAGCTGTAGCTCAGCATTCACGTCAGTCCTACACTAATGTGCTGTTCCAAAGATGATTGAGATTGGTGCAGGTGGCAACAGGTACAATAATTTTGTACCCGAAAATGAGGATGGATGTCCCCGACACTGTCAGTTTAGAAGCTTTGTCAGATTAGAAACATCGTAAACACGTTAGATCTAGTGTGACGTTCTAGGATTGATCATTAATATAATTTAATTTTGAAGTACTTCACATGAAGTCTCTGAGACTTCTTCAAAATTATCTCGTAAATGGCAGAACATTTTTCTTGAAATATTTAGTTCGAATAGATGAAAATATCATTGAAGTATGGAAGAGTTCTGATTTTCATGAACCTTCACATGCCTTGCGTC